>CM055093.1:10181686-10540045 GCA_029204225.1 Diphasiastrum complanatum | reverse complement strand
GGGACATCAGCCATCATTAAAGGCTTGATCTGACATGACAATGGTGTCAATAGCTCCAATGCACGTTGGATTGACTCAATGGATGGCAGGTAAATGAGTGTTTGCCACTTGATTGTGTGCAATTACCTTACAGAAGATTTTATTCCAGTTGGTATCAGAGCAACTAATTTTCATGTCAAGGTGCACATGCTTTTATCTTGCTTTAATAGCAGATTTTTCCACTAGGAAGATGGCTAAGGTAAATGCCAGTTAAGTTTGTAATCCTTGGCTTTTATGCTCTTGAAAAGGCCTTGTGAAAATTTGGTTCGTTGCTTTTTGAGTTGTGTGTGAAATTTTGTATCGATTTGTGCTTAGCTACCAGATTTTTGCAGTCTTTGATACAGTATTTACGATGCCTTTTAGCAAATAAATTCTTAGTTAGTCTACTAATGTTAATTTAGAGTTGTAGAAGCAAGTTCATTTGTTAGGATAATCACATGTAATCTCCTCCTTTCTCTAAAATTGGGGTCCAGGGCCAAAAATCTTTGCTTGAAATCTTACATTAGGGGAGGGACCTTTCTAGATCTAGGCAGGTGGGAGTGGCAGTCCCATGGACTACCACCCTTGTATTTCCAGGCAGAGACGTGAGAGAAATCGTCTCGCAGAGAGTTCTTTGTTGCACCTTTCCTTGTTCAACTACTCTCTCTCTCTCTCTCTCTCTCTCTCTCTCTCTCTCTCTCTCTCTCTCTCTCTCTCTCTCTCTCTCTCTTAGACATGGAGCATGTTGGAAAAGGTTCTCGTGCACCAATCTTTTTCAAGCCCAACAAAAGTTGATATTGGAGAAACATCAAGTGATAGATTTCCTACAACAACAACTAGTGAACATGAAAAGCAAACATGAATGGGACAAGCAGAAGTTAGAGGCAATGAGCCAATTGAGGCGAGTCCTACTACATCCGTTGCTTAGCCCGAAATTCCTTTAGGGTGATATGGGCTGCCATCCCGATGTTGTTTTGACATGGCTGGACTATTGGACTTCAAATTTTTCATGAATGGTCTGCCAAACAATACCAAGGTCACCATCACGATCATGTTTTTCTGTGGTAAGGCATACACATAATGGAAGGATCTTAAAGACAAGTGTAACGACTTGGGAAAAATTCCAAGGAGCTCTTAGGACTGCATTTTTGTTGGCCCTAGACGATTTTAAGCACAATCATTGATGTGCAACTTTACAAATGGGAACAAATCTTTTGGATGTCGTTGTGCTCATTTCGCTAGTCACATGGACTTGAGTATCAAGTTGCACTACATCAATCGAAAGTCCACATGAATCAACCACAACCCTTGAGCATGTGCATTTTGCCAATAATTTTGATTACATCCATGATGTAGCCCAAAAGGAACAAAAAGCTGGTAAGCCCAAATTCAAAGACCAAAAATCTTTGTGCACCTTTCAAAAGGCACATAAAGAGAAACATTTTGATATGGTTTCGTTCGAGGAACAACAGACAAGGCCAAGAGCAACAGTCTTTGTGTTTCCCACAAAGAGAAGGAGCACCTATCCAAGGATTGCCCAAAAAAGCACAAGAAGACACGAGGTTAGAGTCCTTAGACCCAATCTTTCCAAGCCCCAAGTAGCTCATATTATCTCTTGCAATGATTTGTCTTTGACCTACTCTTTACAAAAAATGTTGCTTAAATATAGCCATTTTTTGCCTCGTGATCTCATTCATATGAATAAATTCTTAAGGGACCAAGTTGTGAATGTCCTTTTTGATGATGGTTCACAATTTTATCACTCTAAATTGTTGTGGAAGCTCCAAGTGGCCACAACAAATATGTGTTGAAATGCTAACAGAGAAGGATCGACAAATTTGGGACCAAAGTGTTCCTCACCTATTTATGTACATGATTTAACTTCTAACCTTATAATTTTTGATAAAGTAGATGTAAATCTGGAAAGGGTGGATTTATTCTAAGACTAAATTGTTACAAAAGGATTATGTAACTCAATAGTCATGATTTTACCATAATGAATCATTAGTTGAAGTTAAAGGCAATGTAAATATGGATGATCTACCTTTGTATTTGCTCAAGACTTTAATCAAGGTTTGAAAAGTTCCGAGTATCATGCATAGCATTGCTATTAATAGATGGTATTTATATAAATGATTTTAGTATTCAAGATTTAAACATTCCTATATCACATTTGGCTAATGTTTTATCCTTCACTAATTCTAGTCATAGTTGCAGCGAATCGCGATTCGGAACCCAGAATCGTGAAAAAAGAAAAAGCTTATGGCTGAAATGTTTTTAGGGGAGCAATGGTCAAACTAGCGTTTTGCCTCCCAAAAGTGCAGTAGATAGGGCACAAACAGATCTTATTTTCAGTAGCTATTTGGTTGTTATTTGCTTTGGTTCTCAGTAAATGTTAATGCTACAGTTTGGGCTATCAACTCTATGGATGATGATCACTTTTGCAATCATTTCACAGGAGATATGAGTGCAATGTGCATATAGTTGGGGGGCTGGGGCATAAATATTGGGCCCTTATCGGCGCGCATTTGGGCCTCCATTTTTATCTAGGAGGGGTGCAGAGGGGGCAGTGCCCCCCTTGCTACTGTCGTCGGGGGGGTCCAAGGGGGGCCGGAAGCAAGGTACAATTGCTCTACAGTTCTCTGTCTTTGTCCCACTGGGACCGTCTGTGATCGTAACGAACAGGCTAGAGGTTAGTTTTGATTAATGCACCTGAACTGGACCATCCTGTACCCGAAACATTCGGCAAACTACACAGTCATAATGCTCTTAATTAGAGCTTTCATCTAATACCCATATTGCCAAAAAAAAAAATCAAAAAAAAATATAAAAAAAAACGATCATGAACGATTCTGGGAAAATTCCAAATTGCGATTTTGAACCGCGATTCTGAATCGCAGTGCAACTACGATTCTAGTGTAGAGGATTCCCCTGTTGATTGGGTCTTTCTTTAGAAGGATCAGATAGATTTACCTTCCAATAGCTCTCCAATAACACGTCCCCTTACAAGGTGAGCCAAAGGAAAGAAGATTAGGCTTTTGGAAAGCTTTAGGATTATTTATGTATGAGTATTATTCGACCTACTAAATAACCTTGGGGAGCTTCTATACTTTTAGTGAAAAAGGACAGAGTCTTACGCCTCTATGTTGACTATAAAAGGTTAATAATACGATCATTAAAAATCAATATCCCTTACCCATGATGGATGATCTAATGGATCATCTGAAACTTGGTGCACGCTATGTCACCAAGTTTCTAAGTTTTCCTCACAACAATCAGAACTCTGAATTCAAGGACGACTTAAGAATAAAATGGGAAACAGCTTCTGCATGTAATAGTGTAAATAGTCTCAACAAAAGAGGGTGCATAATTCCAAAAAAATCAGATTAGCTTGAATACAAGATTTAATACGTAATTACAATGTGCTATACGCTAGAATACAATACAAAACAATAGTTGTTCATTCAGATATTTCAAATGTTCCACCAGTAACCACAACGGCTTCCATGTGTTCTTTTAAGAAGTTCTATACCAATAGCATCAATAGCAAGAATGATTGCCCTAACTTCTCTTGAATTGATGCTTTGGTTCCTAATTAATCTCATATAAATAACTGGCTTGTGAAACTCAGTAAAGCTGTTCATTGATAAACTTCACGTGAAAGCTGACATCCTCGTAGCTCCGTAAACAAGACAAAAAAAATTTCAATTAAACTTCCAAATGGGATTAAGAAAAAATTTTCATGAATCATTAAGTCGGATCCAATATTTTTGAGTTCGTCTTCCATTCAAAAGCAAAAATGATTTTGTAAACTTTTGTAGAAGCGGAAACTTTTGGCAATCAAGCAAAAATTAACATACGGGAGGGGTATCAACGACTAAGAATACATCAGCTGAATACGTGTAGTAACACACTTTTCCCTGCAGCGGTGCCTTCAGGGACAGGGGCAGTGTGCCCCTCATTGGCGCCTTGCTCGCTGGCTTGCATTCCAACTCCTGTTCTCTGAGCAGAGGCACTGTCTTCAGATCCTGTAACGGTATCGGCTTTCTGCTCTACCCCAGCTCCTTCAGGCCCAGCCACAACCCTAATCTGTTCAGATGAGCTTTTATCTGGATGACCTAATGTTTTAAAATCCACCTGGTGATTATGGGGGTGGAGAGTAGCACTGGAAGGGGAGCCAGTGAAATTTGCACCCCAGGACGAAATGGGAGGGGCGCTTGGGCTGTGATCGTCGACAGGAATCTGAGGACATGGTGGATAATCTTGCGTGTGATGCAGCATCGATCGCCCGGTGGCTTCATCATGTGAGGGAGGCTTTTCTCGCTGCTCTTCCTCCCGCGACGCTGCTCTGTTGCTGGGATTCATCGCGCATAGCGATTTTTCTCACCACATTCTGGCATCTGCAGCTACAAATCTCCCTCTCCCTCCCTCCCTCTCACAGAGATCCCGGCGGTAACTCTCCCTCTCCCTCCCTCTCTCTAACAGAGATCCCGGCGGTATCTTTCGTTATGGGAATATATATATATATATGGGCTACAAAGGTGCAGAGGATTGTTCCATATATCATCTAGAGCCTCCATCTCTTCCATTGCGTGTTTGTGTGAATGTTATAGTGGGTATACTTTATTTCATGTGTTTCCCTAGATTCTAGTGAGTTCTAGATCCCTATATTCTAATGAGTTCTAGATCCCTTTGCGCCATTGGGAGGGGTTTAGGTGGAGAGACATCCAGTCAACGGCCTGGTAAATCTTCCAAATGTTTTGGATAGCACAAACCCAAAGGCCGTTCACCTTCCAGCACCAAAGGTAGAGGCACGCCCAGGGCTGAGGCATGCCATGGCTATTCTTCAGAGTCCACAGAGACAACCTCAGTCATCATAAGCATCGGTCTTTGGTATACTGCTATCCAATATTGCCACTACAGAACACATAAGTGCCTGGTGGAAAATCCAGCTTAACTTAAGATCCTACCACTTAGAGTAGATTATAATAGTTGAGGGATGTGTTGATCTACTTATTTCTTAAATAATTATCACAAATCTGAAGCGCTATATTAGACTGATTTGAAGCATGATTTTAGACTAATCTATTGCAAGTTCTAAGAATGACAACAAGTACTGCCATTGGAAGTTTGTATTTCGCCACTCTTTTAAGGAAGGTTTCATAGTTAGCCACCTAAAATCTAAAAAAAAGAAGTGAGCCACCACCATCTATCAGCGATTTCCAGTTTTGAAAGCAAAAAATTGCTTCTGTATGTGAATTGGCCTTTACAACGAGCCTACAAAAATCCATGTCTTGGAGTCATTTGTAAGTGCTCAACTTCGACTTGAGTTTCTTCACTTGATGTTCTTTATGCTTTTCACTTAGGTTTTCCTCATCTGAAGCTCTTCTTTCATATCCATCTAGCTCTTCGTCGTAAGGTTCAACTTGTTATGCTTTTCCCATGATTGCTTGGCTATCGTCATCTTCTTTCTCGAGACTGGGAGAACCTTCATGATGAACATTTTGCTCATTGCCAAACATTGGCTGCTCCAGATCCTCAACTTCAATGTGTGCCGCCTTTTCATTGTCATGCTTTACATCTTGGAAAAATTGATGAGTATTATGCGGCTCGAGCTTCAGCTCCTCTCACACTTGCCTCAACCCACTACTAACATTGTTGTTACTATGAAAGCCATTCATCCAACTTCTAAGGTGATTTTCCATGTTTGTGGAGGAATTAATGTCTGATGTTGACTTAGTGCTTGATTGCGATTCTTTCTTTCGAGTCTTCCTTTGCAGTGATTATCTTGTTGTTGGTGGTCCCTCTAGTTTGGTTCATGAGCGTTTACGTGATTGTTTTCCTTCTGAGGATTCTGCTAGTGACTTTGTTCAACTCTTTCAAGTTTGTTCTTTAATCGCTTGTGGTCACATGCCTCCTTCCATTGCTTGTCTTTTAGTTGCTTCGCATCTACTTGCTTTGACCAAGGCCTCTCACAAAATCCATCCTATTGTTGTCGGTGAAGTCCTCCTTAGTTTTTTGAGTCATTCTATTTGTCTTTAATACCAGTTCGCCCCTTTTCTTTCCCCCCATCAATTTGGTGTCACTACTCTAGGAGGGTGTGAAGTGGTGATACATGGTTTACATGTAAATGTTGACTTTGTTCTTCATCAAGTGGATATTATGAATGCCTTCAATTCAGTTTCTAGAGCTACAATCTTTCGTGATCTGAGAGCAGCAGGTGGTGAGTTGGCACAGCTTATCTCATTTGTGATATTGTTCTATGCTAATGAAACACCTCTTTTTTATAAATACTATGTGTGCTCTGGAAAATTTACTTTCATCCAATTTGTAGCAAATACATGTCAAGGTGATCATTTGGGTTGTGATCTCTTGCTCATTTACGTGTCCTTCGAGCTTTTGCATAGGGCTTTTCCTCCTCCCTATTTCTTATTATAACCGATGACACTCATATCATTAGTCCAGCCTCTATGGTACTCCATGTCTTTCATCGTTTCTTTGAGTAGTTGACTTTCTTGGTGTGTTAATATAGCCTCACAAGTGTTCATTGTGGTCAACAATAGGTTCTCCCTCTAGCTTTGTTTCCCATAACACTTCCTTGTCCCCTTACATTGCATTCCCATTCTAGGTATTCCTTTTGGTTCCACATCTTTCACCATTTCATTTTTTGTTGAGACTTTCCAGGAGAATGTTGCTCAATCTATTATCTCCTCTGATTGGGAGACATATAGGTGGCTTTTGGCATCTTGACACTTCTTGCTTCATTCAGCGTCCTTCATATCTTGACATCTTGACTTTCCTTCATACACAAGAGTTTTTGTGAACACTTTATACTTTTGATAGCACCATTATGGATGTTTTTGGTTGTCTTCTTGGCCCCGGTTTTTTGGATGGTTCGAAGACAACACTAGCTCAAAAGCAAGGTATGTTATCCATTTCTTGTGGGGGTGTCGACCTTCTTGCTGCTACTACTTCTGCATCTACAACTTTCCTTTGGTGTTGGGCTCTTGTTGCTCCTACTTTATTTTCTCCATTCCTTTGTGATCATTGCCCTCTTTTGATGGATTCCATTCCTCATGTGGACAATGACTCTTTGCCTTTTTGGCATCACTAGGAGCTTCCTCCCACCTCTTCCAAACATGTCTTCCTCTTTTCGAGCAGCTTCTAGCTTACAACTCTAATCACTTGCAACAAAATCTCTTAAATATCGTGCACAAACTCACCCTTTTCAACATGATCAAGGCACCTTCAGATTTGCATCATGCTCATATCTTTTCTTGTGGGGGAACAAATGTTGGGGTTTGGTTGTCAGCTCGGCCTGCTATTGCATCTTTTAGATAGTCCTTGTCCCTCTTCGCCTTCGCACTTTGTCTTTGCTTGGGCATATACCATCCTTCAACCTTGGGTCTCTCGAGATTTGTTTGTCATCAGCCTATTGATGCTCTCGCCATCCATCTCCTTCGGTGTCCTTCTGATAGTGAGTGAATATCAACCCACGATGTTATTGTTGGAGAAAGAGGGTGTGTCGTTGTGAGAAACGAAAATAGCTCAAAAACGAAAAATGAACACAAAAATAAATGAAACACGAACGAGAAACGAACTCGAACGGTAAGTGTTCGTGCGTAGCGGAATGAGCCATATGACTCTTTCTTTCCCTAGGCATGACTACGCCTATTAGAGACGAACAGGGCGTTAGTGATAGAAATCACGGCCATTCTAATTACGTAGCCAAACGTTAATTGAACACCAGAAGAATAACCTTTCGCGAACAACTAGACAAATTATTTGTCGCGAATGATTCGCAAAGAGAGAGACTGAGCTCGACTGATAATCAGTTGTGAATGATTCACGAAAAGAGACTGATTACCAAATTGAGCAACTGGAAAATTCAAACAGGATGAAATCAAGCATAGTAATACTGACGCAAATCTGAATGCAAAACAAAGAGCTGTTATCAGATTAAGTATATCAAATATACATGTCAATAATGTGGTAGAGCACAAGACAATAGCGGGCAAAACCGCGTGCTCTACAAAGCTAATTCAATCTGTAAAGGCATGAACCTGTTACTGACAATTAAAGAATCAATGCACAAGGCATCTACTTTGTCTATCTCTGATAAGCTTTTGATGCTAAATTTACACACACTTGATCTTCAATCTCTTAATCAACGATCCATCTGAATACGCAAATGGTATTCAGTATATATACATAATGTTATAGGTGTGCAGATGAAGAAAGTACAGAGTGGATGTGTTGTCTGTGGGAGATCGTGGGTGGCTGCAGTTGTTGTCAAGTCTGTTAGTGCAGTTGCATGGGGAGAGCGTGAAAAGAGTGCAATGTCAGCTTTTGCTGAAGTGAACATTGGTGAAGATGCAAAAATGCGTCACTGTGATGAAATGCCTTAGGATTTGATTTACAGGGTGCCTTTGCTTCTTAGGACACCTTCGGCATTTTGTAAGGCAGTGTCGCCTTTTTCGCCTAAACATGTGTCAAAACACAGTGTCGCGTTTTGTTCGCCTTTTCTTCGTCTGTGAGAATTTATATGTAAATATGCAGACTGCGCGACAACGTGAGTAAAAAATACAACATGAATGGAGGCAGATTAGAAATGGGATTTAGGAGATAAATCCAATAGTTATCAGAGATGCAACAGCCTTTATAGCATGAGATGAGGGGTTCGTGTCTTCATAGAGCAGTCTTACATTCTCCCTTCGGCCATGCCTCACTCTTCAAGCAAGCACGTTGACGTTTTTCTTTCTTCTGATGGGCTTCGTACCTCGGCGAATATTGTTGTTGTTGATTCCACTCTTATATGTTGTCTTGCCCAACCTTCCCACCAGGAGAAGAACAAGTGTGGCAACTCAAGAAAAGAAACGAAGCTACTTTATTAGGCACCTAATTGATGGATTTATTTCTCTGGTGATTGAGACATATGGCACCCTTCATCAACGTTCTGATGAATTCCTTTGCATGTGTGTTCATCAAGCAACAAAGTGTAAGGGTATTCTTGCTTCAGTGCTCATGGCTTTATTCAAACAACGAATTTCTTTAATATTGCAACGAGCTCGGGCTTTGTCAATATCACAAAGGGTGGTGGGTCAACTTCTTCTCACCTCCATTTGCTAGCTGACTTGCCACATATTTGCTTTTCTAATATTCTACAATCAATTGGCGAAGTTCCAGTGATAACAACATGGCTTTTTCTTTTTCATGTTGTGACCTTAGTTGTAGTACAAGCTCCACTCTTGTTGATTTTAATTTTTTTGAGACTTCTCTTTGGGGACTTATATTTCTTTGTCATCACCGTTCTCGCAAGTTTTCTACTTATAAAAGATTAGGGTATATAGATATTATGTGTTTAAGTCAATTAATAAAGTCTTACTATAGAAATTGGCATTAAAAACAATGTTTTAAGAAATAAGAGTATGTGTGCATAAAAAGCTTTGCTACATTGTCAAAGACTTCATAAACTCGGTCCTTCATATGCACCTCTATATGCAAGTCGTAAATATCAAAAATTCATGTCTTTCTCTTTTTCTTGCATTTATATATGAGTCATAAATAGCAAAAAAATCACATCACTCTCTTTTTCTTGCATGCGCCCTTGGCTCTCAACCTGCATAATGCACCAGCATTAAACATCGTCACCATCATCACCAACAACTATAATCAAATAAAGACTATCTATTTGCATTCACAAAATTGAATCATTTTATTTAGCTTTGCCACGATAGCGATAAGCTATTGTGATGATTTGCTAAAAAAATGAGGTGTGATTCCTAGGTGAGTCTTAAAATGAGCTTCCTTTTAAAATAAACTTTAAACAATCTAAATACTCCATAAGGCAAAGCTTCTTGTGATATATTGATCACCTTCTTTATTGTTGTCATATTCGACCCATGCACACACTTTGAATTTGAGTTCAACTTTTGAGATTAGAAAATGAAATGCTACCATTGTCCACACTTCCAAGACAACTAGGAATTGAAAATGACTAATTACCTTGCATCCAATCTTAGACAATCACATTTTATAGTCAAGAAATTTGTGACAATGCCTTTGTGGTATACCACGATGTTGATGGCACATCAACAACAATATTTCACTTGAAATTTTTCTACAAGGCACCTTTTGAACACTTAAAGATGCACATGAATTTGCTTACCTTTTTATGCATACACCTTCCCCCTACACAGGTGCATGTAAAAACAATTCACTAAAAAAATTTAGATAAACTCTCACAATGGGAAAGGAGGCCTTTTGCATCACTTTCCAAGCAAAAGGGTCTTGAAATCACACTACCCCTCACAATAGATTGTTGTAGGAAGTGGTTGTGCAAGGTTCAGGTCTACAAGCAGTTGCCTTAGCCAGATCGCCTCTTTGGTTGCATTGTGGTAGCTATGTATTCGGATTTCGTTGATGATAATGCAACTGAGGTCTGATTCTGGCTGTTCCATAAGATTGGGCCTTGGTTGTATAAAAATACAAATCCAGAAGTTGATTTTCTGGTGTTGACATCTCCTGCCCAATCTGCATCTGTGTAGGCTTCAAGGATGTTGGCAGTGTGGTTGCCTCTGTAGCAGATGCTGAGAGTTCTTGTTGCTTGGATTTTGCAGTTGGCCATTCCGTACTTTTCCAACACGTTGTTGAGATATCGTTGCTGACTGATGAAAATCAATTTGCTGGGTTGATCTTGTTGGATTTGAATTATGAGACAATAGTGGGCTGGACCCATGTTAGTCATCCTGTATTCCTGAGCCAGCATGCATTTTGTATCCTTCATCAGATTCAGATTGTTACTGAGTAAGAGTGTGTCATCAACATAAAGAGTGATGATGATGAAGTAATCTGATACAAACTTGAAATAGACATTCGAGTTTGCTGAGTTTGGAATGAAACCATTCTCTATCAAAAATTTGTTGATCTTCTGGAACCATACTCTGGGTGACTATTTCAGCCTGTAGAGCGCCTTGTGGATTTTGCATACAAGGTGTTGTTGCTTGCATTGAGTTCGTATCCCTCTGGCTACGTCATATAGATCTCCTCTTCAATGGTTCCATTTAGAAAAGCGGTCTGGACATCCATCTGGTGGACTTCAAGATCTGTTGTGGCTATAAAGGAGAGGAGCAGGCAGATTGAAGCATGTTTGATGACTGGGCTGAAGGTTTCTAAATAATCGAGATCTGGAATCTGGAAAAAGCCTTTGGTGACTAGCCTGGCCTTGTAATGATTTAGTCTTCCTTCAGCGTCGTACTTTGCCTTGAATATCCATTTGCATGGAATTGGTTTCCGGTCCTTTGGCAGCTCAATGAGTGTCCGCAGAACTCCTTGAATTCTATGGAGATGTACTCTCCCCCTCCATCTGTGCGTAGAGCCTTGATCTTTCTCTGGGTCTAGTTTTCTGCAGACGCCTTGAACTGCATGAAGAACTTGAATGCTTCGGATTTGTTCTTCAGATAGTAGGTTGCAGTCCTTCGAGAGAAGTCATCGATGAATGTTAGAAAATAGAGAGCTCCCCCTGTGGAAGCAGTCTACATCGGGCCACAAATGTCAATTTGTACAAGGTCAAGCAAGCCCTTGGATGTATGAACTGAGTCTGAACTGAAGGGACTCCTAGCATGCTTGCTGATAATGCAGCTTTCGCATGGAGAAGTTGGCTTGCTGATTGAACATAGGTCTTGTACTAGGCTTTGTGCTGACATTTGCTAAATACTGTTGAAAAGAACCTATGGAAAAAGAGTATTCATCTCTTATCAAGAACCAGACGTGGATGATTGTCAAATTATCTGCCAGCAAAAATGTAGTTGATTGCAAATGGATTTTCAAAGTCAAGTACAACACAGATGGAAGCATCAACAGAAGAAAGGCACGACTTGTAGCCAGAGGATTTTCTTAGGTATACAACGTCAATTACACTGAGACCTTCAATCCAGTAGTCAAGCATTCTTCTATTCAACTTTTGCTATCATTTGCCGTTGTAGCAGATTTGGCCATACATCAAATGGATGTACAGACAACATATCTCAATGGAGTTATCGAAAAAGACATTTACATGGTGCAACCCAAAGGTTATATTATCGAGGGGAAACACAATCATGTTTGTAAACTCCATAAGACACTTTATGACTTGAAGCAACGGTATAAAACAGAATGTAAATGGATCTCACTTTTGGAATTTGTTACCTATCAACACATTGAATTCCATTTTCTATCAACTTTGGTTGCCACATGCACAAGTGAATAAAGAAATTTATGTATCACAAAAAAATGTCGATCACAAATTGTGTACTCACATGCATCGACTTCTTGTTCGATGTCGACTAGTCAATCAATAAAGTGTAATTGTATCTGTGAGAAATATGATTAATATTACAATGAGTTGAAATACATCATATTGTCTCACTCATTCATTTTGGTGGTTCATCGTTATCATTTGCGCATCATCATGCGACAAATCTCCCAAACCAAATGAGTCTACCTCCCAAACCAAAATCTGCTCGAGCATGGTTTCAAAGAATCAATACTTTTCTTATTGATCACGGCTATACACCTAGCTCTTCAGATTCAATCGTTTACTTCAAAGCAGTGCAGCAGTCTTTTATCATTGTCACTTTGTACGTGGATGATACATTGCTTTTCAGCAACAGTACCGATTTGATAAAAGAAGCCAAGACAATGTTATCTTCCGAATTTGACATGACCGATCTGGGCGAAGCTCATTTCTGTCTTGGTATACAAATTCATAGAGAGAGAAAACAGAAGTTGGTCTACATTACACAACAGAGGTACATCTACAACATGTTAGTCAGATATAATCTGATGAATTGCAAGTTAGCTCTCTCATCAATGGAACTAGGATTCAAACCGTTAAAGGACCAATGTCCTCAAACAATTCATGAGAAGTAGCAGATGCGTGAATATCCTTACCATTCTATTATAGGATCTTGTATGTACGCCATGATCTGTACCAGGCCAGACATAGCTTTTGCAATCAACTCTCTTAGTCAGTATATAGCTTTTGCAGTCAGCTCTCTCAGTCAATATATGACTAATCCTGGTATAACACATTGGAAGGCTCTTATCAGAGTCACAAGATATCTTTGAGCTATTATGGACTTTTTCATTTGTTATGGAGCAGTCGGCAACGACAAACTCAATTTACTCAGTGGTTACACAGATGCAAGTTGGGCAGGAGATGTAGACACTCATAATTCTACTTCCGGATTTACATTCTTTCTCAACAATGGTCCAGTTTCCTAGAACAGTCGCAAGCAATCTTTGATAGCTCTATCTTCCACTGAATCAGAGTATATCGCAGCTTCTCAAGCTACAAAGGAAGCAATTTGGTTGAGGAACTTGCTCTCATATATCGGTCTGAATTAATATGCTCCGATGACATTATTTTGTGATAATCAAAGCGTCATTGCTTTATCAGCCAACCCTAGATTTCATTCCAAGAGTAAGCACATTGATCTGAAGTATCTTTTCGTCAGAAGCAAAGTTCTCAACGAAGAGGTCAAATTGCAGTACTGTAGAATGCAAGATATGACAGTAGATGTTTTTAATAAAGCATTAAGTTTGGAGTCACACAGAAGATTCGATGTAGAACTAAGTTTGAAGGTCAAGGCATTCAAGGATTCAGATTAAGGGGGAGTGTTGGATTATTCTCCTTCTTACTAATCGACTAATCAGTTTTAATATTCATTCATTGTATATCCAATTCTACGAATTTTTCCGTGTGTTTACACAGTCTGCAGAATTACAAGTGTTTTTACACAGTCTGTAGAATTACACGGAGTTTATGACAATGTCTTCTTTTTTGCCTGTCAGGAATCCCGTTGAAAAATGCAGTGTCTCCTTTTTCGCATTTTTTGCCTGACAGAAATCTTGTGTAAAATCACAGTGTCACATTTTTTTGCTTTATCCAAAGAGCCTCAAATGTTAAGGAAATGACTCTAGCAAAGTGTGGGACAACCCTAAATGAGATTTAAGGGCACCTTCTCATTTTTCTCATTTTTCGTAAAAAATCCGAGAGTGTCGCCTGTGGCTGTTTTAGTTCATTTCTGCAGAGTTACAGTTTTGGTTCATTTATGTAGACAAAATGATTACGGCCAATTTCACCGCTTATCAACAATCAATGACAAGGACCAGATGGATGCCAGTTGATCACCAGCCAACTAGCGATCGTAATTCACGACCTAATTTCTTCGTATAAATAGCTATTCATATTCATACAATTTTATGATTTTAAGATTATCATAAGCTTTTGAATAGCTAGCTCTCTCTCTCTCTCTCTCTCTCAAGCCTACGAGCTTGAACACTCCTGAGCATTCTAGCTCACTTCTTAGAGTTGTTTTAGAGATTGCTATTGCGCTACTGCTTATCAGCATTGCGCTTAATTTAGACTTTTATTTTAGCTGCTCAAAGATAGCATAGAGAAAAGTGCTCTGATACCAAGTTATGATCAAAATCTCAGGTGTTGAATCAATGAAGCATAAAAGACAACAATAGACTAAAGCCCTACAAGCAATGGACAAGACAATAGGTTCTCCCACGAAGAGCCCAAGCAATACCAATCAATAATCTGAAAAATGAGTGTACAAATGCCCCTATAAATACCCTACCAATGAACCCTAAAATAGGAATTCAAAAGTAAAGGGAGGCAAAATGTGGAGTAAAAAATAAGTTCGTCCTCCTACGGCCCCCCACTCCACATATAACCATATAATAAGGGCCCAAGGCCAGTCAATGTCGTAAAAAAGGATGGGTCATAAGCATATAAAAAGGCTTCGATCCGCAACTTATTGTACTCATTTACTTTTGTTACATTTTCATATTGAATCAATATTATCCTTTATTGCATTCAGTTTTTGTCTCAAAAAGTATGCATTTCTGTATTTCTTCGTGACTAATTCGCGAACAATTCGCGACTAATTATTTGTCTGATGATTTTCGATGCCTAATTGTTTGCTATGTAATCATTGTAGTATTGGCGATTTCAAAGTTAGTTACTATAAGTTCAAACATGATTTCTATCACTATTGTTTTGTTTAGGATTGATAGGCATAGTCATGCATTGTGAAAGAGGAAGATAGTTTATTCCGCCATGCACAAAAAGTTTTTTTTCTAGACACTCGAATTATTTTCATTCGTTTCTTTTTTGAGTTCGTTTTCTTTTCAAGCTAGACCTATCTTTTGCACACCACTTTCCGACAAAAAATGTCCTGGTTCACCACAGTTATAACAGTTTCCCGAAACAGGTTTATTTCTGGTAGAACCAACAAATTCTGGTGGGTTGTGTATCCTGTGAGAGATTTCAACAAGTTTAGTCATATTTTGGTAAATTGTCAATTGAGGCCAAAACTCATTTTAGACTTAGAGATAAACTTTTTGAAGTTATATTAATTTAAAATACATTCAATAAACACTTTTTGAAATTGTGAGAAAGTTGGTAGTCGAGTTTGAGAGAGATTCAAATTTGAACTTTGGGTACATTGTATCTAGTCCCAAAATAGTAGGGTTTACATTTTGGAGGGAAAGCCAAGTGGCCAAATAGGGTTTGGACCTGTTATAAAAAGATGTAACTCGTGGAGAGACACATCTTCTCTCTTCTCTCTCTCTCTCATTTCATCATTATACATGGTTCTCTTTGGGTTCTACTACTCATTGGTGCACTCTCTTGATGATATCTTGCAATCTTGTGTGTAGAATGCTCATATTTTGTTATTTTGTTATTTTTTATTCCACACGTGTGAAATATAGTAGAGTACTGTAATTGTACGGGGACAACAACCATACTTTTTGTTTTGGTTCATGTTTGATCAGTATCTCTTAGAGTTTGCATCTCATTTTGTATGTAGATGCTGATTGTTTTACATTGGCAGGATTGTTGGTTTGCTCCCATTGTAACCAAAGATCAAGGACATGGATTGGATCTTGAATGATCTGAAATCCTTCGCATGGTATCAGAGCTCTTGTGTTTCAGGTTATGAAAGGATCAGTCATCTTTAGCAAGGATTTGGAGAAGTTACCAATGCTAGAGCATGCTAGATTGATTCCTACTCAAAAATCAGCATTTTTGCATATGTATAATGGATCTTTTGTGGGTCAAAACTCATTATACTTGATCAATTTTGATTTCACACTTGGTTTACTGAAATTAGCCATTTTTTGGTGCATTAGGAAGGTCTCATTGGAGGCTACAAGATGATATATCAAGTTTTTAGAAATTGCATGGAAGTGGCAAGAATCATTAGGTTGAGTATAGATCATAGGTTGATCAAGATTTCACTATTCTATGTGTTGATTTTCTAGTTAGAAGTGTTAGAAGAGATTTGAGAGGTTCCATATCTTTGTGATTTCTTCTTGAGTTCATTTGTTGACATTCAAGAGAGTGCTTTGTGCATTGGAACAGGTTGAAAGAAGAAGATCAGGTCATTGCAACATGGCTACAAGTGGTGAATTCATGTTGGCAAGCAATGATAGGGTTACCTCAATCAACTATTCTACTTGGAAGGTGAGGATGGAGTCCTTATTGGAGATGAGTGAGTTGATGGAGATTGTTGCAGGTGTGGAGGAGAGGCCTCAAGCACCTCAAGATCAAGTGAGATAAGACAAGAGAGCAAAGAAAGCTCTACACATGATTAAGATGAATGTTACCAATGAATTCTCAAGGAAGTTGGTAAGTGCACATCATCTTTGGAGGCTTGGGAAGCTTTGAAGAAGCTTTATGAATCCAAGTCTACGTCAAGAGTGCTTACTCTTAGGAGGCAAATCTTTCAAAGTTTGCAAAAGAAGGAAGAGAGTACTCATGCTTTTGTTTTGAGGGTTAAAGCATTCAATAATGAGCTAGCATGTATTGATGAAAGCATTAAGGAGGTAGAACTTGTTCAAGTTATACTTAATGGCTTGTTGGATGATCGTGCTAATCTTGTTCAAAGTTTTGCTATTCAAAAGACTTTGCCAAGTATTGTGAATTTGCAAGAGATCTTGGTGAATGAGGAGTATAGGCTTCAATCAAGAGGCGGTGGATCTACATCGACATCTCATTATGAAGATGATGCTATGTTCATCAAAGGCAAGTTCAAGAGTAAAGACAAAGGCAAGTGGTCTAAAGGGCAAGATCAAGGTGAGACTTCATCTTTTGACAAAAAGAAAGATAAGTCTAAGTTGAAATGCTTTTATTGTAGAATCAAAGGACATTTTGCAAATGAATGTTTGAAGAAGCAAAGAGATGAAGGTAGAAAGCAAATCAATTTTACTACTAATGATGAGGATCTAGGTGGTGGTGATTCTCTTTTGATGTATTCTTCAAGTCTAATATCAAGTGAAGGTGACAAAGATTCATGGTGGATTCATAGTGGAGCTATTTCACACATGACTAGTCACAAGGAGTTCTTTACTTCTTTGGTCGCTTATGATGGAGCCAAGAAAGCAATTTACATGGCCAATGGTGGTGAGTGTGTGATCGAAGGTATTGGTTCAATTCCTATTTGTCTTTCTACTAATAGGAAAGCAAGACTTGATGGTGTTCTTTATATTCCTTCACTTTCAAAGAATTTGCTAAGTGTTGGTCAAATGATAGAGAAAGGATACATGGTAAAGTTTGGTGGTGATGCTTGTTTTATTACAAAGGAAGAAATCTTGGTCGCTAGGGGCAATAGACAAGGTAGACTTTTCAAGCTTGATGCTTTTGTTATGGCTAACAAAAAGGATGGAATGGAAAAGGAGATTGGTCTCGGCTTTCCAAAGCTACCTTTTAGCATCAATAAGATTGGTGGATCTTATGCAAAGTCTAACAAGCTTCCTTATGCTAGATCTAGGTCAAGATCTAATATGCTTCTTGGAGATGTTCATCTTTGTGCTAACTTGGCTAGTCTTGAGGATAATGATGGTGTTTCAATGGTTCTTCATGGCAAGTGCAAGCATGCAAAAGGTAAGGAAAGAGCTAACTTCATCAATGATGGTGAAGGTTCTTCCTTGAAAAAGATTGTTGCTAATGATTTCTTGGATCATATGGGAAAGGATGTTTCTAGGTGCATGTATGAAGGAGGAGGTTCTTCTACATTATTTTGTGATGATTCCAAGAAAGTCATTTTTGCAGCAAGTGGAGTCACATGTCTTCATAAAGAGAGTAGATCAAATGGTTCTATCAAGAGACTTGGTGAGGGAGATAGTCACAGGTCAAGAAGGAGAGAAGTATGTGAAGAGTTCAAAGTAGGATGTACTTTGAATGATGTCATTGTGAGTGATAGTGAGGAAGAATCATTATCATACGAGTCATTACCTAAATCATTGAGTAGAAGTTCTTGTTTGAAAAAGAGAGTATTGTTGGAGAAGGAGGGTGTGTGAGCGTGAGGAACGAAAAGTGTTCATGCGCAGCAGAATGAGCTATATTACTCTTTCCCTAAGCATGACTACGTCTATTAGAAACGAATAGAACGTTACTGATAGAAATCACGGTTGATCTGATTACGTAGCCAAACATTAACAAAACATCAGAATAATTTGTCGCAAACAACTAGACAAATTATTAGTCGCGAATGATTCGCGAAGAACTAGACTGAGCTCGACTGATAATCAGTCGCGAAATAGTCGCAAAAGACAAGACTAAATATTAGTCGTCAACAGCTAGACTAATAATAATTCGCTAAGAACAAATTACCAGATTGAGCAATAGGAGAGTCAGACAAAATGTAGAAAAGCATAGCAATATTGACACAAATCTAAACGCAGAACAAAATAGAGCTGTTATCAGATTAAGTATAGCAAAATATATATGTCAATAATGCAGTGGAGCACAAGACAATAGCGAACGAAACCGCGTGCTCTATAAAGCTAATTCAATCTGTAAAAGAAATGAACTTGTTACTGACAATACAAAAGAATCAATGCGCAAGGCATCTACTTCGTCTATCTCTGATAAGCATCTGATGCTATTATTTCACACACTCTTTTGAATATGCAAATGGTAATCAATATGTACACAATTTTACGGGTGTGCAGATGAAGAAAGTACAAAGTGGATGTGTTGTCTATAGGAGATCGTGGGTGGCTACTGTCGTTGTCAAATTTGTTAGCATAGTTGCATGGGATGAGCGTGAAAAGACCGCGACGTCAGCCTTTGCTGAAATGAACTTTGGTGAAGATGCAAAAAATTCGATACTTTGACGAAATGCCTTAGGATCTGATTTACAAGGTGCCTTTGCTTTTCTTGGGGCACCTTTGGCATTTTGTAAGGAAGTGTCATCTTTTTTGTTTGTCACAAATCATGTGTAAAAACACAGTGTCACGTTTTTTTGCCTTTTTTGCCTGTGAAAATTTACTTGTATTTATGCAGACAGTTATGTTTTTTTCCTGTCTTATTTTACATGTAAATATGCAGACTATTCGACAACATGAGTAAAAATACAGCATGATTGGAGGCAGATTAAAGTAGGATTTATGAGAGTAGAGGAGATAAATCCAACACCCCCCTTAATCTGGATCCGTGAATGCCTTGATCTTCAGACTAAGCAATGCACAAAATTTGTTGTGTGCATTAACACTTAATGCCTTTGTGAATATATCTGCAACATGTTTTGCGTTCTGCTGTACGTTAAGCTCAGCTCCTTGTTGAGAACTTTGCCCCTAATGTAGTATTGTCTGATTTCAATGTGCTTACTCCTAGAGTGAAATCTAGGGTTGGCCGATAAAGGCAATAGCACTCTGATTATCACAGAATAAAATTGTGGGGTTGTACTGATACAGAGTAATGTCTGACAGTAAATTTCTCAACCAAAACGCTTCCTTAATAAATTGAGAAGCAACAATGTATTCTGCTTCTGTAGAAGAAAGTGCGATAGCGGTTTGCTTACAACTGTTCCATGAGATAGGACCGCCATTGAAGAATAATGTAAATCCAGATGTGGACTTATGATTGTCTACATCTCCTCCCCAACTTGCATCAGAATATCTACTGAGCTGATGAAGATTGTCGTGGCTGGCATCTCCATAGCAGAGGCACTGGTCCATGGTAGTTCGAATGTATCTCATGACTCTTATGAGAGCCTTCCAATGGGTAATGCCAGGATTAGCCATATATTGGCTGAGTGAGCTAATTGCAAAAGAGATGTTTGGCCTTGTATAGACCATTGTGTACATGAGAAATCCAAGTATTGATCGATAAGGATACTCTCTCATCTGCTCCTCTTCCTGCTTGGTCTGGGGACATTGGTCCTTTGACAAATACAGGCTTGGATCCATTGGTGAGTGAGCTAACTTACAATTCATTAGATTGTATTTGCTAAGAACATTGTGAAGATACCTTTATTGAGTGATATAAATTAGTCATCTCACTCTGTCTTTGTGAATCTGAATTCCCAAACAAAAGTGAGCTTCACCCAGATTAGTCATGTCGAACTCTGTAAACAACATCTGCTTACAATCCCTGACCAAGTTGGTATTGTTGTTGAAAAGCAACGTATCATCCACGTATAGGGTAATGATAATGAAGAATTGCTGCACTGACTTGGAATAGACGTTGCAATCAACAGTGCTTGGTTTGAATCCTTGTTCGATGAGGGATGTGTTGATCCTCTGAAACCAAGCTCTGGCACACTGTTTCAAGCCGTAAAGTGCCTTGTGGAGTTTACAGACATAATTCTTTATACCTTCTAGAACGTATCCTTCAGGCTGGATCATATAGATGTCTTCTTGTATAACTCCATTCAAATAAGCTGTTTGTATATCAAGTTGATGTACTTCAAGGTCAACAGCTGCAGCATATGACATAAGGGCTCAGATCGACGAATGTTTGACTACTGGACTGAAAGTCTCGCTGTAGTTGACGTTGGGGATACTAGTCTTCCCTTGCTTCGATCAATTGCTCTATTGGCATTGTATTTGATCTTAAACATCCATTTTGTAATCAATGATATTGCAGTCAATAGGAGTTTTGACTAATGACCATGTTTGGTTCTTGATGAGAGAGGAATACTCTTTGTCCATAGCTTCTCTCCAGATATCAGAGCCTGGTTGGCTGAGTGCCACTTCGACTGTCGTTGGTTCTTGTATCAAGAGACATGCAGACTCAGGAGTATACCTTGTGGGTTGTGTGCGCACTCGGCTTGATCTTCTGGAAAGATTTGACTGATGAACCACTCCTGGGACTTGTTGCTAGGTAACAGCAACATCTTCGTCTGATTTGTTATCAAAAAGTGGGTCGACAATGGACACACCTGAGCCAGAAGCTCGGACAATCGTATCAATGGCAGGTGATGAAGGTTCTCTTGGAGCAATATGCTTGCCCTTGATGTCGACGAATTGATCCTCGATAAAGACTGTATCCTGGCTATACAAGATTTGTTGGGTATCAGGATCATATAGCTTGTATGTATTATTAGATGAAGTATATCCAATCAGGATGGTCTTGAGGACCTTGGAAGTCCAATTTCTTCTCGTGTCTTTTGGGATCTGCGCGTAGGCAACGCATCCAAACACTCGTAGGTTCTTCACATAAGGCTTAGAGCCTGTCCACACCTCGTGGAGTGTCTTGCCTGAGAGGGCCTTGGTTGAACATCTGTTTTGAATGTAAGCTGCAGTGGAGATAGCTTCGGCCCAAAATTTCTTGGGAAACGATGCATGCACTAGCATAAATTTGGTCGATTCAACTAGGGTACGATTCCTTCTCTCGGCTAAGCCATTAGACTGAGGACTGTAAGGAGTGATGAATTGCTGCTCAATGCCTTGGCTTTGGCAGTACTTCTTAAACTCGATAGAGATATATTCTCCACCATTGTTTGACCTTAGGGCCTTGAAAATAGCTCTGATACCATGTTGGAGAAAGAGGGTGTGATAGCTCAAAAAGAAACGAACATGAAAAGAAACAAACTCGAAACTCGAACGAGAAACAAACTCGAACGAAAAGTGTTTGTACACAACGGAATGAGCTATATTACTCTTTTCCTAAGCATGACTACGTCTATCAGAAGCAAACAGAATGTTAGTGATAGAAATCACGGTCGATCTGATTATGTAGCCAAACATTAACAAAAAATCAAAAGAATAATTTGTCGTGAACAACTAGACAAATTATTAGTCGCGAATGATTCACGAGGAGCTAGAGTGAGCTCGACTGATAATCAGTCGCGATTACCAGATTGAGCAATAGGAGAGACAGACAGAATGTAGAAAAACATAGCAATATTAACACAAATCTGTACGCAGAACAAAATAGAGTTGTTATCAGATTAAGTATAGCAAAACATACATGTCAAAAATGCAGTGGAGCACAAGACAATAGCAGACGAAACCGCGTGCTCTACAAAGCTAATTCAATCTGTAAAAGAAATGAACAAGTTACTCACAATACAAAAGAATCAATGTGCAAGGCATCTACTTCATCTATCTCTGATAAGCTTTTGATGCTATTATTTTCACACACTCTTTTGAATACGCAAATGGTATTCAATATATACACAATTTTACAGGTATGTAGATGAAGAAAGTACTAAGTGGATGTGCTATCTGTAGGAGATCGTGGATGACTGCTGTCGTTGTCAAATTTGTTAGCACAGTTGCGTGAGATGAGCGTGAAAAGACTACGAGGTCAGCCTTTTGCTGAAATGAACATTGGTGAAGATGCGAAAAATGCGACACTTTGACGAAATGCCTTAATATTTGATTTACATGGTGCCTTAGCTTCTCTTGGGGCACCTTCGGCATTTTGTAAGGAAGTGTTGTCTTTTTCGCCTATCACAAATCATGTGTAAAAACACAGTGTCGCATTTTTCGCCTTTTTTGCATGTGGAAATTTACTTGTATTTATGCATACAGTCGTGTTTTTTGCCTGTCTTATTTTACATGTAAATATGCAGACTGTGCAACAACATGAGTAAAAATGCAGCATGAATGGAGGCAGATTAAAATAGGATTTAGGAGAGGTGAGGAGATAAATCCAACAAGTACTTCAATAATCCTTATGTTGAAGGTACTAATCATTTTTTTCATGGCTTCTAATGTTTTTGAGATTTCTACTTCTTATGATACAATCATTAAGAGGGAGTCTTATGAAGAAATGAGCAATGGAAGATTGGTTCTTGGGAAGATTCAAGGCATGGATCTCACATCTCTTCATCAACTCATAGGATTCTATGATTATGAATTGATCACTCATGATCAATATGGCAAAAGGTTGTTTGGAGAAGACTACATGGAGCAAATCGAGAGGCAATTTCTTCAAGGCAAGGGAAATCTCATTGGTGAGCTTATTGAGTTTTGTTATGGACTCAAGAAGCTAGATTTATTAGGTTTGATACTCATCTTCACCTACTTTACTTCATGTTGGATGGAAAGTTTGGAATCTATCTTTTGATTTATGATGGTGCCACCAATGGCATTGTTTTCAATAGCTTTTGTGGAAATTCGAGATCAAGCATTGATGAAATCTTGTTGGATCTAGATCATATGTTTGAGAGGGAGTATTTCCAGAGGTTTAGGTCTAAAGATATTCATATCTTTGATATCTTTGATGATCAAGAGGAAGGCAAGCAAGTGGAAGTGACACATTTTGCTTTACTCACATATTTTGGAGAATCTTCTTATGTAGATGATGCTATGCAAATGGATATTGGTTCTCATGGTTTTCATGAATCGTCTTTTTCATCCTCTAGTGAAGTCTGAATCATTAATAGATTCAATGGATCTAACTTTTACCTCTGGAAACTAAAACTCCAGATGATGCTTATAGATAGAGACCTTTGGGTTGTCGTAGACGGGACCAGACGACGATGACTTAGCGAAGGCATGAAAGATCAAGGATCAGAAGGTCTTAGCATCAATCACGTTGAATCTGGACAACTCCCAGATTTTTCACGTTACCCCATGCAAGTCCTCTAAGATTTGCTAACAAATGTCTATGAGACTCAAGATGTAACCACGCGGTTACACCTTAGAAGGAAGTTCTTTACTCTTAGGACGTTTGATTCAGTAACTATCACCACCCACATCAACAGCTTCAAGTCTTTGTTAAATCAATTGTCAACTATAGGATGTTCTATTCAAGATGATGATGCTGTAATGACCGTGCTTTCTTCTTTACCAAAGTCCTATGAGCACTTTGTTGTGATGATCTCCACTCAACCTAACCTGACTCTTCAAAAGGTCATTGATCACCTTCTTAAATAATAGATGCAGAGAAAGACCAGTGATTTGTCCTTCAAAGACAAGTCCCTGGCCTTATACACCAAGAAGAAGAACAACTACAAGGGCAAGAATCAAGTGCAGAAGCAATAGCAACAGAAGCCTCCAACTCAATCAGAGAGTGGCAGATCTAGGAAGAAACTCTTTTGTAGGTATTGCAAGAGCGTGAACCATGACAACAAAGATTGTCATATCCGGATCTACAACGAGGCTAAGAAGCAGCAACACAAACAGCCGGAAGCTACCAACGTGGTGGAATTCAAGGAGCAATCCTCTGACGAAGACAAACCGTCAGAACTATTGATGGCTTACAACAGTGGCAACGTAGACTACGACTACTGGTATCTATACAGTGGTGCTACCTAATACATGACACCAAGAAGGGAAAGGTTTACCGAGTATGAAGCTTATTCCAGAGACAATTTTATCTACCTTGGAGATTCCAGTACCATCCATGTGAAAGGCAAAGGGACAGCCAAGATCATATTCAAGAACGATCTTTCCATTTTTGTTCCGAATGTTCTTCATGTACCTCAGCTATCTAAGAACCTATTATCAATTTATAAGATAACTGATGAGGGCTACACTGTCACATTTCATTCTGAGCAGTGCATAATCTTCGATAAAGAAACTACTCTAACTACTTGCACTATAGTCAAAAATTTATATGTACTCTCTGACTCAGTTGCATTAGCTAGTACTTCTCATGATGATGTTAATGATCAAGCTGTACTGTGGCATAGTCGATTTGGACACGTGAATACAAGAGCTCTTTCTTACATGCATTGTAATAATCTAGTTGATGGAATGAATTTCTCTCTTTCATTAGAAAGGAAATCATTATTATGTGAGTCTTGCATTCATGGTATACATTCTAGAAGTAGATTTTCTAGAACACATTGCATCAAGACAAAGCATGTATTAGATCTTGTACATAGTAATCTTTGTGATCCAATGCCAACTCCATCCTTAGGAGATGCACTTTACTTTATCACTTTCATAGATGATTATTCTAGGTGGTCAATAGTCATGTTTATAAAGTATAAATCAGAAGCCTTTGAATGATTCAAGAAATTCAAGGCCATGGCTGAAACCCAAACATCTAATAAAGTGAAAGCACTCCAAACTGATGGCGGTGGCGAATACATCTCCAATGAGATGTCCGACTATCTAGCTCAGCACGACATTCAAAAACACTGACAACTTTCTATTCAGCTCAATAGAATGGATTTGCAGAAAGGAAGACTTGAACGTTGCCTAACTTAGCCAGATCTATGCTACAGCAAGCGCACTTACCTTCAAAGTTCTGGGCATAAGCTACTACTACAGCCTGTTACATACAAAATAGATCCAGCACAGAAGTTGTTAACTATAGAACTCCTCATCAAGTATGGCATGGACAACCATCTGAAAGTTTTTGGTTGTATATGTTTTGTTTATGTTCCTAAATAGCTTAGGAAGAAATGGGATGAGAGGTCAAATAAATGCATCTTCATTGGCTATCCTGATGAACATAAAGCTTACAAAGTTTATGATCCATCCACCAATGTTGCATTTGTTTCAAGGGATGTAATCTTCAAAGAAAATACATTCTATGACTTCAAACAACCATTTACAAATGATGTTGTGTCATTTCATCCTATTTTATACAACATAAAATCTTCCACTCGTGATGCCTCTTCTGTAGAACCTACAACTACAACTACAGAAGCCGAGCAACCCACAGCACCAGTCACCAGACCAGACCAAGCTAGCTCGAGCAAATATGGACAAATTCAAGAAGAGACACCATTCCAATCTGATCAACAAGATGTTTGAAGATCCTTGAGAACTCGAACAATTCATGAGAGGTACACACTTCAATCATTCTGGACTTTATCAGAAGATCCAGATACCCTAGCCGAAGCAACTAACTCCAAGGATGCTGTGAAGTGGCAAGAAGCTATGAAAAGTAAGTACAACTCACTATTGACGAACCAGACTTGGACACTGGTCGACTTTCACACTCACAAGAGAGTTATTGATATGAAGTGGATCTTCAAGAAGAAGGTCAACTCTGATGGTCCCATTGGAAAATGGAAAGCACGGCTAGTGGCTAAAGGATTCACTTAAGTCCAAGGAGTGGATTATCAAAAAATCTCCAGTCCTATTGACAAAATGCAGTCAATCAGGACTCTCATTGAACTAGCAGCATTAGAAGATTTCGAGATGCATCAAATGGATGTCAAGACAACCTTTCTCAATAGAAATGTCAAAGAGGAGCTGTATATCTTCCAACCAGAAGGATTCAAAGTCAAAGGCCAAGAGCACAAAGTGTGCAAACTGCACAAAGCAATCTAAAGCTTGAAACATGCCGCAAGAGCTTGGTTCAAAATAATCAACACTTATCTCATTCAATTAGGTTGGAGGGTATAAGTATACCCATTGGGCTCACTAGTGTATGCTTAATTTTGATGTTAGTAGCTACATGCTGCTGGTGTGTCTCCTCAATCTCTTATGAGTGATTGATCCATAGCTAGGGGGCTAGATCCGTATGATCTAGGTTTGGTTTGTCCACCATCCATTTCTCTTGTGTTGCTTTAGTGCGGCTTGCCTTGGCTATTGTATCCTTGGTGAGGGCTTTATAGTGGTATCAATGCCAAGGCAAAGTGGTTTTGCCTTTCTTGGAGCTAAAGTTTTGTGCAAAAGCCTGATGGGTGACTCACATTTCTCTTCTCAAAATCATGGTTTTTTGAGAAGATATCGATTTGTATGGTATGTGCATTACCAAGGTTGCAATCTGTTTGATACAATATGCTTTTGAATGGTGCTTTGGAAGCGATTTTGATTCACTAGTAACGTAAAGTTTTTGCAATCACTTTTGCCATTCGTTTTTTGATGATAGACAAACTTTCAGCCTCTTGAAAGCTAAACTTTGTGCCTTCAAAGAACTAAATTTCTTGAGTACTTAGTTTCAAAGCAATTGAATTGTTTTTTTGCTATGATGTAGAGGGGTTAAATATTGTTTCTTCTCTTGTCTTGTGCTTCTTAAAATCACTTTGAACCTATTTGATTGATGGTTTGCTGTTTGTAAAGGATTCTTTTCCAGCATGTTAATAAGCAAAACTCTTGGAGAAATTAGTGGCACATATTTCCAGTTTTTATCACTGTTTTGTTTAAAATTGAAAAGTGAGCAGAAAATTAGTGAAAGCTAAAGTTTTAAGTCACCTTTTTTTTTTCTATATGCTTGGAATTGGTGAAAAGTGGTTCAAGATTTGAAATTTTGTAGCTAGAAACTTGTTGATGTTGTGGGAAAAGCAAATAGGTTGCAAATTTCTTAGCTCCTCTCTCTCCTCTCCCTCTCTCTTCTTGCTATGCAGGTGAAGGCAAGGTTGCCACTCCCAGCGACAGACCATTCATTCATCTACGTTAGACAGAGATGATAATTGTGTTGCTTCTATATTATAGTAAAAGCTTGAACAACAACGAATATTTTACAACCTGATCAAATGGAGGCATAACTTGGAGGCTCAATATCATTCGTCCTGTAAACAGAACATCACATAGAGTGTGTGATGAAGGGGTATTTATACACCGCATCCATGTATCTAATTACAATAAATGTACTTTGTTGTACTCAGGGAGTAGTTGAACTATAATGACAGAATGACAGCTGCACATTAAATACATGGTTAGACAACTCGGGATCGATGACGTGGACAAGAATGTTGCATATCTTTCTCTCACTTCTCATATTTCGAGAAGTGGCTGAGATGTTTCTCGTTGAAATAGATAACCTTCGCATTTTTCTCTCACTTCGCATTTTTCGCGAAAAAAGCCAAAGGTGTTGAGAAACAAGTCATTTGTTGAAGTAACTGTTTTGTCGTATCCGAAAAAGCCAACAAAAAGTTTACTATCAGAAAATGGTGACATTCCCGAAGTTGATGATGAAGTCGGATACTTTGGTTGATGAACGAAGTTGTCGAAGAAGTCTGAGACTTCAGATGGTGGAAGAAGTCGGACACTTCGGTTGATGAACAAAGTTGTCGAAGAAGTCGGAGACTTTGGTGTTGAGTGACTTGATTGTTGAAGAAATTGAGGGTGATCAGGCCTTCGATGTTCTTCATGATGCTTTGACATTCAAATGTAGAATTAGACAGGAATGGATACCTTTTGATGTAGATTAGCCGAAAAGTCAATGAAGTCGACTTTCAAATAGTTTGGCTGATTCGATTCGATTCTATGTAGAAATTGCGGGTTGTCGAACTGCTTGCAGAAACCCGTGTATTTGACCATGTATTATTCTACATACAGAATGAGAGTAATTTTGTAAAATAGCACAATAGGAAACTTTATGATTCCAGGTATCAGATGAGCAGACATAGAACCCAAAAGAGGTTGCATCTGACCCTAGATCAACGATCAATAAACGTGCAAGAAGAATCTTGAAATAGAAATTGTATTCACCAAGGAGACAATTGTGGACTTAATTTCCAACAAGTTGAAGATGATCCCTCCATTCTGTAGCAAAAAGAATGTACTAAGAATTGATATTTGTAGAAAAACAAGCAAATATATTGCTAGAGCCTAAAGCTTTGATACCATGTAGAAAATTGCAAATGTGCGAAAGTGTAAAAAATCCAATTCATAGTACAATTTTCAACAACAAATCATTCAAATTTGATCTCAAAAAGCATGTCAAGAACTTCCAAATTATCAATCGCAATACAAAACAAAATTACATAAGATTCAAACATCTATGACAACCACATCAGTGATCTTTTAGGAGAGTAGCACAAGTCATTGCCCTTCTAATCATGATACTAGGGATAGTTGCATAAGTTATTGCCCTTAGTTAAATTCACTACCCTTCAGAAAAGCACAAAAGCTGCATTAAGAAAAATGTTATATAATGCAATGTTAGGGGTAGTCACATAAGTCGTTGCCTCTCATTGAAGTCATTATCCTTCAGAAAACCACAAAAGGTGCATTTAGAAATATGCAATATAATGTGATAGCTATGATAATCACCTTTTTTCACAATTTTGTGATGCCTACAAAAGATTTCAAAGTTACAAAATCCAAAAGTTTGGATTTTGAAACACTATAACTGACTTTACATGTATTTCTATAGAGTATTATGTAGATTTACTTGTATTTGTGCATACTATCACAAAGTGTGAGTAATTCTATAAGCTTGCAAACTACTATAGGAAATAATGTAATTTGCAAACTATAATGTTATTTTTGGATCATTGCATGGAGTGAGATAAAAATCCAACACTAAGAATATTTGTCTAGATTTTCACAAGTTCCATAATCTTGTAGGTGAAAAAGAGAAGGAATGTGTGTGTGTGTGTGTGTGTGTGTGTGTGTGTGTGCGCATGCATGCGTGCATGCGTGTACTCACGCACATGCATGTGTACATACATATATACATATAGACCTGTAGAACAACAAATTTTTTTGGCTAACAATAGCTAATTCAACTAGCTTCATTACATGCAATATGTACTTTTATATGTCATGTGCCAAATCCAACCAAATAGCAACAATAATGAAATGAAGCTAAGAGCAAAAGAAGTACATGCATTTAATATAGCATACCCATAAGAAGCTAGAAGCAAGAAGATCTCCATGGAATTACATTAAGATGAGTAAATGATTACAAAGCATGGAGTAGGGCATAGATTCATGTAGATTGGGCACATGAAGGGCAAGCAATCATCAAGAAAAGAAATATAGATTAGGCCATATAATCAAAACCAACATCTAATCATGCCAAATTCCAGTATGTAGATGCAAAGGTTGTTATTTCTAGCACCCCCCCCAATCATTGCCTACCACATGGCAATGATTATATATTGTTGTACACAATCATCACATAATTCTGTGTTATAATTCGTAGTCTTGATGTGTGTGTGTGTGTGTGTGTGTGTGTGTGTGTGTGTGTGTGTGAGAGAGAGAGAGAGAGAGAGAGAGAGAGAGAGAGAGAGAGAGAGAGAGAGAGAGAGAGAGAGAGAGAGAGAGAGAGAGAGAGAGAGAGAGAGAGAGAGAGAGAGAGAGAGAGAGAGAGAGAGAGAGAGAGAGAGAGAGAGAGAATTAGAATAAATTCACCATGAGATGGCAATATTTTTTGACTCTATCTAGCATCAATCTATAGAATTTGCACTTTTTAGACAATATACTTATGGAGTGAATGGACCTTTCTTAGGACAAATAAAAATGGCATTATCACCCGTGTTTTCATGACTATCAACTATCACAAATTGGCAAGTTCTAGCTTGATTATTTTGGATACTCCATGTCTTATCTAGGTATGGCTGGTAGGCCACAATCTCTACCCACTTGTACATTGTGATTTGTGTATTACGGTGACTCTTGGATAGGTGTTGCATGCTATGTAAGCTAAAATCTAGTAAAAATTAGAAAACATGTATCTGTACTTAAACTCAGGTTTGTGAGTTCAAAGTAGTGAAGCTGTATTTTGTAAACTCGGCCTAGTCAATTATTGAGTTAGTGGAGCATCCTTGAAACTCTGAGCTCAATTTAGTTGAACTCAAGTTAGGTAATTCAAGCTTCCAAATCTCTAAGTTCCCAAATTTAAGCTAGCTTTTACTCACACTTAGAACATCAAGGAAAACTTGAATGCTTTTATTTATTTTTCTTGTAAGTATGTATTTATGACTACAAAGCATTCTATTCCCATCTATATTCTTCAAGTGATTTTCTTTTCCAAGGAGTAACTCCTGCTTTTATTAACGAAGGATGGGAGAACACATAGATGTTCAAAAAGAGGGTAGTACATAGGATGATGATGCCAAATGGCAAAGTAATTAAGCTAATATGCTTAATAGAATAAAGCTAATGCATAATGGCAAAGTAACTATTCAAAAGCTAATGCCTAATGTAAGTTGCTAGCTATAACAATGTCACAAATAGGTCATGCAAGAAGCTTTGAACCAACTGCTCTTGCAACTTGAGCTCGTTGAAATATTGAAAGTGCACAACAAGCTCCGCACATAAGGACAAAAAATTATTAATTCTCTTGTGAAGCTGTCATTGTGATCTCGCTCTTTTTCTTAAGCCGCGTGAGATGTAGCAGCCCCTTGGATGGTGGAAGAACGACAAAGTTATTGTCGAGAAGCATCAGCAATAACAACATCTCCAAGAGTGCATGCGACAGAACAAGGTCTACAAGCCGATGAGATGAATGTGAAAATGGCCCTAGATGAGTAAAGCCCAAAACGTGAGTACATTGGTCCATTGTATCATTGAGCAATTTTAACTAGGTTTTGGCCTTTCTTTAAAAAGCAAACAGGCCTTTGGAATGCATTGCAGCTCGCAAATGCCAAGCCTTAGATGCCCAAGTGCATGCATGCATGCACGGTGTAGGCGGAATTCAGCAGGAAGACAAGCTGTGCCAGATTGGTGTATCAATTGAAGAGGCAGCTACATAACTTACAAAGAATAAGAAAACAATCAGAAATTGAAAGTGTGCGTATAGTGTCTGAAAGTGTTGAGCGCCGATTTGCTGAATTGATCTGCTGACAGATTTCTCAGACGACTCCTTTTTTGTATGAAGTGATTCAGAGCCATATAATGACTGAGTTGAAGCAGCTTGGAATCCCAAATACACTTGACGCTCACAGAAGCTAGATTTGAAGGAATAATGTCGGGACTTAGGAGTGCTTCAGCCTTCTATTATGTATGTAATTAAGAAGCGTCACAATAACATCATTGGCACTGGTGGTCTAGTGGTAGAATAGTACCCTGCCACGGTACAGACCCGGGTTCGATTCCCGGCCAGTGCACTTTTTAAAATTGGACAAAGCCTTCAGAGGCACTTGTCTCCAAGAAAAGTTTTTAATGGGCTGTTCTTGACCATCCATTTTGGTCATAGACTATAGAATTTCATGCCTTTTTGTGATAATATTGAGCCTTAGTTTCCACAGCCACATATGTGGCTGTGGTGTGCACTATACATATTGGCATAGATGTTAGTAACGCACATGATTTTTATGAAATTCCACACGCAGTCCGACATTAGCCCAGTTGGATAGGATTGCTAGAACATTAGCACAGGGATCCTCGATTGTAGCATTTCTTTGACTCATTAGCCAAGTTTGATAAGAATCACTACAATGTCAAGTGATGTAGACTCAAATCTTGCTTGTTGTAGAATGGTTGTTTTAGAACAGAGATATTTCAAAGCTTTGTGCTTTGAATTTAGCTTGGTCTTCCTATGCATGTATAATGTGTATATTGTGAATAATAAGATGATAGTGCAAACTAAGTACTTGTGCAACCCAAAAAAAACATTGTGGTCTTATATATAATAGAGACGAAAGAAATGTCAAAAATTTTACCACTAATTTGCATCTCTAAACTTGATGTATGTAGTAGTGTACAACCCTATCAATTCATGCCATTGAAATTTATGCCAAACATTCTCAGCCCTAGACCATATTGTTAGGAATGCTTATGGGATAAATGACTTCCTCAAGAATGTACATCCATAAAATCCTTTTGACTAATACTAAGTCCTACACTGATCATAATTTGAACTTGTTGGGCACCCCATACCACAACAAGAATCAATTGATTGAGCCTTGTTGCATTGGCCTAGAAACAGAACAAGAAATTATTCATTCTATGGTGTACAAAAGGAAAAAATGTTGATATCTAAACATCGCAACTAGCAGAAAGGTAAAAATGACAAAGTAAGCAATCACACAATATCAACTTGATATTCCTATGGTACGATCAAGAAAAATATGATGTAAAAAAAGTTGGTGGCGATATGAGAAAGAGCAAAATATTGCAAAGGCATAGAAAACATCTAGCCACTATCTCAAAGTTCGCAAAATTCTCTAGCTAGTGTTCAACTACTTTATTCAGAAAATAAAACTTGATCAAAATTGCCCCTATGTCCACATATGGATGTTATGATGTCATCCATACATGTGTCCTAAAGTCATGACTATAGTCCAATATCAGTTTTCCATGTGGCCCTTCAAGACAACCACATGTGTCTTACACTTGTGAATTAATATTGGGCAGAATGAGCATGCAAGATGTGGCTATGTGCATTAATGACACATGTCTCCACACATGTGGAACAATAATAAAAATAGTATAGACCAATCAGACAATGCCACCTAGCATCGACAACATCTAATGCAATCCAATCTGTCCATACCTCATAAGGTGTTTGGCCATTCAAGGCCTTTGTAATGGATCGATTTTGTAGATAGGCAGCCGTAGTAATAGCTTTTGCCCAAAAGTTCTTTGGAAGAGTGGGCCAGCATGCTCTTGGCACTTTTGATGAGTGTCCGATTCTTCCTTGCAACTACACCATTGGACTGAGGTGAGTAGATTGTTGTATATTGTTGATGTATCCCATGGGCCTTGCAAAACTCCTTGAATGCTATGGAGATATATTCTCCCCATCCATCAGTACGTAGAGCTTTGATCTTCCTCTGGGTCTGATTCTCAGCAGACGCCTTGAACTATTTGAAGAACTTGAATGCTTCGGATTTGTTCTTCAAAAAATAAATTGCAGTCCTTCGAGAGAAGTCATCGATGAAGGTTAGGAAATAGAGAGCTCCCCTTGTGGAAGCAGTCTACATTAGGCCACAAATGTCACTGTGTACAAGATCAAGCAAACCTTTGGAAGTATGAATTGAATCAGAAATAAAAGGACTTTTAGCATGCTTGCTGATAATACAGCTTTCACATAGAGAAGCTAGTTTGTTGACAAAAGGTAGATCTTGCACTAGATTCTGAGTCAACATTTGTTGAATACTATTGAAGTTAAGATGGCCTACTCTAAAATGCCAAAGCATATCAGTTGATTCAGAAGTGGATGTATGAAGAGCTTGACTGGTTGAAGAATAGTAGTGGCTGAGTTTGTAAAGATAGCCACTTCTTCTTTCGAAAGCTAGAACTTTTTGGGACTTGTCAAGAATGTTGCAGTCGTTTGTATCAAATTCGACCCTCCGACCTGAGTCAGTGATTATGCTAACTGAGAGTAGATTTTTGGTCAGATTTGGAACATGGGGAACATTGGACAATAACTTGACTTCACCTTTCTGAAATTCGACCCTGATTGTTTCTTCACCCTCGATCCACCCATGGATGACATTGTGAATGAAAGTCTATGAGATGCACAAAGAACTCTTAATAAAGAGTGATCTAAGATAGAATTCTAGCTTTCCAAAAAGCTTATAATCTCGGCCCAATCAACCTAGTTCAACTTGGATGATGGTATGATAGATCTACTTCAAATATCCTAACAAATCACTCCTCCAAAAAATTGATTCTAGTACAATTTTGTTTGATATTTCACACACACTTAAGATATGAACAAATCAACCTTATAGATATGATCTAATGTCTCAAAATGAATTGCTTCAATGAATCAAAACACTATTTGATCATTAGCATTCAATAGATTGAACCTAGATCTAGACAATGCACCAAAAATCTTGAATTTTGGACTAGTATGCACATTTTTGGATCAAAAACACTAAAGAAAGTTAATTTGAAGGTTGCGGTACAAAAACAACTCATTGTCAATGATTTCACAAGATTCATTAATCATTAGATCACTCTTAGACTTGGCTTTGATACCATGTCAATTTTTAGAGAAAAGGACAACTTTGATTGTACAAAACAATCATTAAGAGTTATTGATTGCTTAACACAATGATCTATCAAGTTCTAAGTGTTAGATGTTGATCTAGATGCATTACACTATTGATCAAATGATTAAAAAATATGAAGAGTGGCCTCACACGTGTGGAGGACAATACCTATACGGACTGTAAACAGAGATTAAAGTATTCAAGCATACAAGACATTCCACTCATCAAAACTCAAGACAAATGTGGAAAATACAAGAAAACTAGAATTTGCCAATGTCTCATCAACTTCTCATTGATTTGGTTGATCCCTTTATAGATCAAGTACATCCACGAGCTGTGTACTGTCTAGCAAGCCTTCACATGTGTGAAGAGTGCCTAGTCATCCAGATCCACCAATGGGAGCCATATATGCTCATTTCTCAAAGTTGACTATTCTCTTTGGCTAGAAAACAAAAAGCTAGTCTTCCACATTTATAGGAATATTCCCTATTAAATAATTTCTAATGGAATCTCTCTATCTTATCATCTACTATCTTATCCACACGTGTGAATGACATCTTTACATGTGGGAGCATTTACTCATTCACATGAAAGTTTGACTCATTTCTAGATTTTACTCATAAGGTCAATTTCACACATGGGTAGATCCATCTAAAATCAATCTAACTTTATAAAAACAAGCTATGTACATCTTTTCACATGTGGGAACAGACTCCACATGTGTGAGATCCTATCATGATCTCATATCTCAAGGTACACCAAGTATAACAAGTTTGAAGTGACATTTTTAACATAGACGAGTAGTTACTTGTCACATATGGGGTCTCATTCATATTGATGAGCATCCCAAGCTTGTTTTGATGTTTTGTAGCTGCTAATATGTGATTTTTGTGAATCCTTACAATTCATGGATATCGATGCGAGTGATCTGTCATATTTGAATTTCCATTTGGAAATGAGCCCTGCAACTTGAATATGGTAGGTCCATCAACCACATCTCGCAAATCCTTTTCCAATAGTATCATCTTCATACAATATTTTCACATATGGAAGTCATCGCCATTGAATCTCTCAATAAGGCAAATCGACAATGATTTCTCCATGTGTCTTGTTAAATGCTAGAAACGCTATGAAAATCAACATGTCAGCTCTAATAACACTATTGGTGAAAGGGGAAAAACAAAATACAACACAGAGAGTAGACAAAAATATTCAACACTAGTTCGAATAACTTGATTACTTAGTGTGCACACAGTTGAAGACTTTGATAATGAGCAATCAAATGTGTTTAGAAAGATGAATTTAAACTGGAAGTTGTCAAGGACAACCGTAGTGTTAGAAATACTGAGGTGCCTAAGACAACCATAATTCTACACTTCAACTCAATTGACAACCATAATACTGAATTGGTATGAGAATTGCACTACGAGAATTGGTATTCTATTCACAATAGCGAGCGATAACGTCACAATAAAAGTGGAAACAACAACAACCATTTACACATGATACAATCGCATTTGATGAAAAACACAGACTATATCAAAATATATACGAATTTATTGAAAGATTACTATAAATAAATCTACTGTAAGCAATGTACAAATCTAGAAAGAACAATTTGAGGACTAATCAGCAATGTACTAGGCATCTGTATAAAAACATCTGAATCTTATCATCGTCATCTACTATGTCTACGCTTGATTATATAGATGATTAATCAAGCTTAATTAGTTAGTAATAGGTATTGCTAAGCATTATTTCCATGTCCTATATACGGGAATAGAGTAATTCATGATGTGGATAGCCGGTCACTTCAGTTGTATGTGGTTATTAACAATGCTACGTCATTCCGACGTGGTCGTTACAAGTAATTAATAAGCATATGAGGGCCCAGACCTATAATTGGACATAGGAGCACTTGCATGGTGTTTGACTGCTTTAATGCAAGAATAGGAGGTCAATAGCTTAATATAGACTGTGTGGGGATCCTAAGGGTGTTGGATTTCTATCCTCTCCATCCCTATCTCTATCTCTACTAATCTAGATCCATTCACTATGTTGTTGCAAATATTCCTACAATCGCAGAATATGTTTTAAGTCATGGTGAACAATGCGAAAGATGTGAAGGTGTCGCATTTTCCCGAAGGTGTCGCATTTTCTTGAGCCCGACATTTCCTTGCCCGAAGTCTGAATGGAGCTCTTGCAAGAAGCAGGATCAACATCGAAGTCTTCGACTTCCATGACATCAACTTCCTCGACATCGAAGTCTTCGACTTCGACATCTTCTCAAGGCAAGCCACGAAGTCCTTGACTTCCATAATGTCATCAATTTGGCGGCTCACCGGTACATTTGTCACGACCGAACAAAATCTCCAACTGAATCAGATATTGTCTGAGTGCGACTGCCAACAACATGTAGTGCCTTAATCCTGTTTGTAAATTACTCATTAATCATTCTTTTAATCGGTTAGCCATGTGTATATATACAACGACTTATCAATAGCTACGGTTAAGCTCCATGAACACTGAATCAGAGCACACTAGTTTTGATCTTCCTCTCTATTATTATAGAGTATTGTTTCAGGAAGATCGCGACTCTATTCAACATTCAAACTGTATTTTCTTCATGACTGAATAATTCCTATTCCAACTATCTAAGTTGTGAATGTTGTCTTGAATGCTCATTTTCATTCATGTTCAGAGTGCTTCGTACTATTAGATTAACTGTTTTGTAGATTAAATCGTTTTATATGACTAATAATACTGCTCGATTTCTTGCTCTGATAACTACATTTAATACATTGCTTCCACAAATCTAAACTCTATTGAATATAATTTCGTGCATGGCTAGGAATCGAATTAGTCGATCTAGCAATGTCGAAGTCAGACTAATCACTAAATCGATAGACTTAGTTGCATGCACCAAGGATTTCCATCTGAATAAGTATTCAGAGATGCAACAATTCTTCAGTTGCTTACTTCTACTCATGAATACTAACTCAAATCCCAAAGATACATATAAGGATCACCATATGAAGATCTGGCTAGATCATGTTGCAAAACAACCAAAAGAACACCTGTGGGAGTTTCCTCCAGGACCTAGCCCCCAAGCCATAGTGAAGAACCTAAGAGAGAGGAGGAGAAACATGCTCAAGAAATTGAATTCCCAATAGGAGGATGGGCGAGTTTCCAGTAGACATATTCTCTTCATGAGAGAGAGAATATTCTCTCTAGGATCCCCATGCAACCTATATTGAGCTATTGACCTCCTATTCTTGCATTAAAGTAGTCATTCACTATGCATGTGCTCCTATGTCCAATTATAGGTCTGGGCCCTCATATGATTATTAATTACTTTACACGCCAAGCCCGAAATGACGAGGCATAACCAATAACCATATACACCTGGAGTGACCAGCTATCCACGTCAAGAATTATTCTGATTCCCTTATACAGGACATGGACGTAACATTCTTCCCCCCTTAAACCAGTTATGTCCTCAGAACGAGTAACTAGGGAAAACCCAATTTGTATGCTTTTAACTCTTCCCATGAATCATTATCCTCAATTTGACCAACCAACCTAAGCAAGCACACATAGATAGAACAATTTCTCAATTGTTTGTCTCTGATCCTGAGTACTCATTCAGGGTCCAAAGGTACATTGAGCGATAAATCTTCCAAATGGGCAAAATCTTCAATACATCAAACTGTCATCATCATATAAACTAAATTTACATGATACATCGGATGAGCAGTCAACCAAATCAGAAGATTACGCTTAAAAGCTAACAAATCAATCATTTAACTTTCACGATTACCCCGAAAATCAATCTTTAGTCTGACTTCAATATAAGATAAGTATTTAGAGATGGGATAGTTCTCAAATTATTTGTCTCTACACTGAAATACTATATCGACTTTTAGAAGTACACTAAAAGATAAATTTCCCTATTGGGTTTGATTCTCTCCAATCTAATAACATCACCTTACATGTACCTCAATTTACATGAATCATTGGGTGAGTCCTCACTTACACTGGAAATCAATGTTCAAAAGTTAAAGATCCAAAACAATTATAGTCCAAGACTATCCACAAATTACTTGTAGACCTGTCATAAATGCTTCTTGGTACAAAACTCATCCCACCAAAATCTCTTAGGAGATCCATCAAGATAAAAATGACTTCAACTCAGTCCTGAGTACCCCAGATACTCTCTTGAGATAAGTGCTCTATCCCTAGCATCATGTACCAGAAAATAACAACCATTCAATCTTGGTAGACTTAACTACTCCTAATTAACCGAAGATTTTAGGCTGAAAAATAGTACACAAGCATTCCTTGACTACAATCTGTAAAGGTAAGCAAAATATTCATAAGTAAACAATTACTTAATGAAAATGTCTGTCAGATCCAAACAATCTCAAGTTTGTACACAAATTTAGAGTTCAAATAACAAATCTAAATTTTAACTCCACCAACTGATCAATAATTACTCATCATCTTAAGAATCATCATATTTCTCATATAATCATCTAATGACCTTTAAGTATCAATTTATGATCCGTCAATCATAAACATTTAGAATCTTATGATTCGTCAATCATAATCTATTGGATTCTAAACCCATACTTAATCATTTAGAGATACTGGAGTATATGCACAACATACACTCAAGAAATATAAGAAACATTCTGAAATCTTTTCCACAATAAAAATTATTGGATTCCAAGAATATTCTTCCACTTCGATTCTTAACCAAATTATGAGTTCCAAATTCTACAATCAATCGAGTGATTAAAGACCAATATAACATTTGTCTCTAACAATAATAAACTTTATACAATCACCTAGAACCACATCTAGAGATTATAAAGTTCTGCTGAATTCCAATTGAATTCAGTGGTTATCCTTGACATAAGTTAGACTCTGTCAACCAATATATGTATATGAGCTCATTGGGATATAGTCAATAACTTAGGATATTTCTCCTTCAAGAAATATTCTATATCAAGAATCTTCTATATTCTATGCACAGTTCTCATGTGACTTATAAGCAATATATATCAAAATAAACAGTTTCCGGTGAATTCTCTTCACACTGCTTATTTATCCAATTAACTTCTAATCAGGAGTAATCCATTTACTCAAGTCAATTGTAAATGATTCGAAAATCTTAAATGTCTAGGTGCAGATCTCAATTATACATGTATAACACCACATTTAGATCTTCTTCCAAACCATAAATAAGTTAATGAATTATTCTTTTCACAAAAAGAGACATTAACCTACAAGTAACTGTTCCACACATTACTTGTTCATATGTCTATGTACTCTGACTAGTTTAAATATACGATATAAACTCAGTACATAGGAAACACATAGTAGATCCACAAGATTAAGATGTACATAAGCAACTTATTCAACTATGTTCCTATACATAAACATAGGCTATAAACTGACAGATATCCACAATCTGCATATGTTACTCACATAATTCACTGAGAATCTTGCAACTCAGTTACCAAAGAGCTCTATTTCTCATGAGTAAATAACATATCTGGGAAATTTTTGAAGTGAATAACTCCACATCACAAGTTTTCCAACCATCTAACTCTTATTAACAAAATTTCTTCTACCAATCAGCCTACAACAGATCTTAGCACACAAACCAAGATTAGGCTAACTCATACAAACATCTTTGGACATAAAGTTAAGATAAAAGCTTTATTCCACTGATCCAATCCATATCAAAATGGTACTTGGTAACAATCAGTGAATCTTAATTTAATCTTTACCACTTCCCATATTAATGAATATCTCACAGCTCAATAACCCCAAAACTCATCTAGTTCTAGATTACTCAAAATAATCACTTAGAGAGTTTGTCTATTTCAAATTGGATAGTTCTACCATTGCACACATACAAGATTTTTTTTTCAAAATCAATGCAACTGGCTAATTCCTCGAAAGACTTATTCCTATCTTTTCTTCCCCCCTTTTAAAAAAGAAATTCCATAATTTCAATTTAAAAGTTTCCAGGAGACAAAGTATAAGATATCAAAGATTCAAAAAAGTTAGTAATGAGTATCCAATACTATTACAAACAAAACTTTTTCCTCAAAATCGTAGAATATCTTATCTCGAATGATAGAAATATTAGCTCTCAATAATCAACTATCAAATAGAGACTAACGTTAGGGTTCAGGAAACCTAAGTTCCGAGCCATATTCAAAAATCTTATATGGAAGTACAATCTCATATAATTATAACAGTCCTTCATAACAGAGTTCTACACTGAAAGAAATTATATGAGTCTCAATCCAATTATCATCTATCACCTTGACAGTTTTGATTTGTTCATTAAGTGTCGCACTTAATTCCTGGCAAATCCCCTTATAGATCAGCATAAAACTGTTCTACTAGATTTACAATATTCTTGGTCCTCATTGATCCCCAGAACAAGAAATGCTCCTTAATTGACAGATTCACAAAATCTTCATTTAAAAGTGAAGGGTACAATGATCTTAACAATCGATTGATTTCAACTCAGTAAGATCATTCACTTTATAAGTCATTTCTGTTTGATCAATAAGAATGGGAACAAATCGAAAACGTCCATGGTTTCTTCAAATTTTACGTAAACTGGGATTTTCAAACTCCATTCAATATGGACCTAAACTGTGAAAATCGACCAAACATCGACTTGACAGTTTTACAATTACCATCTCATATTGGAAGGATTCTGAAACATCCAGCATGCATCCTACGTGACATGCAGTGATCTAAAAAAAAATCAATTTTTACGTAAATTGCCAAGAAACTGGGAAAATTAGCACTGGAACTCACAAAATCAGTTCGAAATTGACCAACTGTGAAAATCGATTAAAATGATCGATTTATCAAATTCACAGACACCATCATATATCAAATTCGACATGCACTGATTTTTTCGAAAAAAACAAAAAAAATCCCGTAATTAGCCTAGCCGCTAGGAAATCTGCTTTTTGATCAATTGCCAAAAATAGCTTCATGCAAGAAATCTTCTGATCAATCTACTGATTACGCATGCAACATGTATCCATGCATGCATACAGGTCTATCCATACATTTTCATCAACAGACAAGCACTACACTGAGTTACAAGCTTGGATGCATCAGAACATTTCGAAAATTTTGCAAATTTTAGTTCAAAAATTGCCAAACTTCCGACAACCATAACTTTCTCTACAAGACACCAAATTGGTCACTGTAAAGCACAGTACGGAGGGAGACTGGTCTACAAGGCACTTGACATGTCACCTTGCACCCTTGGATTCACACGTGCGAGCAATAAATGCATGAAAAACAGGTAGGAGGGCACACTTTTGTGGAGAGGAATTTTCAAAAAACACATCCCAGCCCAAAAAGCCTTGGATCATAGGCTACAAGCACTCTACTAAGGTTCATTAGAGAGGCATAGAAGCTTTAACAGGTCTAGCAAACAATCATAAGCTCAGATCATGCACAAAATGCATTTTTGGCCTCCTTCAACATGATGGTGTCTAATGCTCACCTATCCAAATTGGATGCATGATGTCTCAAAACAGACGCAATCCATCATATTTTTAAGCTTGTTACAAGAACCAACAGGTTCAAACCCCCAATTGAGAGGTATTCATGCTCAAAAATCATCAAAAATACACTAATTTTTGATGTTTTGAGCCCCCTAATGGTGTCTAATTCCATCCAAACTTCATGACAGCTCAGGGACAGCTTCATTACATCTCTGAAAACGTTCACACCAAGTCTTGGCTGAGAATTCTGAGATCTACCCCAAAAATCAGTTCAAAAAACATCAAATAGACTTGGTTTTTGACCAATTTTGACCAAAATTTGTGGGAAAAATCCACAAATTCATGCAATCAAATCCAAATCCCTGTAAATCCATTGCATGCAAGCACCAAAAGTTCTGATTCTTGTCAAACATGGTTTCTATAGCCCATTTATGGTCCAAAAACCCCAATTTTTGGTCCAAAATCACTATCTAATCAACCTTTTGACTATTCCAACATCATGCAATCATTAGATCCAATCAATAATGACTGTAAAACAGCAAGTAGAATCTGGAAAACGTACTACACCAGTACCTATTATCAATTTCAAGCAAAAAACTTCAATTCTAGGTGAAAAATCCACTAAAATCATCAAAAATCCATAGATTTCCACCAAAAACTATGGAGAAACCCCATAATTATGATCTTTAGGCTGAAAGTACACCAAATTCAGAGAAGCCACCTACTTGAAGATCAATTCCACCACCTGGAAGTAACATGCAAGGAGAAATCCTCAAAAACTGATAAAATACAAGAAGTAGTTCCACCTTCTAATTGATGCAAATCCGTAGCTCTGATACCACTATAAGGATCACCATATGAAGATCTGACTAGATCCTATTGCAAAACAACCAAAAGGACACCTGTGGAGCAAAGCCACCCATCCAAACCTAGATCCCTCCTGGAGTTTCCTCTTGGACCTAGCCCCCAAGCCATAGTGAAGAACCTAAGAGAGAGGAGGAGAAACAAGCTCAAGAAACTGAATTTCCAATAGGAGGATGGGCGAGTTTCCAATAGACATATTCTGTTCATGAGAGAGAGAATATTCCCCTAGGATCCCCATGCAACCTATATTGAACTAATGACCTCCTATTCTAGCATTAAAGCAATCATTCACTAAGCATGTGCTCCTATGTCCAATTATAGGTCTGGGCCCTCATATGATTATTAATTACTTTACAGGCCAAGCCTAGAATGACGAGGCATAACCAATAACCATATACACCTGGAGTGACCGCTTATACAGGACATGGACGTAACAATAAGTTCACTGCCTTCATGTAATCCTAATTACATGAACCACTGGGTGATTTCACTTTATTTCAGAAATTAAATCCGAAAGCTGAAGAAATTCCATTTCAATTTCTTGCAAGAAATAATGCTTCTTGGTACAAATATTCTTAGAATATCCAAATATTCTAAAATTTCACAATTCAATCATCTAAAATCTCTAGGAGATCCATCAAGTCTCAGACAATTATAACTCAATCTAGAGTACTGCAGTTACTCTATTGAGTCAATAGCCCCATTTTTAGCACCACATGCTAGAAATCAGCAACTATTTGTATTTTAATAGATATATCTGTCTCCTATAAATCTGGAGATTTAGGCCGAAAATAGTACACAAGCATTCCTTGAATACAATCTGTAAAAAAAGCAAATTTCTCATAAGTAACAATTACTTAATGAAAATTCATGTGAGATGTACATAATCTCAAATATGCATTGGAGTAAAGAAATTTAGAGTTCAAATAACAGATCTAAATTCTTGACTCTCCCAATTGATCAAGAATTACTCATTATCTTAAGAATCCTCACATTTTCTTATAATTTTCTAATGACCTCTAAGTATCAATTTATGATCCGTCAATCATAAACATTTCGAATCTTATGATTCGTCAATCATAATTTAAAGGATTCCAAACCATACTTAATCATTGAAAGATACTAGAGTATATGCACAACATGCCACTCAAGAAATATAAGAAACATTCTGAAATCTTTTCTACAAGGAAAATCATTAGATTTCAAGAATATTCTTCCAATCCTATTCTTCACCAGATTATGAGTTCCAAATTCTACAATCAATCAAGTAATTAAAGACCATTACTACATTCGTCTTTGACAGCATAAACTTAATACAATCACCTAGAACAACATCTAGAGATTACAAAGTTCTGTTGAATTCCAAGAATTCAGTTTACCATTCTTGGACCCATTAGGATCTGGTGTCCAATTGAGCTCTCAAGGATACTATCAATAATGAATCAAGTCTATTCCTCAACTGAGAAATACTCACCCAAGAATTTCGTATATCCTTTGCACACAATTTTTTGATGAATCCTAATGACTCATAAATTGTATCTTACAAGCAATACACACAAAACAAACAGTTTTCGGTGAATTCTCTTCACAATGTCCGTTTTACCAATTAACTTCCAAATGAGTAAATCAATTACTCAAGTTAATTGCCCATGATTTAGAAATCTTAAATGCCTAGGTGCAGATATTGATTGTACATGTACAACACCACGTTTAGATCCATATCCAAATCACTCTTAAGTTAACCAATAGATCTATCAGAACAAATCTGTTAACTCTACAAGTAATTGCCAAACACAATGCTTGATCATATGTCTATGTTCAACGACTAGGTTAAGTGCACAAGATAACCTTAGTAACCAGGAATACATAGTAGATCCAAACAAGATTAATCATGCACATATGCGAATAATCTCACTATGACCCAGTACATAAACATATATGTCAATATCTGGCAGATTCCTCCAAAATCCGCATATGTTATTCATATATCTCACTGAGAATCTTGTGACTTAGCTACAAAATAATTCTATCTCTCATGAGTAAATAACATATCTGGAAAATCTCTGAAGTGAATAATTCCACATCATGAGTTTTCCAACCATCATACTTTTCCAAACATAATTTATTCATCCAATCAACCTACTTCAGATCTTAGCGTAAAGACCAAGATTAGGCTGACTTATACAGACATCTTTGGACATAAGGTCAAGATTAAAACTTTATTCCCTCTGATCCAATCAGCAGAATCTTAAATTAATCTTTACCACCACTATCCATAATCAAGAATATCTAATAGCTCAAAACCCCCAAAACTCCTCTAGTTCCAGATTATTCAAAACAATCACTAGAGATTTTCTCTATTCCATTGGATAGTTCCACCATTGCATACAAACTGGATTAGAAAAGAAATCTATGCAACTGGTTTATCCCATGAAAGTCTTATTCCTATCATTTTCTTCCCCCTTTTTAAAAGAAACTCCCTAATTTCAATTTAAAAGTTCTCAGGAGACATCGTATAAGATCAAGCAATTCAAGGCATCTGCAGAAAACCAGACCCAGAGGAAGATCAAGTCTTTACACACAGATGGAGGGAGAGAGTATATCTCCACAACATTCAAGGAGTTCTGCAAGGCCAGTGGAATACATCAGCAATTTACAGCCAGCTACTCACCTTAGTCCAATGGTGTAGTTGAATAGAAGAATCAGACACTCATCAAAAGTGCCAAGAGCATGCTGGCCCATGCCTCTCTTCCAAAAAAATTATGGATAGAAGTTATTACTATAGCAGCATATCTTCAAAATCGATCCATCACCAAAGCCCTAAATGGCAAGACACCTTATGAGATGTGGACATGAACGAAACCATTACTCAAATATATTCAAGTGTTTGGATGCATCGCTTTCCCTCATATCCTTGAAGATCTAAGAAGAAACCTTGATGACAAAAACAGAAAAACAATTTTCATCGGCTATTCCCCAGATCACAAGGCATTCAAGCTCTACAATCTGGATACTAAGAAGGCATTCACCAGAAGAAACGTCATTTATTTGGAAGACCAGTTCATTGACCACAAGGGAAAAGCTGCTGACAAATCCGACCCAAGGATCGAGCACCCAAAATTCGATCCAGGGATTTAACTATAGAAAACGACACTAAATCAGACAATGAGTCAGAATCTTAATGAGTCAACCCACATTAGAGGACCGAAGTTCAACCCAGAAGGTCGAACAGGTCCAGACAGCCTCCATCCAGATTATGGATGATCCGGCTTGCTACTTCGTGCAAGAACCAACAACTATTTTTGAAGCAATGTCTACTCCTGATGTTTGACCAGTCGAAAGCAACGATGAACATCGAATCTGATTATTTGATGGAGAATAAAAAATGGATAGTCATTGAGCTGCCAAGGGACCAAAACCCAATTCCATGCAAATGGATATTCAAGACGAAGTATGACGCTGAAGGAAGGCTAAATCGTTACAAGGCCAAGCTAGTCGCCAAAGGCTTTCCCAGATTCAAGATCTGAACTATTCTTAAACCTTCAGCCCAGTTGTCAAGATTCGCCTACTCCTCTCCTTTGTAGCTACAACAGATCTTGAAGTCCACCAGATGGATGTCCATAGCGCTTTTCTCAACGGAACCATCGAAGACGAAATCTATATGACGCAGCCAGAAGGATACGAAAACAACGGCAAGCAACAACACCTGGTATGCAAAATCCACAAGACACTCTACGGGTTGAAACAGGCACCCAGAGCTTGGGTTAGAAAATCAACGCATTTATGATCGAGAATGATTTTATTCCAAACTCGACAGACTCGAATGTCTACTTGAAGTCTGTATCAGATTACTTCATCATCATCACTCTCTACGTAGATGATACACTTCTATTCAGTAATGATATTAATCTGATGAAGGATACAAAATGCATGCTGGCCCAAGAGTACAAAATAACTGGGTCCAGCCGACTATTGTCTTGGAATCCAAATCTAAAGAAATAGACCCAGCAGACTGATTTTCATTAGTCAGCAATGATATCTCAACAACATGCTGAAAAAGTATGGAATGGCCAACTACAAACCAAGTAACTTTCTGCTTGACCCTGGACTAAAGCTATCAAAGGAATAGTCTCCTCAAACTGAGGCTGAAAAGGAGAAAATGAAGTGCTGCCCATTTCAATCCATCATCGGCTCACTGATGTACGCAATGATCTGTACACGACCAGATTTTGCATACCCGATTAGTTCACTTAACCAGTTTCTATCAAATCCAGGCTTAACTCATTGGAAAGCACTAACAAAGGTCATGAAACACATCCAAGCAACGAAAATTCTCAGCATTTGCTATGGAGGCAGCCAAACTACCAACATCCTTGAAGCCTACACAGATGTGGATTGGGCAGGTGTTAGAATGCCCATCGTCGTGCTGGTCATTGCTAAAGCACAAACAGGTGACGAATGCTATGTTTTCACCCAACCACAGAGGTACTGCCACCTCACCCCCGTGCATTGGAGCTACAGACTACATCAAGCAAGCTCGGATCTGATGTAAGCCATGGTGTCCCATACCACCATGCCTTACCCTCGACCCTCGCATACCTACATCTTGAGGCCTAGATACTCATCTTGACCTGACCACCAGTGGAAGAGCTCTTCATTCTCCAGGAGAGAATGAATACCAAGCTCATGAAGATCCACCTCTATATACATAGTCCAGGTGGGTCATCTCCGTCCATAGGAGTCACGCATGACCAACGACACGCGACAGTTGTGCACACTGACGCGTGTCCATAAGAACGAGTTACCGCACACTAATAAGACATTGACACGTGACACCCAAAAGACCTATAGCTCCAGATAAGTGTTTCGTCCCATTACTGAGACCGTCACCTCAAGTTTCCTGTTGCGTGCCCTTATGGGTATGTAACATTCCCTCCCCCTTTAAGAGTCTCCTCCTAATGGGAGCAAACTAGGGAAGTTCAGTCTTCTCTCTCTCCCAATTGTCCTCGTCATCTGTCTACCTTTGTTCCTAATGTACCTGAAAAAGTTGTTGACGTTCGTCGTCACCAATTGAGAAACCGATCTATGGAATGTTACGTACCCACAAGGGCACGCAATAGGAAACTTGAGGTGACGATCTCATGATGGGACGGAACACTGATTTGGAGCTATAGGTCTTTTGGGTGCCATGTGTCAATGTCTTATTGGCATGCGGTAACTCGTTGTTATGGACATGCATCAATGAGCACAACTGTCGCATGTTGTTGGTCATGCGTGACTCCTATAGACGGAGATGACCCACCCGGACTATGTATATAGAGGTGGATCTCCATGAGCTTGGTATTAATTCTCTCCTGGAGAATGAAGAGCTCTTCCACTGGTGGTCAGGTCAAGATGAAGTATCTAGGCCTCAACTGAAGGCCGACTACATGTTTCAGACCTCCGCAATTTTCCACTCTTCCATTTTTTGCGCCTTAAATATTTTTAGGCACCTTCATCTTTTTCGCCTTTTTTGCATCTTCGCGAAAAATGCGACACAGTGACCAGGATGCATTGAAATCCATTTCAGGCCTGCCTTCGGGTTTTTCGCATTTCTATGTCTTTGTCTTTTTAGGCACCTTCGAGATTTGCATGCCTTCCCTATTCAAAGGCACCTTCGGGTTTTTCGGGTTTTTCCACAACAATGGCAGACCGATGTCGCCAGCTTTTCATCGACCCTAAAAATAGCTGGACAACTAAATATCCCAAGGACGGTTACCTACCTTGTACATATACAAAGACTGGCATAAATAGCATTCAATGCTTGTAAGATATTTTTGAAGACACTTGTAAATATATATTACTAGCTGAATCAAACTAAGGTTTTTTTTTATTATTACCAGAGTTATCTGTAGCCAGCATAATCACGCTCAACAATCAAGTTGAAGTTATCACTTCAAGCACTGTACTCACTGTTGATATTAATTAGAGTGCAATTTTTTGTCTCACTATTGTATTGTTCATTTGTGCAACTTGTATGAATCATTCATCTGGAGTATTTCTGCTGCTAACTGTTGCGTTTCCGTTCCTACATGACCACGCTCAAGCTTCTGTTGCCTGGACTCTCGATTTACGACATAATCACCATCACTAAAGCTATGGACATGAAACTTTTATGGTTTGCACAAAACAAACAAACAGTGGTATGTGGAAATGATTATAGCAACGTTTTATGCTACTAAACAACAATCCAACGTTGATGATGGAAAATCTTGCTTGCTTGTTAAGCAATACAATAGTATGAATAATCACTATGAGTATACAACTCAACGCCCATACTACACATTCTGATGTGCCATCTGTCCGTGCCCATACTACACATTATGATGCACCCATATACTACACATTTTGATGCGCCCATCTGTCCGCTACCGATAGCGCTGATAGTACCACAAATGCACAACTATCCATCAGTGGAACATCGATTGTTGTCAGCAACGGAACTGTATGTTTTTAGCATACATAAATATGCATACACCTTATTTGTTGATCATAGACAAATAAAGTGCGTAGAAACTAGCAATATGCGTTGTCCTTGCTTAGCATTAAACCTGTTGTTTGTGGTAAACACACGTTTATTACATATATATTGTGTGATCGTCGAATACACGACATATACTACTCTCATTGCAATCGAAAAGCATGTATGAGGCTTCACCTTCGATTTTTATCAATGCAAATTAACAAATGTGGGTTTATGATAGGAGTATACAACTCTATTGTTGCGAACTATACTATAATCCAACTCATTTACAATGGAGGACTTGCTTTTTATCTATGCTGTACATTGACGATTATACTACCAAGGCTCAATGTCTTCATATGTCTTTTTTGGCTTCTTAAAGATTTACGTAGTACGGAAAACATATGGCATCCTCACAAGAAAACACTTCTACCACTATTCAGGTAAGAGCATGAACTTGATTTACAGTTTATTTCATATGTGACAAAGGTAAAATGCAAGATGACAGGTAGTTTGTAGTAATTGCACAATAACGACTCTCGAACTTCTCATCAAATTTTACTAAACCAATAGCAGGTAATTAACCTAACATAAATTGGTCAAATGTTGTCGAGTTATAGATTACTTAATACGTAATAAGTTTTTGGTATTCTCATTAGTAATTTTGGATTTAATACTCTTTAATTGCATGGATTTGCGAAAGAGTAATAGTAGTTATAGCATGGCACGGAACTGTCCTAACACCCACTTATAACTATACTTAGCCAATGCTAATGAGATGACAGTCAACTATGGTAACTTACGGTTAGCCACAAGTATCAACCTCAAGAAAACCTCAACTAAAAATAGGAATCGAGCTTGAATACTCTTGGAAAGCATGGATATGCTCATGGCTTTGACACCAGTGTATGACTTGCTACATTTTGATAGTCATAGATGTAGTTTTAGAAGATAATGTTGCTGGCTAGCCATAGTTATGGCATCATTGTCAACTTCTAGTATTGTTGGAGTGTTTTGTTTTGGCTCATTTTCATTTTGGAGATGTTCCTACACTCTCATGATTACATATCAATTTTTTAATTACAATTTTCATCCCTATCTACCCAAAAGACATTAATCTCTCTCTCTCTCTCTCTCTCTCTCTCTCTCTCTCTCTCTCTCTCTCTCTCTCTCTCTCTCTCTCTCTCTCTCTCTCTCTCTCTCTCTCTCTCTCTCTCTCTCTCTTTCTCACATAAAAATGCCAACACCCATGAGATCTTAGACAAAGTAAATCATAATCTCACTAGGCAAATGGGTCATAGCTAAAAAAGTGCAATCCTTAACCGTTTTTCTTTTACGGTTCTTTCTCTCTCTTTAAGCTTCTAGATGGTTGGGCTAATCTTTATAGAGCCCCAGTTCTTATATATATTCTACTCTTCTTCTGTGTTATAGTAATTAATACAACTGGGTGTGGGAGTTTGTTGGAGAGAATCTATGTGATTAATTGATTATGTCGCACTAGAATTGTGATCACAGCCTCAATCAATGACTGATTGTTGGGAGAATTATTGTCTGAACGATAGATTCTATACTCAAGTCAATGTTTAGATTGCAGGAAGGGAAAGGGTTCTTGAGAACTTCTAGTGTTGTAAAGCTATAGCACATGTCACCCTAGTATTATAAGACAACTTCCAAAGGGCCATGGATAGCTGCTGACTAGGATCAAGTTACATTGCATTTTCATTATTCATGTTAAATTGCATTGAAAGGGCCCTGACGTGTGAATGCAAGGTTTCAAGGACACATTTTCTTCACTATAAAATTTTAGTTCAAAAAGCCATTTTTAAAGCTTTTTGGGGTCTTTTATCCATATCTTGGATTATACCTACATATTTGACCCAAACATATGGGCACTCAGAATGTATCTACAAGTATGATACCCAAAAAAAGAGTGATAATTATAGAGAAAACTCTTAGTGGACTAGTTTAAATAAAAGCTTGTTTTTTTGGGAGTCATGGCAAATCAATGCTTGAAGATTGAATTTGTCAAAGATGCATGCTTTATGAAGGATATGGATCATGACTACGAGGTGGTTGTGATAGGATATCATGACAATAATTGTGTGTTTACAAGCTAGATGCGGCCAAGCTAGGTGAATGTGGATTGGCATTTTCTATTGCATCTCAATCTGAATTATGGCATCGCAAGATGGGTCACCTCAATAATGGGAGTTTGCAATTGATGAGCAAACTAAAAATGGTGAATAGTCTTATTGAAATTTCACAATTCTAGCTTGACTAGTTTGATGTAATTTCACTTGTAAGTGGTGATGTGGCACATGCCACATGTACGGATGCTTATTCCTATACCTAATCATGTAAATTCCTCACGAGAGAGAGAGAGAGAGAGAGAGAGAGAGAGAGAGAGAGAGAGAGAGAGAGAGAGAGAGAGAGAGAGAGAGAGAGAGAGAGAGAGAGAGAGAGAGAGAGAGAGAGAGAGAGAGAGAGAGAGAGAGAGAGAGAGAGAGAGAGAGAGAATGCTAACATGGGCAATTTTTGGTTTTTGAATGTCATTTGAGAATTGCTTAGAGGTGTGCTCTAGTTCATGGAGGTGCCAAAAAGCTATTAATGGTTGTGTTTTCTTTGCTAATCACATTTCACAATTTCAGATCAATGTAATTAATTAACCACATGATTCATCACAGGCAGAAAATGAGCTCTCCAACAAACTTCCACATCCATCTGTAGTAATTATCGTGATAGAGAAAGAGAGTACAATATGTATGTTTATTAAGTTTGGTTTTTTTTGCAACTAGGTTGGCTATGGGCACCTTGCTCAATACATGCCAAGTGAGTTGCCCAACTCCAAATATTGTGATCTATGGAGGTCTTTGGAAGCTTTACTTAAAGAATCACCACACATTCGCTTCTTTCTCTTTGATCGATACATGAAGACTGATTGTTACACATCTTATGAGGGTATTCTACCTCACAGAAGCTCTACAGAAGTCATGTTGAGTGATTCACCATGCTTCATGAGCACTTCTTAGTTTTGTCATAACTTTTCATATTTTTGCTTGCAAAAATGCATGCTTCATGCAACCAAACCTCTTCACCTTTCCACAATTCGCTTCATGGCTACTCTCTTGAGATCATATATCGCATATGTGCAAATCACATTTGTTTTAGCCATAAGTTCACTATCTTGTTACAACCATTCAAATTCAACTCTAGCAATGGCTACCAAGCTACCTTTGCACCAGAGTAGAATTGTGTGGTATGTGATTCCACGATTGGATTCTAGGATCATTGGCCTAGCTATCATGATTGAAGGCATCCATAACCAGGGCTAATCAACAAGCAATGGAGATATCCAGTGGTCATTGATATATTTTAATGCCATCAGATGTTAGTACAACATATCGGTTTGGGTTAGAAGCACTGATTGTGAAATGCTTAATTTGGTTTCTTGTTACTATTTTTCTATGACATGTCATGCACTTTGTATGTTCAACGAATATGAAATAGACAATTACATTTTAAACGCATATTTTGATCAGTCAAAATTTCACTTGATGTTTGCCTACATGAGGATGTTTGCCTATCTCGCCTTCATTCACAAACCTTCATGCTTAAATTTGAGAACCACAAACAAAGAAGTAGCTTTGATAGGTTAAAATAACTAGAAATCACCTAAGGATGGAGCAAATAGAGAGATAGAGACAAAACCTTATGTATCATTCAATTTCTCTACATTAGAGAGAGTTGTTTCGTCAAGAGGTTTGGTATTGTTCTTTGCCCATGGATCAGCTGAGTTTATGACAATATCTTTCTCGTCTACATAGATTGTTGCACCCAAATCCAAACAAATGGTATCTTTGAAAGAAGTTGTGTAATATTGCTTGTGAACTTGCCAAATGACATACATGACCATGTCCAAAGAAGTCAAGCAACTTCTTATGCAATCAAAAGGAAAATTCAAGTAAAAAGCTTTTGCAGTTTCATCACCTTTCTAACACCATTCATACAAACATTTTAGCAAAAAAAGAAAAGGGGGTAAGTGTGTCAGTGCGCCACACTTAATCTTGCTAATGTTTTTACCTCCTGATAGTGTATTAAAAGAAACCTGATGCTTTCTTGGAGGGGAGCAAGTGAACTGCATGTAAGCTTTTTAACTTACGTTAGCCACATACACAACATCACTCAAATGGAGATGGGTTATTGTTGACAAAGGCTTGCGATTGCCATGGTAGTTACAAGCTGCACCCTAACGCAAGAGTGGTGGAGGCTTGGTGGATCATTGGGAAATTTTACTTGTATCCACCAAGCCCCTTTCACCCTTGGATGAGGCTGGAGGCCAGAGATGCGTCTTAGGGTGGTTTGAGGTTTAGTGCAATGACCATTCCTTGTGCCGCTTCTCCCCCTCCAACTCTCTTGCAAGAAGCAAGGGATGGTCACCCCCTTCATGCGAAAAAGCATCTTTCCACTCTCATCCCTCCTAGCCCACATGTAACCAACGCCTTGCTAAGTTTGCATCTAAAAGGGGCACTCGAGGAATGGCCATGTTCTTCTATCCCATGTAGACATCTCCAACGGTGGGTCCAAAGTTGCCACAATGTGCATTGAAGCAGAGCGGCGACCCCCCCCCCCTCCTCATCTCAAACCACCCCCTCAAAATCAAATCCTATCTATATATATATATCTCATTCACACTCCCTCTCTTTAGGCTATGCCTTACTTCTCTCTTTGCTTAGGGTTTTGTGATTACGTTGGATTTGCATCTCTCTCGCGTCATCGCTTCATTCCAGCAGAGCTCGATGGTGGATCTGGATCGTGGGTGTTGTGAGCAATGGCAATGGATCTAGATACGTTCGTTTGATCTTAGGAAAGCACGCAGTAAATCATCAGTTGCATCATTTGAGCAGAGGAGGAGGTTTGTACTTTCTTTTGCAGGGATTTGAGGCTCTCACGGCTGTTGTCATCGTTGCTAGGTCATAGCTTTTTGCAAGCTTCTTGTATTCTGTCTTACTGCTGCTGGATGTGAACACTCGAGTTTGCACTGGAATCTGTAGGATGCAGTTTGTGAATGAAGGCGAGCAAGCAATTAGGGTTTTCAGCATGTAGAAGACTGGAGAAAAATTAGGGCATGATTTTGAACGTCAGTATCGCAGAATCGTGGCGGTAGAACGGATGAGCAACAACATACTGAAGGTCGAAGCAGAAAAGCAAGATGGCTGCATTTCGGCTTCCTTCAAGGGATTATGGCCCTGGCCCAGGTCCAGTTTGCCCGTATTGTTCGCGCATTCATCACCCTTTCTGTTCTCCATTGCCTCCATCTTTAAACCCTAGCGTTTCTCACAGGCTTTACAATCCTGCCCCTTCTAACTTGGGCTCACATAGTTCTTTACCTCCTCATCACAGCTCTAATATCACCCCAACCCCCGCTCTCTTCCCCGGGCGCTCTATTGGTGGTCACGGGGGAGCTGGCCTGGAAGCGTTTGAAGCCGACCCTTTGTTAAATACTTCCTTTAGACCTCAGTATGCCCCGCCGTTTCCACGGTCAGCAGAAAGCTACTTCCCAGCTATCCCATCATCTCATCATCCACGGTTTCCTTCCCCCATCAGATCTCAGAATCATGAGTTACTGTATCCGGCTTCTTGGCATCCCCCCATGGGCCAAACTTTGGAGGACTCATCTCATGTACGCCATCAGCCAGAACATGTAGATCGTAATCCTGAAAGCAGTTCCCTCATTAAGTTTCAGGGAAATGATCCCACTGTGTTATCTGGTGAAGCCAAAAGGGCAGGGGGGGAGTGGTTGGTCGAGGAAGATAGGTTTAGGGTGCATTCTGCATCTTTGATTGGTAGGGTATCTGTGACACCACAGCGGTTCTTGGATCAGCAACCCCGATTTCTTGACGAGTTTGATAGGTATCCTGGGGCTGGGCTCCCTAGGGGGCATGGACAACATTTGTTTGAAAATGCAGAAAGAGGAAGTTTATCTGGAGTGCGTGCTGGCGCAGAGCTATCGTCAGGTTTTGCACATGATAGTTCACAGGACTTTTTGGCAGAGAGATTTGGTAAGTATAGAGGGTTTGGAAGAGAGGGTACTGTTGGGTTCGGTGATGGTGAGGTCCCACAGAATCGCAGTAGTATGGTTCAAGGAGAAATGGCTCGCGATGCCAAACGTTTTTATGAGGAAAGCCTTCAGGATCATGGAAAGGATACTTCCAAATTCAAGACTGAGCTTGGTAGTGCTGAATCTTTACAAGCTGTACAGGACACAGGTGAACGTTGGATTGACAGAAGAGATCCAACTCGAAAGTATTTTAGCGAAACAGGGGAGCATGGATTGTTGCAAAACAGAACCAGTTTGGATAAGTATGAGAAGGAAGGAGGGTTTCAAAGAGCACAACAATTGTGGAACCATTCACTTATCACAGCTCGACGTCCAGACGCACCTGTTGAAGAGCTTATGAGATATAGTCATGTCTTTGGAGCAGGTCCAAGGCATGATCCTTCGGACCTTGGTGATCCTTACAATAGTTCTAATAAAATTGCTGGAAGGGAAGTGGAATTTCAAGACTCATCTCTTGTACACTTGAACTCCCATCAGACAAGAATTCCTCTATACGTGACAAAGACTTCTTCTACTTTGGAGCAACATGATGTTACTCGAGAACCTGTCCGCCACCTACCACCGAAATCTGTTTGGGGAGAACAATATGATAGAAATGATCCTGGGATGCAAGTTCAGGAGAGGGATGAACTTAAGAAAGCTCCTGCCTCACGCGAAGAGGAGCTTTTGATAGAGCATGGTTTGTTGGAAGACAGTCCAGAGGACATCTCATATCATCCCACCCGACCTGAGCCAAATCTCTCTTTCTGGTCAGAGCGTGAGAGAACCTTACATGAAGAGAGACACCCAATTGACCGAGGTGCTGATCTGAAGAGGGGGGGACCACTAGAAGTTTTACAGGTTGGGACAAGAATGGCAGAGTTCCAAAAGTATGATTCTGTTCCAAGAAGTCTATCAAACACAGACAGGCTTCAGAGAGAAGTTCGTTTATCGGAACATTCTCACTTTTCAGATGAAAGGATCCGTTCCGAACAACAAAGTGCAGAAAATTTTCTTTCATCTAGCACAGAGGAATATAACTTGCTGCACGTTGAGAAAGTGCTGCCCCCAGATTCAAGGGATTATACATCATCCACGCACTTCCCGTTAGGAGATTCAAATCCTTTTCGGCACCATCATAATGTAAATGTATCACCTGCAGCAGGTCTCGATGTAAATCCATTCTTAGAACAAGTGCCTCTTTATTTGGAAGATTCTAGACAGTATCAACTCACATCGTCACAGCCTTCAAACCAATTTCGCGTTGGTAGTCTTCAGTTAAATCGATTCCAGGAAGGTTCTGGAATACACGATGTGAATTGGAAGGAAAAATTCCATCCTGAACCCTCCAAACAGGTTGATGAAGTTCACACAAATGCATCTGAACAGCAGATGCATCGTCCTCAACAGGGGAATCAGCAAATTCAAGCTCACAATCAGCCTTACTCAGAGCATGCAAACTACATTTCACGCCAGGTTCCTTTGGAGCAGCAGAAGAGGCTGCAACAGCCTACCAGTTTCCAGACACATCCTCAAAGGCATGTTAAGCAGGAAACACAACTTCAGAAACATCGACCTATTCACCAACCAAAGCTTTCTGAACCTTCTCATCTTCATCGTAAAGAATCTGTTTCCCACTTGCCGTATTATTCACGACAATCTGATATTCAAGGATCTGGCCTGCCTGGACAAAGTGCTTCTCAAGAGAAGCCTGACCTCCCCTCTCATGTGCAACACCAATATAATTTAGAGGATGATTATTTGCACAGAGATCTTGGCAAGCAACATAATTTTGCTTCAAACCAAATACTTAATCAGAGGCAAGATATTCAAGTGCAGTCATTACTGTATGAGCACCATCAAATTTCAGCATCTGAATTGATTTTGTCAAACCAGCAGGAGCAGGCACATGATTTACAACAGACAAAACACTTCCAGTACCAGCAGAAGCTAACCCAAGATTCGCTGCAACGGCTGCAGACAGGACAACAGACCCATGTTCACATGCAGCAACAAGAGCCACAACCGCATATAGAGACACAAGGTAGAGGTTTGTTGCAGAGTTCCAATCATCAGCATCAAGATGTAGCTCAACAAATATCACATAATCCTAAAGTTTTAGCCCGGCAAGGATCTCCAGGTCTGAGCAGTTTTTTGCAACAGCAACAGCAACAGCAAGCACAACCTCCGTCATCTATGCAGAGAGTGCATACCTCTTTGGAAGGCCAATATTCTGTAGTGCCTCAGGGTGGCTCATTGCACGATTCATTCTTGAGTGGGTCACCTGATGGTCATAAACCCTTCAGTGCTGCTCATATTCAGCCCCCCTTTCCCCCTCTTAAAGCTCAGCAGCCACCCTTCTGTACACCTTTGCAGTCAGTGCACATATATCCTCCACTTCCACCGAAGGTAGCAAATGCAGTCGTCCCTCCTCCCCCACCTTCCCCTCCACCTGCTCCACCCTCTCCACCACCCCTGCCATCTTCACCGCCTAAGCTAAATGTTGGCATTTCCCATCCTGGAAATGGGGCTAGTGGCATGGCATCCTCACTTTTGTCTGCCTCTCATCTGTCTGATGATATACAAGACACATCAATGGTTTTGCAGTACCAGCATTCTCAAGAAAATCTTATGCAATTTAGTCAACCTGCTACTATTCAAGGATCTCCCTTTCAGATGATGGTATGAAAGTGGCTTTTTATACTGCATCTTGTTATTTTCTTGATGAGTTCAGCTGGTAGAATATTCTATGCTTGTGATGAAGGTATCGGGCTTCCGACTCACAAGGTATGTTCTTATAGGAGATGGTCTTAAAGTCAATTCATCCACTGTTTCTGAGCTTTGTGTGTGGGGAACATTCTTGCAGACACATGGACAAGGATCACAGCTTTTGCACCGCATGCCCTTTGGCCATTTTGGAAGCCATCCGCAAAATCTTCCACCTAAGATCATTCAGCAGCAGGAAACTTCCAGGATTGTGGATGCAGTAAACATATTTAGAAAGCCTGGTCGAGCAATGCGGCCGGAACGTTTTGTTATTATTTTGAGGGGTCTTCCAGGTGATTCTTGATTTTGACTATTTGGTTTGCCCTTGTTGCAAGCCAATGAGCTCTTGTTTATCTCTCCTGTTTTTACCTAACATACGAAACATTTATAAAATTTGGCACTAGCACTGAGACTTGAAGTTCCAATGCAATAAGTGTCAACAGAGGATCATAAAGAATCAAAGTATGAATATTGATGTATACATCGAAACAAAATGATAAAATCAATCAATATGTTGATAATTTTCAGTTACTCAACCCTAAGCTTAGTCAGATTGGCAACGGTGTCCATATATGAAGACTGAAGTGCAAAGTTTCATTAACAAATTTCATCTTCGATAGTTGCAGCCATGTTACTCCATCAGTAGAGAGATTATGACAGGTTCAAAGCAAGATGCAACTTCCATTTTCTCAAAGATGGGTAAGCAATGCCGAGCCAATTCACATCGGCAGGGAGAAAGATCAAGAGAGGAAACCTCCGAGAGAGAGATACTCTGGACCAGGATGAACTATCAGCTGATAGATGGTCACACTCACTGCCAAAAGGTCTAATGTGAGATGTATTTAAGCTGTTCACAGATATGCTTCACAAGGACATATTGGGAGTTGGTGTTTCTAGACAATGCGTAATGTGCATGCCATTTAGGGTTGCAGAATCGAAGAGTATCAATGTATTGACTCGGCATTGCTTGTCCATCTTCTTTGCACAAATTCCAATCTGTCCTTGTGAAGATATGCTACATTTTGGTTAAGGGTCTGGCAAGACATGTCCTCGTGAAGCCAAACCATAAACCAACATTATAGAGTTGATGCCTTGAGGGGCAAAAAGCAACCCAAAATATGGAGCGAACCAAAGCGTGCCGTAGCTCAATGGAAAGAGGAGATTGTGAGCTATTGGATGGTATGTTCGCACATTGACAATGTTTGTCACATGTCAAGTTATGACAAGGCACATTGCTTGCATTTAACCATGCATCGGGGGATAGAGGAGTAGGGTGCACCTATTTGTGATTGTTTTGTAGCCCCAAAGTTCTACTAGCTACTTCCTCCTCTCAACTTATATATTTAGGTGGTGTGGAGAAGGGAGACATTTCTGAACGTGTTTTTTGGAGCTCAAGTTGCAGAAAGGGTGTGTTGGAATGAAGAGGAGCTTGTCGTTGTATCACCCATATGTCATCTATAGGAAATGCATCCTATAGAACTCCAATTTGACACCCAATGTGCCCAACCATACCCATTGTGCATTTCATCTATGTATGAATTGTCTGATGTATGAGTGTGTGCCCTCAAGAAGGTGTGAAATAGAGATACCATATCCATCCAATTGGCTCATGGCCTAAGAATACCATGACAACAAGTGACTGTGCTCATGAAGCCTCTTGGAAGTTGTTACTGCAATATAAGACTTGGAACTGTCTATAAACCCCATATTCTTGATCATCTGAATATATGGGATAACTCTTAAAATGGCTTTGACATGGAGGGGAGGGACTGCAAACTCTGCCAATACTATATGATGTGGAACTACGGCTTCCCATGAATAAGTCTAGAAAGCATTTTGATTTGGAGGCGAGATATGCTGGACCAATTTGGGCGAGTCTTAGCTGCATGTAACACCTATATGATTGCTACCTGTCCCAGATAAAACCTGTCTGGTTCTGATATGACCTGTCCAGATTCTGCCACCCTCAGATAACACCTATCTGATTATTGTTTGGGTATTGAAGTTTGGACTATAGGGGAAATTGTACTTGACAATACTCTTGTAAAAATTGTTTTGAATAGCTTACCATTTCAATATGAAAACTTTGTTATGACACTGAGTTTGAGGGAGAGATCGCCGACATTCGACGACCTGAATGGTTTGCTACTTCAAGAAGAGTTACGAAGACAAAACTTGATGTCTAGGGAAGATTTCAAGGAGTTGGGTTTCTTTCCCAAGAATCAAGGTAAGAAGGGCAAGAAGAAAGGAGGTAAAAGGGATTAGAAGCAGGAAAGCAAGGACAATTCGGAAAAAGGAGACAATTCGAAGTCTAATCCAAGAGAAATGGGAATTGTAACTTCTGTGGTAAATATGGTCATTTTGCATTTGAGTGCAGGAAAAAGAAGGCAATCCAGGACAAGAAGAAGTAGTCAGACAACTTCATTGAAGACGACGACAAAAGTGAAGCTGTGGGATGCTATGAGTTATTCTCAGCTTCAACATCAGAGAACTCTGATACCATGATAGAATTCACAAATCGGGGTAGACTAATCTTATTAGTACTCACACAAAACATATATCACAATCTATAGTTGACTTGACTGGTATGAATGCAGCTAACTTAGTTAACCGATCCACTACAACCCAAAAAGAATCATTTTGCCGCTGGGTCTTTGGAAGTCCAACTACAAAATCCATAGATATGCTTTCCCATTTCTTATCTGGGATATCTAACGGATGCAACAAACCACCAGCCTTATGGCGTTCAGCCTTTGCTAGTTGACAGGGCTTGCATTTAACAACATATGACTCGACATATGGCTTGAGCTTTGGTCAATAAAATTCCCTCTTAACCAAGTCTAGAGTCCTGTGTATACCGGGATGTCCTGCACAGGGTATGTCATGACATTCAAACAAAATCTTCCGTTTGAGCTCATCATCACCAGGTACGCAAACTTTCCCATTCCGAAATAGTAATCCATCTCGAATGGTGAATTGTTCCACAATCTCCTTATCTTTCTTAGTTAGTTGAGTCCCCTGTGTTTTTGACTCAACACCGTCCACATTTCTTCCGGTCTGAACAATGTTCCAAATATGACCAAAATGGGAATCTGATTCATATTTTCCTCTCAACGAAAGATATAGATCCGTAGAAATCTGGGTGAATGACAACTCGTTCAATTCACCGATCCGACTAAGAGCATCTGCAACTTGATTAGAGCTGCCTCTTATGTAACGGATTTCATGATCGAACTCTTGCATCAATTCAGCCCATCGAGCTTTTCTCCCTCGAAGATCATGTTGATTACAAAAATACTTAAGAGACTGGTGATCCGTATACACTACAAACTTACTACCGTACAAGTAGTGTCTCCAGGTTTTAAGTGCATGGACTACATCAAACAATTCCTTTTCCTGCGTAGTATAATGCAACTGAGGACCAGTGAATTTTTTGCTTTCAAACGCTAGTGGCCTATCCATCTGTAATAGAACCGCTCCAACTGCAACATCACTTGCGTCCGTTCTCACGACGTAAGGTAAATCTGGATTTGCAATTTGTAACACGGGAGCTGAGACAATCATTGTTTTAAGTTTCTCAAAACATTGATTCAATTCCTCGTTCCAAACAACAGGCGGACTAGGTTGATTCCTCTTTTTCTTTTTATTAACGATTCCTTTTGTTAGATTATTAAGCGGTGCTGCTAACTTAGCATAATCCTCAATAAATCTCTTGAAGAAAAGTGTAAAACCTAAAAAAGACTTTACTTGCCTCACAGTTCCCGGAATTGGCCACTCAATTACAATCTTGATTTTATCCTCGTCAATCTTGATCCCATTTACTGTGATCTTATGACCGAGATAAAGCAACTCTTGCTTAAAGAATTCACACATAGACTCTCTAGCGTAGAGTAATTCCCGACGAAGTTTCATCAAGACGATTTTTAAGTGTTCTACATGTTCCACCAAGGATTTACTGAATACAACCACAAACTTCCCCAAATATGGACGAAATAAATCGTTCATCATTTGTTGAAACATTGCTGGAGCATTCGTTAATCCAAATGGCAACACTAGAAATTCATAATGACCAAATCTAGAACGAAATTCTGTCTTTTGGACATCTTCCGACTTAATTCTTATCTGATGGTACCCTGTCCTGAGATCTAGCTTGGTGAAATACCGAGGTCCACCCAAGCGATCTACAAGGTCATCCATCATGGTAATGGATATTTATTTTCGATAGTCACTTTATTAAGACCCCTGTAATCCACACACATTCGGAAACCTCCATCTTAGGAAGAACAGGAGCGCCCCATGGTGATTTACTAGGTTGTATATGTCCCATCCTCAGATAGTTTTCTATTTGATTTGAAATCTCTGTCTCCTCTTTCTGAGAGAACCTATAAGGTTGCCAGACAGGTTGACTTCCTGAAATTAACTCAATCCTGTGGTCTACTGACCTAGACGGTGGTAAACCATGAGGTAATTCAGATGGAAAAACATCCCTAAATTCATTTATGATCTGTTCTTTCACTGCTTGTTCATGATCTAAATTTACTGAGTTAAGAATTGCTGAGAATTCTTAACCATTTAGATTCATTTCAGGAACATCCACAACTGGAATAGCATAAATTGAAAAAACTTCATACTTAGAATAATCCAATGTTTCCATTTCATTATTTGTAGAAATCTGATCCAACGGACGTACAAAATTACTGCCAAATAATGTAACTACCTTATCACCCTCCTTGAAAGTGAGAACATGCTTCTCGAAATCAATTAACAGAGAAGGCGATCTACTAAATAACCATTCGTAACCTAAGATTAAATCAGTACGAGCTAGGTCTAAAACATGAAAATTAACTAATTGTGTGTGTCCTTGCATCAAAATTGGGAGCTTCGGGACTTTTACGTTCCAAGTCTCCAACTCTGCTCCTGAAGCTAGATAAACTTTATATCTATGATTGTTGGCTTCAGTTTTCAAGTGGAGTTTCTGCACAAGACGAGAATTAATAAAATTATGAGTTGAACCACTGTCCAATAAAATACTCACTTCTTGATCTTTAACTGTGCCAATTAAACGGAAAAGTTCATTAGGCAAGAAAGAAGTAGTACTAAAAGAACATTCACACTCACAATTAGTCCGGTTAATTTCCAAGGTCTTACCATTGCCTCCGATTTCAATCATGTGAGCAGACACTTTCTTCCTTTCTGGACAAAATTTCATCATATGTCCAGGCTTCTTACAGACAAAACATAAGTTCTCTCTCTTAGCCTTTTCCCGGGACATAGATTTCTTGAATATCTTTTTCTTCGGCTTCCTGGGTTCCGACGCTGCTTGATCTAATTCATCAATTTTGCTTGGTCTGGATCGCGCTTCTTAACCTTCTTGGTTTTCAAAGTGGTTGGAATTTGCGCAAACTGCTTCCTGGACGCCACCACTGTGGAATCATATGCTTTTGATCCGAAACGCATCCTCGAGGCTTTGAAGCACATTACGCCTGCATTTGTTCTGATAGTCGGCTGGCAAACCTAGGACAAACTGCCAAAGTGCCAACTTCGCATCGAATGATGAAACGCTATTCCATAGGTCCATGAATTCCTGGATATAAGAGTCTAAACTCTTTGTACCCATCTTGCAGTTCACGAACTTCAGGTAGTAGTCCACGTCATCAGCAATTACGAACGCTTTCTTGAAAACTTCCGCAAACGCATCCCAAGTAGTTGGCTTCAACGGTAAATCTCGCCACCACGATGACGCTTTGCCGCGTAAGAACAACACGACACTTTCAATTTTCTTCTCATCAGGAACACCGTGCAGATTGAAGCAACTACTCCACTTGGCCAGCCAGTCCTCGACGACCTCAGGTTTCTTCTCCTTCTTCTTGCTCGCATAAAAGTAAAAATTCAGTTCTATGAAAATTGTCAGCTATAAAATCCAATTTTGTATCTAACCGTCAGAGTACATGCGTATGACCACTCAAAACAGATCTAAACTACTCATGCATGTCAGAATCACTCTGAGAATTCACATGCAGACATTCCATGCAAGCACAGTACCTCAAAATAGGAAATTGTCATGCATGCAATCAGAACAATTGGAAATTCTCACAAAATTGCAAAACTTCAGATGATCATATCTTTGGCTACAGGACATCAAATTGGATGCTGTAAAGCTCAGTACAGAGGGAGACCCAGTGAACAAGACACTTGCCACGTCAGCTTACCACCTAGGACTCATACGTGCGAGTTCAGAACAACCAATTAAGCTGTAGGAGGGCGCACTTTTTCAAGACCAATATGTCCCAAAACATGCAAACACTCAACCAAGCCTAAAAGTGATGATCCAAACAATCTTAAATGGTCTTTAAGAGTTCCATGAAGCCTTCATATAGATCCTATGAAGCAGTATGGCCTGAGAACCATGAATTCTTGATTCCTAGAAGTCAAAATTGCTACAAACTTGATGGAATTGAAACATAAGCCTCTACCCATCAATTTACAGGTCTGATAGCTTGCTGGGAAGGTAAAAAGGAATACAAATCATGCTGAAAAAAATCCAGAATGATCCCCTTATGGATTTAGAGAAATCCATCTCCCAAAATTCACCAAAATTGGTCAATTTTTGACACTTTTTGACTTCCTACAAACCCAATTGCTGGAATTCTTGGCTCTAACTTCTAGGACATTCAAAAGACTATGATTCATCTTTTCCCAGCTTCAATTGATGTTCAACAACCTCCTACCAATTTCATGAAAAAACAAGCAAAAATCATGAATTTTAGCCCTTTCTAGGTTTTTCCACCATGCCCAATTGGAAATTAATGGCAAGAACGTTTTCCAAAACCACATGCAATCCAAAATACAAAGTTACAACCAATCAATTGATCTGATCTTGTTGGATTTTGAATTCTACCCTCCATTTTGTGCCAAAATCATGGGAAACAAGCCAAATTTGGCCACAAAAGAGCCTAGAATCCAGAATTTCAATTACTTCAAAGTGAATTAACTTGCTGGAAATTTCAGATCCTTAACTAGTTTTGAGCTACACATGCTAAAACTCCAAAAAAGACACTAAAATTGATTTCCTAGCACAATTCTTCATAAATCACAATGAATTTGAGAGAGATATGGAACATGCAAATTGAAAGCACCACCTTTCCAAACTTGTAAGCCTTGCTTTGATACCACTATAAGGGAAGCTCCTTAAATCCTGCTTACATATCCTAAACACAAAGGATAACACACTGTGGAGAAACCACTCAACCAAGTAGAAGCATCCAATCAATCTCTATAAGCCTCACCCCCAAGCCAAGGAACAAGAAGCATGAATGTAGAGTGAGAGCCTGACAATGAATCAAGAACCATGATGAGGAGTAGGGCAAGTTTGGACCTCTCATATAGAGCCAAAAGCATTTTGGGCACATAGCCATGCATAGCCCTATGTTCCCTATACATAGATTCACCTAGAATAGAGTCTTATGCATGGACCAACTATTCATAGAATTGCTATTGATAACTCTACACATGCATACACTGTCTTATACCTTGTCTAAACTCCATTTAGTGTGTTCTGGGCCTCACAAGGATATTAGTTACTTTCGGGTCACATCCAGTTTGACGTGGCATAACTAACAGCTTGTTTCACTGGAGTACAGTGTATCCAAGACTAGGAGTATACTGTATCCTATGTACTGGTCATGGACATAAAACCTATGCATTGGAACGCCGTTCCGATGCAACTTAGAGTGACTCCAAAGCTATGAGAAGATGTCATAGGGGCCTTGCCAGGACCATGAGGAGGATGTAAGGCGTCAATTTTGATGACTGAAGTGAGGCAAAGCCTGTCATGGCCATTTCAAGTCGGGAAGAAAGCCCGGATATAACACTATCAATGACTTGTTGACCGTGTTCAGCTAAAGCATCCCGAGGAGTCTCACTAGTAGATCTGGATGAAGATGCCATCACAAAAGTAGTGATAAAGGTGAAGAGAAGGAGACACAAACCTGAGGGAGAGGACTTTTGTTGTCAACCCAAGTTAGTCTAGTTCAAAGCACCAAAAACACAACTAAAAGAGACAGCCGAAAGGATGTAAACAATGCTAAAAAAGTGGAGCAACAAAGTAGATATGAAAGCTAGAAAAATACTAGCTAAGAACTGCATGAAATAATGAAAGTAAGAACTGTCAAAAAAGCTATATAAAATACCTCCAAATGGTAAGGAGAAAACTCGAAAAAGTAACAAAAGCATAGATTATGCTATCGCATAACAAGTGTGATTACATAATGAGAGAGATGAACCAAAGTGAGAGAAGAGGTTTGATGGTGTCTCCGCACATGTGGTCCTCATGTCTTGAGTCCTTTCACTAACGAAGGTCTAGATTGCATTAAATGCTTTACATGAGGCTCTTAGGCCTACTTGTCATTTGATATACCAAGGAGTACAATCAAATTATGATGAGTGCATCAAATGTATGGTGTATATTGTAATTAATAAAGATTGATGATAGCTTTAAATAGATATAGCTAAATTTTAATCACTGAATTGAAATATTATTTCTTTGCTGCTGTGGCACTCAATCGACAACTTTTCTGAAGTGAATCAACATGATTTTTTTGTGGATGTGAAGATATCTCCAACCACCAAAACATCCATGATAAAAAACTAGTTATTTGTCAACAAACCATCCAAGGTCCATGCAAATGACAAGTCTTCTTTCTCGCACTTGCATCGTTGGTTGGTCTAAACAGCATCGTTTGTTACAGGACAATATTTTGTTGCACTTTCAAGGAGGTTACTACCAGGTCAGTAATGAAATTGTGGAATCTTTATTACCATGGAGAAGAATATTCAAGAATGTGCACATGAAAGCACTGTAGCTGTTTCCAATGTGTCGGGAATAATTTCTCTTGGATTCAAAATCTGAAAAGCATTCTAATAGAAACTTTATTACTTGGACAAATTTGCAAAATGGGGAAGCACGACAAACTTCCTTTCTCTCTTATTGTGTGGTAAATTCAAAATTTGATGATCAGTGTTGTAGAATTCAACTTGATATCATCAACATATAATTGTCTGAGAGTAGTCCTACTTAACAAAGAACTCCTTTTTAAGATTGTGGAACTTGCACACATTCAGACTTATTTTTAGCTAGTATTAGTTTTTTGAATGCTATGCTTAGTGATTATTCATAATGTTAATCGCAAGGTAACAATGTGGGTCCTTTTGCGGGGCTTAAGCACTTAACGTCCCATTCTAAGGGTCACACTCCTTTGCTGGCGAGAGATGTCCCTTGCAAACCTTTTTGTCAATAGGTACATGTTCGTAAAACATCTATTTATAAGGACACATCTAAGTAATCCTCTCCAACTTTCACAATCTATATATAGGTCCTCACTTCTAGAGTTCATTGTTGTGAAACTTTCTTTTTTGTTCATGTTGTATTCTATATTGAGTAGTAAAGCTAGAATCTGATAACATTTTTTTTTGAAAAAAGCAACTTTTTGAGTGCTCTTTAAAAATATTCAGATTACTTCTTTCATTGATTGCGTTAAAGGTTTATTTTGTGAACTTATTGTCTTTATGGACGCTTTTCCTTCATATGCTTTAGGCTTCTTACATCACTTCTTTTATCTATTGTGTTCAAGGACTTTATTGTGAATGGATGGTCTTGATTATCTACTTTACCTTCATTTGCATTAAGTTTAAAATGTTTGTCATCCGATGGTTCAATCGTCTCTACTTGTGATCTACCTCTCACATAATCGATAGTGGGTTGCATTTAGGTAGTGGGAAGAGCTACTTGGCTAAGGCTCTACGCGACGTCGAAGTTATGAATGGTGGCAATGCTCCTCGTATTCATTCCATGGATGACTATTTTATGGCAGAGGTGGAAGAGGTAATACTTGGTCTGGTGGGTACATAATGTTAATATTGTAAATGTACTCGGTATCTTGAAACCCACCCATGCTGCAAAGTACGTCTTTGTCATATATGGTACTTCGTGTACACTGTATATGTGAAGTTCAAATCTATCTACTGGTTTGTGATCCTATTAATTAAAGCACTTGAATGTATGCACAAGTATGTGATACACTAGGATTGATGCTAGTTGATAGACTATCCTTCCAAATCTAGTAAAATTTGTGTGAAGGCGTTGTCAAATGATGTGTTCGCATATGATGTTGTAGTTGAGTTTTCTAACCTGGAAAAGACCTAGAAAAGAAATATTGCAATTGAATGTTAAAAACCGATGACACTATTCATACTTCACATCTGAGGAGCTCCCCTCGTTTGATCCATGAGTATTTGATGGTCCTTCGAGCACCACTACATAGTTTTGTGACTATTCTAATCAGAGCTTCCCTGTCATACATGATCAACTTATATGGATCTTTGTGCAGCTCTTTCGAGGGGTCTACGTTTATACTTATTTGGCATTCATGTGTCTATATGATTGGATTTGTCTCTATTCCTTCATACAGTGTCAGGCTTTAGTTATGAATGAACTTCATGGTATGGCATCACATGAAGAAGAACAGACAAAGTTAAGCGTATAGCAACCTCCAATTAAGAACACTGTATGAATAACACTCTTCGCCACAAGTTGCAGGTTTCCTACAAAGCACTGCAGTAGGGCCTCCTACACAAGACTTGAGCAAACAAAATGAATTCGGATTTGTTGCTATTTCGAACCCTTCAAGAAGCTAGTGATGAATCAGGGCTAAGATTCCACAGTACTGCGAGCTTTTAGAAGGGACTCAGTCGCGCCCATGCTTATCCAAATCTCCAAGTTTCAGCAAGGGCTCCACAAAAATAAAATGTAGATAGGGCTCAAAACTTTGTTTACAAGGCGATTTGATAAAGATATTGTGTCAAGGAGGAATAGAGTTCAAATAAATGTAATTAAAATAGAAAATGTCTCCAGCTGTCCTCTATGTCAAAAACATTGCACTCAATGTGGGCACGCAAAAGACCATAATCTACCTAAATGAATGTCTTGGCACTCTTAATGTGGGCATATAATCAAATGGTAATAAATGTCACGAAAAATAGCAGTGCAAAAGAGGGCTAGAAGCTGGTGGTGTTAAATTTGCTGCTGGTGTGGATGATTGTATAGGAATCACAAGTGTCTGGCTGTTAGAAAACTGACTTGATCATACAACTAACCCAAGACAAGATTCCTATTGTTGTTAGACAATAGTCATACACATGAGAGAGAACAACAATGATGAAGAGATGTACTCCAACTATGTCCCATTACAAATGAGGTACGCCCATAGTTACGAATAAAGCCACAGCTGATCTAAAGCTAAGCTATGAAAGCATCACATAAGCAAGACTTAAGCTATGAAAGCAGCACATAAGCAAGACTTAACCCTAGAAAGCAGGAAAGAGAGAGATTAAGGAGACTAAAGAGAGAGATCAATATCATCAGCTGAATAACAAATGACACAATTTCCCTACTTATAGCCAAGAGGAAGCCCTAAAAGGAAGCTTCCGGTGGCTAGGGCCCAACTGGGAGGGAAAATAGTGCACCCTCCAAGAAGGCCCCCACTCTCCAGTAATATGTCCAAATGGCCTAATAATGAATAATAAGGCCAAAGGCCAACCATATAGTCTAAGTGTCACTAATGAATAAAAAAGGGCCCAAGGCCTGCTTATGCATAAAGTAAAGTAAATGTAAATGGACGCGGCAAATTTAATGAGCCGAGTCCATAACTCTCCCTGTCACAAAAGAAAAAGACCCAACTACCGAAAAGAAACTGGATCAAGTAGCAGCAAGCCCTGGTGCATCAACAGCTAGAGCAACAGCTGATGTAGAGGAATCAACAAGTGCAGCAAGAGCACGAGCCTGATCCGCAAGTGATGGTGTATGATAAAAGACATCAATAGGCTCCCATGTGGCCTCCTCAATAGGACGGCCATCCCACTGGACCAAGAATTGAATCTGCCGGCGACGTCGACTATGGTATAGACGAACCTGTAATATAGCAGCAGGTAAAAATGGAAATAACTCTGGAGCGGTAGGAAACTCAGCATCACAAGGAGCGTCATCCTCAATAGCAGCACGTAATAAACTGACATGGAATACATCACAGGCGCGTGTGGAAGCAGGAAGCTATAAGCGATATGTAACTGGACTAAGAACCTCCCAAAATGCGATAAGGCCCATAATAACGTGGTGCAAGCTTCTCAGTAGAAGCATGGCCCTGGACAAAATGATGACGTGTAAACCGTAGGCGTAGATAAACCATATCTCCAAGCTGAAGCTCAACATGGCGACGGTGACGATCAACTGAGGTCTGATAACGCTGCTAAACATGCTGTAAATGAGAACTGGCCCGGGTAATAAGCTCTCGAGCACCAAGGTATCCAAAAATCCTGAGAAGGTAGAACAATCCATCATAGGATACACCAAAAACGGACGGAGAATCGGATAACCCATCGAAACTGGCCGCAAGTGTAATCCCAAAGTACGCACCAGGCGCACAAGTGAGGAATAGAAGAAATGCACTGGAACGAGGAACATGATCCGCAACATCAGTAGCAAGCATCGGAGCAATATCCACGTGTAGCTGGGAATGAGTATCAAAGCACATATGAGCAACACTGAAGTGTATGGCGGCAACATCCCCAAAAACTATCCAAGAGAGGAGAAGGAATTCTCTCAAGGTACCTTGATGGTCTCGGAACACCAGAACAAAGTGGCAACTCAGTATCGGAGACCAAGCGATATGGAGCAACTTGAAATGACAGGGAACCTGAAGATCACCCAGACAAACAGTAGTTGGAACGGAGGCAATAACCCAAGCCAACAGGATATGCCAAGCCTGACAATGAGCAACAATCCTAGGAACAGATAGAGAGCCACATGCATAATCATAGAGATATCCGCACCATAGGCGATCAGTAATATGGAAAAACCAGCACCAATCAACAGGTCCAAATGAAAACCAAGCTATATGTAATAACCAGGAATGCCATATATCCATAGCTGAAAATGAAGCAGTAGTGTAAGCAATAGGTCCAAATGAAATCCAAGCGATACGTAATAACCAGGAATGCCAAATATCAAGAGGTAAAAAGGAATCAGTCGCATGAACCCAAAAGTGTATACCATCGGCATGGACTGCAGCAAACCTATATGTAGAAACACCAGGAGACGGAAGGATGTCCGTGTACTCATCTAGAAAGATCCCAGCATATAAATACCCTAGATAAGTAATAGTGACCATCTGGCACATATCCTCGGATGAAAAATGTGTAACAGTAAGGGCCAAAGGCGCATGAATCATGTCAGGAACTGTAGAAATATCATGAGGCAGATCACAAACCTCAAGCAAAGATCCATGGAGTAAAGCGAAAGAAGATACAACCTGATCACCAATAGCGAGGGAACCATCAAACGTGGACCCGTGAAGAATCCCATAGAAATCAGCAGGAACATCGGCCATAACAGATTCAAGAGATGGAGATATAGAGACCAATGGAGAAGATACTGCACCAACCACCGAACCAGGAGGGCAATCTGAAGTATGCGCAAAAGCAATAGTAGAAATACCACCAAGGTATACGGCCTCAATATCAATGAAACCAGGAATGACCACTGAATACGATATCTGTGAATCAAGGCATATAGGCGCAAGGCACACAAAAACAACCTGTAAATCCGAAGCAGCATCAACCTGAGGAAGAGGACCCACGGATGGTGAAAGTGAAGCAGCAACTGATGTACTCTGAATGGAGAGAAGAGCTGCATCGTCAGCCTTTGGCAGGCTACGCATAAACTGCTTCCCGGTAACCAACTGGAAGTCTCCCTGAGAATCAATGCCAACAAGTGAGTGTGTAACTGCATCAAGTACAATTGTCAATGTCTGCTGTGTCAAGTCCAGTGTAACGGCTCCAAGAGATGCAAACCAATCAGCACCAAGGATAAGATCATAATGCTCCATAGGAATAATGTAAAGATCTGCCTGTCCAGAAAAATCTCCAATGCGGTATGGTAAACGCTGAAACATCTGAGAACTAGGAAAAGAATGGGAACTGGCAACCTCAACTGTGAGAGGTTGTGAAGCAGGAATAGGTGAAGCACGTATCTGACGAGTGATATAACTGCTAATAAAAAAATGAGTGCTGCCAATATCAACTAAAGCAATATACTCACGACCTATAATACGTACACGTAACTGAATGGAGCGAGGACCAGGACGCCCTGTCCAAGTAGCATAGGCAAGCTGAGCATGGCAAGTAGCAGAAAGTAGATTAGTGGAAGGCTCAGAGGATAGGTCAGGCTCATCAGAAATATGAATGTAGATATCGGAATCATCTGGAGTAGTGCCCTCATGGTAAAAAACAGCAGTAGTAGTAGGGAGAGGCTGATCACGGGCAAAATGGTCAGGACTCTTACAATGAAAGCAAAGACGTTGCTGCTGAAGGTCAGCGAACTCTGCAGACGTGTAACGTCGGACAAAAGCAGGTCGAGGAGTCAGAGGACAAAGAGACGAAGGGACAATGGAGAGAGCTGGAACAGAAGGGGCAGGTGTAGGGGTGGACGCAGCGGGAAAAGATGAAGCAGAAGGATGGGGTCGGGAGAAGCGGGAAGGAAGAGTGTCAGAGTACTTATGCTGTAAAGTACTGGCGAGAGACATCGCCTCAACAAGTGTGGGAGGACGGAAGGAAGAAACATCATAACGTAAAGCACCACAAAGCCCAACAATGTAACGAGAAATAAGGTCAGTGGGCTGTAGATCTATGAAAAGATAAGAAAGCTCCATAAACTGATCTGTATAAGAAGCAAGATCACTGGTCTGAGTGAGACTACAGAATGTATCACGTTGGCGGTCGAGCCACTGAGGGTCAATCATAGCATGACAGAGGTCACGACGAAAAGTATGCCATAAATGGAGCCCTTCCGGATCAGGATCAGCTCTATAAACTCGCCCCCACGTGGCGGCGAGTCCATCTAAATGTAAAGCAGCCAACTGGATCTTCTGAGGATCAGTCTTAGGGTAGATCTGAAAATATGTGTCAAGCTTAGCAAACCAATTCTCTAAAAAGTTCCCGTCAGAGGAACCAGAATAGGTAGCAAGCTGTACCCTATCACGAAAGTCTCGAGCAAAGTGTGGCTCAGGAAGTGGGGGACGTGAAAAGAAACCAGGAGATGGGTTAGGTGGAATGATCGGTCCACCACCAGGTTGACTAGTAGAGGAAGATGGAAATCCAAATGGAGGGGGAGTCCCAAATGAAGGAAAAACAAGAGCTTTACCAGGACCATGAGGCTGTAAAGAATCAATCTGTGACTGCATAGTAGCAAAGCCGGTCATAACGGTATCGAAGCGAAGAACGAGGCCAGAAAGGGTCTCATCCATGCGACGAAACTGATCGGATAAGGTTTCCTGAGTAGTCTCACTCGGGGTAGGTGAATGTGCCATAATGATAGTGGAAGGAATAGACGAAAACTTGAGAGAGCGGACTCCTGTCGTCACCCCAAATTAGTCTATTAAAACCACTATTATCACAACTAAGAAAGGACAACAATCAGCAAATGAAAAAAAAGTGAAAATGAAGGCTGTGAAAATGCGCTGGACAGCCAGGAGGCAAGTGACAAATTGGAATATCAAACGGAGTCGGAATTTCGTGAAATCTGGTTGAGGATGGGCGATGGACAGCCTGCAAACAAGGTGTGAAAAATGGCTGCAAACGGAGACAAAAACGGACGAAAGTGACAGGTATGAAGCGGCTGGACAGCCTGCTAACAAAAGTGAAAAGAGGGCTGAAAATGGAAGGAGGAACGGACGAAAGAGACGAGGGAATTGGGCACTGGAGAGCCTGCAAACAAGCTGGAAATGGGTAATGGAGGGTTGAAACTTGGGCGCCGGAAATAATCTGCCCCAAATTTTTTTTTTTCCGGCCGCCAAATTTAGCGGAAGTACTTACGCTAACTATTTGCTAAAGCTCCGCCAAGGAAAATGATGGGAGCTGGTCCTCCTCCAAACTGTGCTAAATGTTGCTAAAGCAAAGAGACGAAAGCCCTCAGCAAAGAGAGAAAAAGAAGCAAGGAAAATGGGCACCCAAGAAGAAAATTAGATTTGAAATTCAGCAATCAGGAAAGTGCTCTGATACCAAGTTACGAATAAAGCCACAGCTGATACAAAGCTAAGCTATGAAAGCATCACATAAGCAAGACTTAAGCTATGAAAGCAGCACATAAGCAAGACTTAACCTTAGAAAGCAGGAAAGAGAGAGATTAAGGAGACTAAAGAGAGAGATCAATATCATCAGCTGAATAACAAATGACACAGTTTCCCTACTTATAGCCAAGAGGAAGCCCTAAAAGGAAGCTTCCGGTGGCTAGGGCCCAACTGGGATGGAAAATAGTGCGCCCTCCAAGAAGGCCCCCACTCTCCAGTAATATGTCCAAATGGCCTAATAATGAATAATAAGGCCAAAGGCCAACCATATAGTCTAAGTGTCACTAATGAATAAAAAAGGGCCCAAGGCCTGCTTATGCATAAAGTAAAGTAAATGTAAATGGACGCGGCGAATGCAATGAGCCGAGTCCATAACTCTCATCGTACTTATAGACTTTGGTCTATGTCGAAAAGCAAAAGCAGCCTAAAAGCAATTGCCTAATTAGTGTCTCTATATATGGTAAAAGCACCAACACCTATCTATAGCAAAACTTGTCTAACTATAGTCTAACTTGACTTCTACTAAATATAGGTAAGGGCCCCTAAAATTAGCACACAGGCATGGCCCAACAATCCTAGTTAACCTAGATGATAACATTAGGGGTACTAATGTAAACATTAACTCTAACACTCCCCCTTAATGTTTACATTGTCTAGAACTATGCATAACGAAAGTATGCATGTGTATCTTCCATGAAGCCCATGTAATGAAGATCCTCAATTCTGATGTAGAATTCATGCTCAACTCTGATCTCAATGTCTTCATTACTCAATGTAAAACTTTCTTTGTATGATGACGTAGAACTCCTTTGAATATCGATCCTGCTTCATATGACTTCCCAATGTCTTGCTCTAGTCTTCATGTCCCTTTAGTGTATATGTGTGACTACCATGAGTGCAACATATCACCTGATTTCTTGACTTCCTTTGACCAACTCCAGAGTACAAATTCCACAGTCTCGACTCTCCTTAGCAAGCAGATCCTTGTACCCTGCAGCTTACAACTTACTGCAGTTCTCTTAAGACTTAAACTTGGGTCACTATGTTTTTGATACGATAGGTCACATGTCGCGACTCGGATCTGATTATCCTGATTCCTGATATCTGTAAATTTAGAGGAAATTGTTTAGCTATTAGGTATATGTACAGTGAATGTATGACTTGTACATTAGAAAAAATCATTTTTTTTTGAAAAATTGGAAAAGACAGGTTCGAACCATTTTCCGATTCGAACCTGGCCTGCTGGTTCGAACCTCAAAGAATCGGTTCGAATCGACCTGTTCGAAGTGTAACCTTGTCAATAATCACAATAATTACAAAATGTACATTTGTCTATGAAAATTGCAAATAACTGGGGTAGGGAGTAAAAACCGTAACATTCCTTCCCCCCTCAGGTGACATCGTCCACAATGGCAAAGCTAGAATATTGTGCACACAAACTATGCATAGTCTCCTAGGTAGAATCAGAAAGGGGCTTGCCATGCCGAGTGACCAAGTACTCACGGATTAGATGGTTGCGTAAACGCCTCTCCTAGCTATCCAATACCCAATAGTTCTTATTCTTACGAAATGTTAGACTCTCTCTGAACTCAACTTACAAACAACAATATACCATCCACAAATTGATTTCAAATATCAAACTTTATTTAATTCTCAGCAAGTACATAGCATGATCAAGCATGAAACCCTATAAAGCTTGTTGCCTTGTCTCCTCCCAACCTTTGCTGCCTAGAATGTGATTAGAAATGGTTCTCTCTGGGCTCACTTATATCTTGAAGCACCCTTAACCCTAACACGTCGTAATGTCGACACATGGCAAACTCCATGCATAGCCGCCACTTGCCACTTGCCACTTGCCGGTACCTTGACACTATGCACATAGGCAAGCGAGTAGGCTAACATGTCATTCATACACAGGACCAAGTGTCCCAGTGAGCATATGGTACGTGTCATTTTTGATTGATTAGCTCTAGTACGTGCCACTCATACACTGGACCAAGTGTCTTAGTGGGCGTATGACATGCGGCTCGTTAACCAGTCAAGTTTCTCCTACTTTTTAGGAGGTCAGTCCAGCCACTCCTAATGTATGACCCAATACCCTAAACCAAAGCTTAGCATGCGACTATGAGGTCTAGTAGCTCTAATTATAGTTTATTAACAATTTACTTACAAAAGTCACCATAGGCTGGTGACTTAGCCATTCTAGTAGACACAATAATCACAAAATGTACATCTGTATGAAAAACTGTAAACAACCAGGATAGGGAGAAAAAATCGTAACATTGGTATATAGAGACTCTTGGATATAGATGCTATATTCGATCTGCAGGTCCTGGGGGTTAGAGATCAATGTCACGACAACCAAGATAATGGTCATCAATACTTCCATATCAAATATATAGCGACAGTCTTTCGTAATGGACAGCTAGCCAGTGGAGATTGTTTCCTCTTATCCTTATCTAGGGATTCTCTTCACATAACCTAGTATGACCGGTGGTTATGGGGTGAGCGGGGAAAGGGAAGACTCTCCATGGTTTGTACGGAGAGATATTATGCTTTTGTAGACACATTAAAGATGCTAAGAGTAAGCGTCACCTCTTTAAAGCATTTTCTTTTTCACCGCCCTCTCTACTATGAGATTAGGGGTAAATTCATTGCCTCTTTTGAGATCAACCCACCACACTCTGTTTCTTGATATTAAACGAGGACCATAGATGTGTTGCACTTACGATATGAGAGATGTTCCATCTGAGGAGTGAAAGATGTGGGCATCGGTACCCAGATGCAGTCTTTGATCACATTCTTTTTCTCTAGGCATTCCCAGTGAACAAATGATTTGGATAGGATCTTTCTTTCTCTCTCTCTCTCTCTCTCTCTCTCTCTCTCTCTCTCTCTCTCTCTCTCTCTCACGATGGCAGCTCCTCCTCGCGCCCCTGCTCGTAGATCAGCACGATCCCTAGCCACCTCCTCACTCACCTCCCTCGCTGCTGCTCCTTCCCTCGCTGCTCCTTCCCCTAGCCCCCTCGTTGCTCCTTCCCCTTCCCTCGCTGCTCCTCTCCTCCTTCCCTCGCTGCTGCCCTCTCCTGTCTCCTCCCTCGCTGCTCCTTCTTCCCCCCTCGCTGACCCTTCCCTCGCTGCTGCCCTCCCTCGCTGCTCCCTCTTCCCCCCTCGCTGCCCCTTCCCTCGCTGCCCCTTCCCTCGCTGCTCCCTCCCCTAACCCCCTCGCTGTTCCTTCCCCTTCCCCCCTCGCTGCTCCATCCCCCCCCCCCTCGCTGACCTCCCTGATCTCCTAGCTGCCACCCCCCTCACCCATCCTCCTCGCTGACCCCTCCTTGTCACCCCCCTCACCTCACCCCCTCGCTGATCTCTCACCTCACCCCATTGTCATTCCAGCCCCCCCCCTCACTGCCACTTCATCTCACCCCCTTGATGACCCATCTCCCTCTCCTACTACAACTCTCACCCCCCTCTCTGATGGCTGCTCCCCTGATTCAGCTCCTCTTCTGTCTTCTGACCCTATTCTTCCCACACCTATCATTGCTCACTCTTCCTCCTTTACGGCACCACAGTCTACAACCAATATTCCGTATACGCCTTCTAAATCAATTGAACTTTTTTCATCTTGGCAGATTGATCAATTCAAGGCAGATTTCCAATTTTTGCGGTGTGAAATTTCACAGCTGAAAGGAACGGTTACTTCTTTGGTCAACGAGAAGAAGCTATCGCAGTCCAAGGTTGCCTCACTCGAACAATCCATCGGAATCAAACAGGCCGCAGCTTCGGAATCCACCACCAACATACTACGGGAGCTAGAAACCAAGATTGAGAAGCAACACGAAGAGGCCCTTTCCTGGGCATCAGTTTTGAAAAAGGGCACCAAACCCAGCGCTCCCATCTCCTCAGTTAACTCAGCCACCATCTCGGAAGAGAAATCTCGAGACCAAAAATCCCACAATATTTTTGTTGTTGGTCAAAGGAGTGCTTTGTGCATTGAAGCAGGTTGAAAGAGAAGATCAGGTATTGCTACATGGCAACCTCAATTGGAGTCATGTTGGAAGCCAATGATAGGCTTACCTCAAGTAACTATTCATTATGGAAAGTGAGGATGGAGTCACTTCTTGAGATGAATGATGTTTTGGATATTGTTGTAGGGTTGGAGGAGATACCAGCAACACAACAAGATCAATTGAGGTATGACAAAAGGGCCAAGAAGGCTCTACACATGATAAAGATGAATGTTACCAATGAACTTCAAGAAGATGCTATGTTCACAAAGGGCAAATTCAAGGGCAAAACCAAAAGCAAGTGGTCTAAAGGGCAAGATCAAGTGGATGCTTCTTCAAGTGGAGGAGAGGCGTAAGGCCTTTCAGGCAGCCCGTGAGTCTGGCAGACGAGTCATTTATCGAGATGGACGAGTGCGTTTTCTTGACAGCGCACCTAGCAGCTCCCAGTGCTAGGGATTTGGGGTCCCCGGGTTTGGGAGTGCCCCGGGGCCCCACCTACACCATCTCCGGATTGGAGTATGGAACTGTGATGGTTTACACTCATCCTCCATTGCTGGCGACTTGATCGATTTCATCACTGACAGAGATTTGATGCTCTTTATGGAGACTTATGAGAGTCAGGAGAGAGGATTACCTATTTTTCCAGGATACAGATGGGATTCCGTGTACAGACTTGAGACTAGATCAGCTAGCGGTCGTGGATCCGGAGGTGTTGCATGTTTATACAGAGAGTCTCTTCATCCGAGCATTGAGTTCATCAGACACGACGAGCATGCACGGTATATATGGATTCATATTACTGGGCAGGATATTGGGTTGGACAGGGACCTCTTTGTGGTGGCCTGTTATTTTCCTCCAGAGTCTTCGTCCTTTGCTGAGGGCACAGGTTCACCCTACCTTGATTTATCGCCTGATATCATCAGATTCGCAGAGCGGGGGCATATTCTCCTCACTGGAGATTTTAATGCCCGAACCTCTTCACGACAGTCAGAGTTCTATGACATCACCGACCAGCTCCGCGTTCATGCCCTTGACAGCGATGATATGGGAGTTACCAGGATTTCAAAGGACAACTTGGGACCTACTACCCCTTATGGTGAGCATTTATTGCAGTTTGGAGAGGCCCATGAGTTAGCCATTTACAATGGCCTAACTTGTTGGCCAAAATCTGGCAGTTATACTTGTCACCCTCACAGTGGTGGACATAGTGTTGTGGATTATCTCATGGGATCACCATCTTCCATACCTCTTATATCTGATTTTCATGTATCTCCCACCACTCTCTCTGATCATTCCTTTCTCTCCTTTGCTATCGGCCGCCTCCCACCTCCCCAACCATCCTCACACCCCCTGCTTACACGGGCACCCAAGTATACATTCAGTTCTCTCTTTACACCAGTTTACCAGGAGTTCCTAACCTCATTGCTCCATTCCTTCCCTCGCGATAGTACAGTCGAGACTCAAGCTGCCTTTCTTAGCACTTCTCTTCATACCGCTGCTTCCCTTGCTTTTCCATCTAAACCCCATAAAAGCAGAGGCACCCGCTCCTCATCGATACGACCCCCACACCCCCCGTGGTATGATGTTGAATGTCGCTCTCTTCGTCAGCTTGTCACCCATGCCCGCACTCACGATCCTCATCTCCTCCACTCCGCCAGGCGCTCTTACCGTCGCATACTCCGCCGAAAAAGCGTATATATGATGACTCCAAAGGAATGCGTCTTGTTGATCTTCTCTCCAAACTATATACCATACCCACTGATGCACCCATCTCTATCTCCCCACGCCCCTCTGAGTTCACCTTCTTCACATCTGACATGGTACTTACGGCCATCAAGAGAATGAAGTCCCATAAAGCAAGAGATATCGAAGACCTTGAATCTGAACTCCTAACCCATGCTTCCGACCTCCTTGCTCCCACACTAGCCACTCTCCTCAATTCCGCCGTTGTCTCTGGTTTCCCCTCATCCTGGTGCACCAACATCATCCACCCTATTCATAAAAATGGTGATCCCATGATCCCTGGTAATTACCGCACCATCATGATCGGACATGTTCTCACGAAGCTCTATGGTACCATACTCCAGTCTGCAGTGAGTTCAGAGGCGGAAGCTCGGAGATTACATGCATTGGGGCAGGCAGATTTCCGATCTCATTATTCTACCACTGACCATATTTTTACACTTCGAGCCTTGATCGAGGAAGCTAAGTACAGGAAAGAGAGGGTTTACTGCCGTTTTGTAGATTTCAGGAAGGCCTTCGATTCTGTACCACGCTCCCTGCTCATTCAGAGACTTCGTGACCTTGGTTTCTCCACAGATATTGTTTTAGCAGTGATGGCTCTTTATGAGAAGGTCTTGGGATGTTTCCGACATAGCAGTGGCTTATCTGATCACATTTGGAGCACCATTGGGGTGAAATAGGGGTGCTCTCTTTCACCGGTTCTCTTTGGATTGTATATTGATGAGTTAGAGCGATTCATCTCACAGTGTGGCGGGGGTGGCTGTAGACTTGGCACCATTCTGATTGCTATTCTCCTTTATGCGGATGATGTAGTACTAGTATCCCCGACCAGAGAGGGTTTGCAGAGGCAGCTGGATTGTTTACAGGGATTTTGTACCAGATGGGGGTTGGGGGTGAACACTGCGAAGACCAAGGTTATGGTCTTCACAACACTTCTCGAGCCTTCATGCAGCGCCAGGAGCTCATCCTAGATGGACAGGCCTTAGAGGTAGTTTCCTCTTATACCTATTTGGGGATACTCTTCTCTGGTCCTACCTTCAGCATGCGGCAAGCTGCCACCACCCGACTTGGGAAGGGGCATTCCTCTCTTGTTCAGCTTGAGCGGTTCTGTTTCAGGAAGATCATCCGAGATGTTCGCAGTAAGTGTAGACTCTTTGATACTATTGTCACCCCCACAGCCTTATATGCAGCAGAGACATGGTGCACCGGCCTCCCTTCATCACATTGGGCCAGCATTTCACGATTGCAGATCACCATGTTAGCCCGTATGATTCGGGCGAAGCCCTCGGTTCCACATGAGATCCTTCTTGCAGAGTTTGCCGTTCCACCCATTCAGATATATGCCGCGTTCCAGCTTATCACATACATTCAGAGAATCCAGGCTCTGACCGATGAGGATATGAGATATACACAGACAGCACTGGTCTCCTCACACTTTCTTCATGACCAGGGCTATCGACTATCGTGGTTCTCTCAGGCATCCCATTTCCTCCTTGAGTCATTTGGTATCTCCATTACAGAGCTCCCCTCAGGTACTCATCAGTATATCAGGCGCATCTTATATCGGGCATATCTCGACCGTACTTGGGGGCGACAGCTTGGGGTGAAACCCGGCTACTACTGGACTCATTTTATTGACCTTGACATAGCAGGGGTCCCGGTCTTACCGCATTATTTGGACTCGAGACTATCACATTGCCTCAGATTTACATTGGGACAGCTCCGTGTATCATCACATCAGTTGGCTATTGAGACTGGTAGATTCCAGGGTACCCCGAGAGAGGAGCGGATTTGCCAGTTATGCTCTTTAGAGGAGGTGGAGTTAGAGGAGCACTTTATCTTTAGGTGCCCGGTATATTACGAGATCAGAGGGAGATACCACTGTTTGTTCCGAGACACACCTGTCACCTTACGATCGCTCATAGCTTATGAGGATTCCTGATGCGCGGCACTCATGATACGAGAGATGTTTATACTACGACAGGATTTGTATCAGACAGCCCAGCCGGGTCAGGTTTCTTAGCCTCAGATCACTTATTTCTTCTCCAGGAGGAGAGGACGTTTTGATGACGGTGACGATGATGATGATGACCTACTTGCCCACAGAGACCAGAGACAACGTCCCACACATACCCATGTTGCAGCACGAGCTACTCGACCTATCACGGGGAGACCTCTTCATCCTCTCAGACGACGTCAGAGACCACCAGTGGCCCTTCATGCCACAGGCCGTATTACATCCTTCTATATCATCACCAACAGGACAGGACTAGATGATAGCGTCATATCTCACTCATGACTGTTAGCAGTATACATGCTCCCACATGTTTCTAATGGCATCACATCTATTTCAGTTTATAGCTTTAGCTCTAGATTGCTACTTTGTTACTGTTTTGGAGACGTTTCATACGCTCCTATGGTTACCACATACTTGACATGTACATTTACTAGTCTTATATGCCTTTTGGCATGGAAAAGACATTAATAAAGCTTTCTTTCTTTCTTTCTTTCTCTCTCTCTCTCTCTCTCTCTCTCTCTCTCTCTCTCTCTCTCTCTCTCTTATGTCTCTTTCCCTTTTAACGGTTTTGAATCAAATATTTATTGTTAGAGCGGAACCTTCCTTCTAGTCTGCGGCCTGCTCCAGGGGTCAGTTACCGTTAGTAATTGTTTAACTTCAATTTTTGGGGCCCAAAGTTGTTGCAATTTTTGAGGAGTCCATAATATGTTTAGGACTACAAATCTTTATTAAGATTTTGTGCCATATCATTTTCACCCTGGCTTCTTTTGATGTTCTGCCTTTACTTTTTGTAGATATCGACTGGAATTATAAAATTGATGTGCTGTTCATGTACTTATATCAATTCACCCTCTGCTCACTGTGAATCTATTGTGCCACCAGGATCAGGCTGATGGTGATGGGTCTACATCAGCCAGTACATATAGGGGTAAGAAGAGACTTGCCAAAAAGGTGATGAAGTATTGCTATGAGCCAGAGATGGAGGAGGTAATGTCTGAAGAAGCTTTAGCCTACCTAGTAGCCATATCTTTTGTTTCGAATACAAAATGTTCATTGGGCTTAAGTAGCTGGAGGTTTTTTTTCATGTAAATACAATGCACTTGTGGCAGTTTTACTAAAAGGTGTAAATAGCTTTTTGATTATTTGATTTCTGAATCGGCATAAAGTCATCTTGGTATTCCTGCAACAGCTTTCATGATAGCACATGACTTTAATTCAAGTTGTCCTTTCGATTTCTTTATAGATCTTGTTAATATCGAACTTAGGCTAGCGCATTTTTGTTGTGGTTAAAACTACAGATTTATAGAGCAAGCATGCTCAGGGCTTTCAAAAAGACACTGGAGGAAGGAATGTTTTCATTCATTATTGGTACGGAGTAGCGCTACATTTAGGCCATCTAAACATTTTGTCATAACTTTTTGTTTGATAAGGTTTATTGAAATTCCATTGGAACTTTGCAACCTGCTTTGTGATTTCTGTGTTTCACTTCTAGTAAGATACTCATTATATTCATCCAGTGGTTTTTGGTTGACTATGTCTATCATCATATTCGGATGTTTGGATGCACTTGAATGTGAAGCTATATCTGTGGAGAAAACTAGTAGTGAGTTTGAGCAGCAATGGAGTGTTTGAGTATAGGCACGACCTTAGAGAGAGAGAGAGAGAGAGAGAGAGAGAGAGAGAGAGAGAGAGAGAGAGAGAGAGAGAGAGAGAGAGAGATTTAAGGTATGAGAGTTTTTTTATGGAGAGACAGCTGTTACATTTTGAAGTAAGTTCTCTAGCTTATGCCTGTAGTAAGAGGACACTAGATTACTGCAGCTGTAACTATGCACTGGAAGGATGCAGTGTCTGGTGCACTGCTCTATTTTTCATTAATCGCAGATGCAGTGATACTTTACGGACAAATGACCCTCTTCGTTGCTGTCATGTGGGCCTCATTTTAGTGGATGATCGCAATATTCTTGTCGCTGATTTTGCTCAGTTTTGGGCAATTGCTAAGGTATACCCTCTTCTCTTTCTTGAAATTGTGTTTGCCTGCCTGTGTTGATTCAATCTTCAGGTTGGTCACACCTTTCTGTTCATGAGCTGGAGGAGGCCATAGTAGTTCCGGAGAACCTTGTCCTGCTTATCTCCAAAATTCTATGTAGTTACAGTAGCAATAGCTTTGGTTGATGTTACTCAAGGAACTCATTGCTATGTAAAATCCTTTTGTTAAAGCCTTTATACATCCCAACAACTGCACTTGCCATATTTGGCTATCAATATTGTTCCCCAATCTCGCGTTGACAACATCGGTAACTTTTCTTATCCTTCCATCATATGAGTCAGTTATAGAAAATAACCTGTTAGCTTAGCATGGATTGCTACAGCTTATATTGTATGGTGACATCAATTTATACTAGAAGGTAAATCTTGGTAGCAGTCCTTGTTTGGACTTTACTCCTTTTTTTCCTGCAATATTCGACTTGGGCCCTAGCGGGAACCTAGTGATACTCAAGGCTTTTCTATTTCATGTATGGAATTTCATTAAAAACTTGTCTGCAAGGTGCTGCTATGGTTCACGAGGGAGGAACGAAACTCTGCATGTGGTCATCTCGATATTATTCTTGTCTGTTCAAATGCGTGACATATTTATTGTTCACTTGTTGATATTTGCAGTTCGATTGACCTACTTATTTATGACACCCTCTTTTGTTTCTGCTAGTGTTAGATTGACAGGGTCTTGTAATAGTTATTTTGAATGCACTTCAAACATGCTGTTCAGGCTAGTAACTTGAATTTCAGTTACAACTAGCCATATCAAGGTTTATGATGAATTGCTGTAGAGTTAGCCATATCAATGTTTTACAAGGAATCGCTTGGGAGTGATTACTTTTGCCACCACTTCTTGAGCACAGCTCTTCAAATATAATCATCAGTCTTCTTTGCTATTATCTTTTAGCACATTTCATCAGCTTTTAATATTGGTGGCAATTTTCTTTTGTTTTGGCTCTCTGTCATCTACTATTTCGTCATTTTTTATTTTTTGGGGAACAGAGCAGATAACTTGGAACCGTTTACCAATCGTTTGCTTCAAGGTTTATAGCAAAACTGTTTGGTGAGATATTTCAAAGACAGGACTTGAAAGGGAACTAACAAAAACTAGATGTGCTGTAGGTATCGAGTTTCATGCTTTATAATTATGTCTGTGAGGAGAGTTGAGTTTCGCTTGCTTCAAATTGGATAAATATGCTTGGTTTCTGGCATGTGCCATGTGAATTTAATTAAGCACTGGTTGCAAGGTTAATAATACTACTTTTCTGCTTGAACAGAGAACGGGATACGAGGTTTACGTGCTTGAAGCCACCTACAAAGATCCTGGGGTAAATTCATTTGTTTACCCTTTTTTCCCAAGTAGCCTAGTGTTAGCTCGCCGTAAAAGGTGATGCGTGACAGATGTGATTGCTATATGAATGCCCTTTGTGCCAGCACTCATAACTGCTGAGTCTAGCCTTACCCTTAAAAGTGATAGAAACTCAGCTCCCTGATGATCTTTCTATATATGTATGCAAAGATGTGTTTCTTACTTTTTCCGGCATGCTAAAAAGCTGTGCAAACCTTGCATAATGTGGTCCTGCTGTGTGTCATAGTAGCAACGAATCATGATTCAAACCTTTTGGAATCAATTTGCCTTGTGAATCGGGAAGTTTCTTTGCCCTTTTTTTCCCTGGGACTCTGGGCATTTCCGGGAAAAATTTGCAAAACTTTGGATTTTTTTGAGTTTTTGAGATTCATTTTGCATGTTAATGATTTGAAAGTTTTTCACATTGTAGGTTTCAGATAGAGCTTTTTTCCAATTAGGAAACTACTGAATCCACACAGAATTTACCATGACTATCAGCCTAGTTGGTTTCTTCTGAGCCTTGAGAGGCTCTGTTTCAAGAAAGTTTTCAGTCTCGACCAAGGTGAAGTAGCCTTCAATGTTTCACTATGGGACTTTGGGCTGTGGTTCCACAAGTTCACTCTGGCTCATGCTGTTCGTGTTGACGGTGCAGCTGCCCTATTGCCTCAAAACCAAGTACTTTTTTACAACTATCTTCACCGAGACCCATCTGCCCGGGCTACAATTATCAAGCTATCTGATGATGAGAGAATTGAATCACACAGAACCTTTTGGGTAAGTCTTTTTCCTCAATACGGTCGAAAGATGGCTTGAGCATGACCTCCTCCTGGTTGAAGTCGAAAGCTGAATTTGCATCTCTTTACCACAGGGTATTGAGGAGACAAACAGACTGGAGGATGGCTGGGGTAGATGCTAATATAATGTCCGTTTTTATCTTTTAGCTGCTGTGGATTGGAAGTTCAGAAGATGTTTGTCATGATGAATGCTGCGTCTTCGCAAGTTTCCACCTGCAGGTTGTTACAGACGCAAGCAATTTGAAATTTATAATGAGAAATTCATTTTACAAAAAGTGAGCTGCATCATCAAATGAAGCAGCTGGTTCAGGCTGTGTTTGGAATGATCTTTGACAGTGTGCTTCGAATTGAATTGACTGGTGACTATGGTGTGTGTGCGCTAATGTGCTTTGTCAGGGCAACACCTGGCATGAATAGCTTAGCTGAGGTGACGGTCTTGTTATATGGGACAGGATGCTGGTCTGGAGTGAGGTGGATCACCGTGGATGTTAGAACATTTGACATCCATCACATTAAATCTCACATGGTTGGAAAATATTCCATATACGGCATCTTCATGAATATACAAAATTGTTGATATGTTGATAGCGTTCTATGCTACGTAATCTTGAGTGAAAAGTGATGCTTTAGTAGAGAGAATCATGGATACATGTATTCAACGTATGGCTGGGAATATATATATATATATATATATATATATATATCATAGTACCCCCTGGTACCGCTGGTATGGTACCGCCGGTACCATATCAGTGGTACCGCCGGTATGGTACCGCCCTGGGATCCGAGGTACCAGGGCGGTACCATTTTTAATATATATATATATTTTAATATATTTAATAATTTTTTTTTGCCTATTACTTACCAAAAAAGGACAAAAAAATGGAAAAAAAAGGGGTACTGGGTGTAAGAAAAGAGGGTACAGTACATGGTGCAGGGGACTGGTGTAGTGGCACATGGGCACTGTGGGTGAGCAGACCATGGGGCCAATGGGAGACCAACACAGGGGGAGAGCATCACATGGGGGCAGGTACAGAGGCACATGGGCACTGTGGGTGAGCAGACCATGGGGCCAATGGGAGACCAACACAGGGGGGGAGCATCACATGGGGGCAGGTACAGAGGCATATGGATGGATGATGGGGATCCACATGGCCGATCAGGCTGTGGGGATAAATAGGCACTCACAATGCCATTGTGGTCGGCATTTTCAGAGGCTGTGAGAGAGCTAGTGATAGACAGTGAGAGAGCAAGCGAGAGCCGGTGACAGGCTGTGAGAGGCTGTTTGAGAGCTGGGGTGCTGTGAGAGGCTGTTCAAGGACCAGGGTGCTGTGAGGAGAAGGTCGATCGAGATGGCAGAACGCATACCACCGAAGCCCGAGGGCGAAGCCAGGAGGAAGCTTGAGGAAGATATCCGAAGGCACAACGAGAGGCATCGGAAGCAAGAGGCAGATACCCGAGAGATGCTGCGACAGACTCGGCAGAGAAATCCGGAACCGGAGCCACCCGCCCCCGCTGTGGATCCTGTCCCCGCTGTCGAGCTGGATCTGGATGAGCAGATCGGAATGAATTTCACACGACGGCAGCTCATCATGGTCAGGGAAAGGGCGGCTAGACGTCGGGCTAACCAGGAGGCAGCTCGTGCTAACCGGGAGGCAGAGCAAGAGCGACAAAACAATGCACCAGACGAGGGCGAGGAGTCGGTGGAGGATCAGTGAGGGATGTTTAGAATAGATAAGGTCCAACCGTATGTGGCGGACTGTTGCTATGTAGTTTTTGGCAGTTTATGGTGCATCAAATAACTAGATGGCCGCTTAAAAAAATGACAGTATATGTGATGTTATCTTGATACAACGGTTGAATATATACATAGTTGTTTTTTGTGCAACGCGAGCCTGGTCATGTAAGATGCAATCTCTGTAATTTTTTTAAATGCAGATGTATTACATGTGTTTATGAAATGTTGTTTGGGGTGTAGGGGTGATTGCTGTGCTCATGATGTAGGTGCATATATGGGAAGCTAGCATTCACTTCAAACGAAATTAAATGAAAATAGGAATCACACACGCACATAGAATTTGACATAAAATTGAAAATACAACATCACATGTATAGAGTGACATACGCACAATGTGCAGCAAATAATGTAGGCCAAACACTGTATATAATGTGAAAAATCATCTGATTACAATGGTAGACCGTATGATAGAGACAAACTACCGAAACTAAAACAACAGAGCCACAATCAATGCTCTGGCTTTGACTCAGACGAATGCTCTGGAGACAACTCAGGGCCCCGAGCTGACTCTCGCAGCCGATATCTCTGCCTGTCTGGAACTGGCATGGGCTGTGTGTCCGAGGAGGAGGACTCGTCACTAGCATCATCCCAGTTTGCCTCCGCATCAGCCCCCAAGCAGGCCAAACCAACAACACCTGCTCCAACTGGCTGTGATACTGCACCTCTATCTGTACCTGGAGCCCTGCGTGGTCGTCCTCTCCTCCCTGGCAGTTTCTGTGCCTTGCCTTTCTTGTTCGGTGCACCCTTGGGCCTTCCTGGTCTCTTGCAGACAAGAGGAGCTGTCAATGCCTCGTCACCCCCATGCAAATCACCTGGCTGGCTAGGCTTGGCCCAAGCTGAGGCTGGCTGGGATAGGGAAGCAAAAGAGGGAACTCCCTGTGCATCTGAGCGAGGAGGATGAGCTCGTGGAGTGTGTGCCAGTGGGGCTGCTGCAGGTGGAGGAACTGGCTGTGCAGGAGGCGAGTACAGCGGCGATATGTATTGAAAGGGGCGCTGCGGTGGCCGATACTGGTACATCCTGGGTGCTGCCAAAGGGGGAGCCAGTGGAGTGGGTGCTGCCAAAGGATGAGGATGTGGAGTGGTACCTCGTGGTATCGCTGGTATGGTACCGCCGGTACCATATCAGTGGTACCGCCGGTACGGTACCGACCTGGGATCCGCGGTACCAGGGTGGTACCATTTTTAATATTTTTTTTATTTTTTAATATATTTTTAATAATTTTTTTTTGCATATTAACTACCAAAAAAGGACAAAAAAAAGTAAAAAAGGGGGTTCTGGGTGTAAAAAAAGAGGGTATAGTACATGATGCAGGGGACTGTTGCAGTGGCACATGGGCACTGCGAGTGAGCAGACCGAGGGGCCAAAGACCAACACAGGGGGGTAGCATCACATGGGGGCAAGTACAGAGGCACATGGGCATTGTGGGTGAGCAGACCATGGGCCCAATGGGAGACCAACACAGGGGGGAGCATCACATGGGGGCAGGTACAGAGGCACATGGAGGGATGATGGGGATCCACATGGCCGATCAGGCTGTGGGGATAAATAGGCACTCACAATGCCATTGTGGTTGGCATTTTCAGAGGCTGTGAGAGAGCTAGTGATAGACAGTGAGAGAGCAAGCGAGAGCCAGTGACAGGCTGTGAGAGGCTGTTTGAGAGCCAGGGTGCTGTGAGAGGGTGTTCAAGGACCAGGGTGCTGTGAGGAGAAGGTCGATCGAGATGGCAGAGCGCATACCACCGAAGCCCGAGGGCGAAGCTAGGAGGAAGCTTGAGGAAGATATCCGAAGGCACAACGAGAGGCATCGGAAGCAAGAGGCAGATATCCGAGAGATGCTGCGACAAACTCGACAGAGAAATCCGGAACCGGAGCCACCCGCCCCCGCTGTGGGTCCTGTCCCCGCTGTCGAGCTGGATCTGGATGAGCAGATCGGAATGAATTTCACACGACGGCAACTCATCATGGTCAGGGAAAGGGCAGCCAGACGTCGGGCTAACCAAGAGGCAGCTCGTGCTAACCGGGAGGCAGAGCAAGAGCGACAAAACAATGCACCAGACGAGGGCGAGGAGTCGGTGGAGGATCAGTGAGAGATGTTTAGAATAGATGAGGTCCAGCCGTATGTGGCGGACTGTTTCTATGTAGTTTTCGGCAGTTTATGGTGCAGCAAATAACTAGATGGCTGCTTAAAAAAATGACAGTATATGTGATGTTATCCTGATACAACGGTTGAATATATACATAGTTGTTTTTTGTGCAACGCGAGCCTGGTCATGTAAGATGCAATGTCTGTAATTTTTTTAAATGCAGATGTATTACATGTGTTTATGAAATGTCGTTTGGGGTGTAGGGGTGATTGCTGTGCTCATGATGTAGGTGCATATATGTGAAGCTAGCATTCACTTCAAACAAAATTAAATGAAAACAGGATTCAGACACGCACATAGAATTCTTCGACATAAAATAAAGCATCACATGTACAGAGCGACATACGCACAATGTGCAGCAAATAACGTAGGCCAAACACTGTATATAATGTGAAAAATCATCTGAGTACAATGGTAGACCGTCTGCTAGAGACAAACTACTGAAACTAAAACAACAGAGCCACAATCAATGCTATGGCTCTGACTCAGACGAATGCTCTGGAGACAACTCAGGGCCCCGAGCTGATTCTCGCAGCCGATATCTCTGCCTGTCTGGAACTGATGGGCTGTGTATCCGAGGGGGAAGACTCGTCATCCTCAGCCTCCGCATCAGCCCCCAAGCAGGCCAAACCAACAACACCTGCTCCAACTGGCTGTGATACTGCACCTCTACCTGTACCTGGAGCCCTGCGTGGTCGTCCTCTCCTCCCTGGCAGTTTCTGTGCCTTGCCTTTCTTGTTCGGTGCACCCTTGGGCCTGCCTGGTCTCTTGCGGACAAGAGGAGCTGTCAATGCCTCGTCACCCCCATGCAAATCACCTGGCTGGCTAGGCTGGGCCCAAGCTGAGGCCGGCTGGGATAGGGAAGCAAAAGAGGGAACTCCCTGTGCACCTGAGCGAGGGGGATGAGCTCGTGGAGTGTGCCCGTGGGGCTGCTGCAGGTGGAGGATTGCACCATTGCGATGGAGAAAACTAAGGACAAAACGCTGGAAAAAAAACAGCAGGGTACACTGTGTGAGAGACGCTGAAAATGGGCGAAGGCAGGGTTCTTGCAAATCAGATGCAAGGCAGGGCGGTCTGTAGGCGAAGGGCGACACAAATCAGACGCAAGGCAAGGAAGGCAGGGCAGCAAAACCAGTAGTGAAGGCAGGGCAACGATGGCTGGAAAAAAATTGGGAGAGAAGAAGCGAGGGGTGCCGGTAGATTAGGTTTAAAAAATTTTCAAAAAATACTAAATATTAATTATATTAATATATTATGGTACCGCGGTACCAGTACGGTCCCGCGGTACCGGGATCCGCGGTACCCAGTACCGCGGGACATATGATATATATATATATATATATATATATCTGTGTGTGTGTGTGCGCGCGCGCTTGAGGTAGTGTTCAAGAAGTTCCTTAAGAGAATCAGTGTATTGCTAGCAACCCAAGTGATGCAACCAAATAGTCTCATACATGGATATGATTTCATTTTCAAGCTTCGAGGCATACACTTTCTCTGTGTTTGTTTCTCTGTTTGATTGGCCATCTTCCTTGACCTCATCCAAATGAATTGTGTTTCAAGCCCAGCCACTGGAGGTGTTTTCCTTGTACACCTATCATGGTAGACTCCAATGTTGCAACCGTACTTCCATCTGCGCCATACCCCCATATGTCCTTGTGAGTATTTGAGATATGCCATATCCGTACACCACAAAATATACGGTCTAAAAACTACCACATATGGTAGGCATATTGTACAATATGCCATACAGCATAACTTGCAAAAGATAGTTGCAATTCCGCGATGTCCACCTTATTATACATCCAAGTTCAGCTAAGTATGATGTTTGTTCTGACACGGCTGAAATGGCTAATTAATGCAAACTGACAAAGACATTGCCTTGATTAGGGGGTGTAGAATCTGAGAACCCTTTTGATCAGGGGTTCGAATCTCAGCCAGCTATCATGAAAATGTAACAGGTTGTTACAGGCATTTATTGTTAACAGTCAGTGGGCCACTTGAATCTTTCCTATATGTGTATGGATGCTACAATGATACACTCTTCACTGGACCATTATCCATCATGCGATTATGGGTTAAGGCAGGGTTTCTTCATACATAATTTGTCCATATCAAGGATACAAGCAATGTGATGGTTCTGAGATATCTGGACAGAAGATTGTCACACATGCTCATACATGTTCTAGCTCAATTTCAGATTTTTACACATCAACTATGATTCAAGAGAAGTAGAGTCCATGGTATTGCAAGAGAGGTCAGATAGTTGTGTTTTGTGACCTTTTGAGTACCATCTGTAGGATCCTATCAATGCAAAACCATCTGTTAGATATTTCATGCTTTTTAAAGACAGCATTGTTACGAATTGTCAAGAAATTTTGGTTGTATTATGCTGTGAATGTTATCTTGAGGTTTTGTAATTTAAATAAATTCTATCACGTAATGAGAACACTATTTGGTTTATCACCCAGTATGTTGTCTTAAATCATTTTGGATGTATAGTCACATAACTTCTACTCTATGTTGTCCTTGTTTTTGTATGAGAGAAGCAAAATTTTGTGCTCTGTATTTTTGACTGAAATAACGTGTTCTGCATCATAGCTTATCTTCGCAAATTAACTTCTTGTTATCAGGGTTGTGCTGCAAGAAATGTACATGACTTCACCCTAGAGCAAGTACAAAAAATGGCAGAATGTTGGGAGCCTACTCCTCAGTTGTATTTGCAGCTTGATGTATCGGTAAAGCTTATTCGAGGGCTCAGATAATTTTATTTAGTCCATATTGGCTAAAAGTTTCATGTACCATTTGATTTATAACCACATCTACACTTTGAATAAATTCAGCAGTTTTTACTCTTAATAAATGTTGCTTCAGTAGTTTTTGATTTCAACGTGGTTTGTTGCTGCTGTGTTTTAACTTTTGGATATACACTGATTCTCACGTTATTGAACTACACATCCAGTTTTTATGCTGTGCAAATTTAAAAGTTATCAAAAATTTGAGTTCATACCTGAAGGTTGAAATTAAAATTATCATGTTCTTCATGATATTATTGTGCAGTCTCTGTTTCGAGGAGATGACTTAAATGCCCAGGAGATTACCGAGGCAAGTGTTTCTATGCAAGTCACTTTTTGTTTACTATGAAATGTTGCTTGAGGGTCATAATAGATTGATTTTATTATTCAATGATGAAGGTGCTGAAATTTAATGCATTATGTAGGACTATGCTTCTTTTTGAAAATTTTGCAAGTGACCATGGCAATTGAACATCTCTCTCTCTCTCTCTATATATATATATATATGTGTGTGTGTGTGTGTGTGTGTCTAGAACACTGGGAAACAGAGAAGAATCTGTAAGTTGCTATAGGTTCACATGTGTCTGTACTACAATAAACTCTTACAATAGGATAAAGTTTTCTGATCAATGAACAAGTATCTTTACTTCAAGGCAGGGAGTGTATGGCTGACAAATTCTGTGCTGAATATCTCATGGTATAATCGAGGTTAAATTTTATGATATGATTTCTGAAATGAATTAGTGTCTTACCTGTTTGGGAAGCTCAAGCATGAATTGTCAGCCTTCATCAATCTGGTACCAGCAGGGGGTTTTGTCTATTTGCGGTTGATGCTTAGCATTTATCCTTTCTAGTCGTTTTTGTTATTCTATTGAAATTTCAAGCTGTTCTAATACCTTTCCTGATTAATTCCTCTTCACAACCTATTTTCTGACCTTAATTTATTTGAGTAGCCTGTTTTCAAAAATTGGTCCTTACTGAAGTAGTGTTTAATGAGATTATTTTGTTTTAAGTTTCAAGTTTCATACAAATTGATTGCTTCCTGAAGGTTGAAATGGATGCGGATGACTTGGAACGCGATATTGACGAGCGAGACGATGAATTCATGCCATCTGATCCAGGAAAAGAATCACCACTTACGAATGGTATGCATCATTACCTATTATGAATTGTATGCATGGGAGTAAGGATGTTGTAGCATGTAGTCTGGGCTGTTAATGATTTAACATTGTAGAGGTAAGAATTGATCTGAAAATGTTTCTACTAAAAATATTGAACTTGAATTAAGACCTTTGATGAGTTATCAGGTCAATAGCAAAATCATGAGGTAGTAACTAATTGAGGTAGACAATGAATTTTCATCAATATGTTATGCATTAGTCTGGTTCATAAGTTAAATTCTGATACATATGGTGATAACGAAGTTCCATTCTTCTTTTTACTAGGCACAAATCTGCTCATCTCATCAGACAAGTGGAACGATAGTGACTTGAAGCAAGAGAAATTGCTTCGAAAGCGTAAGCGTATGAGCACTCAATTGGATACCAGCAGCAACAGCACTGGTAGCAACGAAGATGCTTCTAATGCTCTCTCTGGTTTGATGAAGGCATATGGGAAAAAGGACAAGTTTGTTCGTTGGGGAGATTTACAGGTAGTGAGGGAAATGATCTAATATTTGCTGTGAAGTTACTATCAAGGCTTTCAAGGAAGTTCATATATAGCTGTTTTGGCAGGATGGAGAAGAAAGTGAGAGAGGCTTTTCTATAGGTGCTGTGCCTGGGAAAAAGCAACATCTTGTGATAGGCCCGGGATCTGGTTACAACGAGGTATGCCTAGTCCCATCTTCCTATCATCCTTTCATAGAGAAATGAAAGCATGTTTTTGGATTTACAATCTTTTAATTGTAAAAGCTTCTGATACTAAGCTAACTCGTTTGCATGCTTAGCATTCAAATCCCCCATTAGACGAAGAGATTGAACAAGGTAGTGAATTGCAAATCCATGAATCAAAGGATGCCAGGAAAAACTGGAAACTTTTTGAGCAGCTTCGTGATGAGCAGGAGGCCTTCAAGGCAGTTTTTGCACGAAGGCGCCATCGAATTAAAGGGCTAGATGAAGATGAAGCAGCCTTGTAGTTAATCTCTGGCCTTGTACATTTTTGCTGATTTTGACAGCTGCTTGCTGAGTCTTTGATTGGCTGACGAGGGTACACAGCACATCCTGCATTGCCCAAAGGCACTTAACTCTTGTAGAAGCTGGTGACATCCCTTAGCATCTAGGATTTGGGCTTTTTCAATACTCAATGAGCAGATAGTAATACCTGTGATCCATCTAACAGAAAGCCGTTTGAAGGTTCAGTATGTTCAAGATGATGGATGAGCATTGAGTATCACCATTCATTCACAAACAAATTCATGAAACCTTTTGATGCAAAGCTGTTCAGCTTCGTGGCTATAAGTTCAGCAAATTTGCACCCTTTCTGGGTGATATTCCTGGAGAACCTTGTGCATGAAATGAATCATGAATTAAGGATATATTTTAGCACGGTTCAAAGGAATGAATTATGTTCCTGTAAAAAGACAGTTCCTGAGGAGCACATCGTAATTTGAGCTGTTATTTCTTCATAGATCAGTATGTGAGCGTGGTAATGATGATGACGAGCATTTAGAGTTTTGGTTATTTTCTTTGCTGCATTTGCTTTCTGTGGTGCATATTTTTCTAAATATTTTTTTGAGTTAAATCTAAACCTTAGAAGCCCGTTCCGACCAAAATGGGTCGGAACGTTCTGTTCCGAACGTTCCGTACGTTGCGGAACGTTCCTGGTCGGAACGAAATTCATAAAAATTTAATTATTTTAATTATTTAACGAATTAAATCCTTTGTAAAGAAAACGTATTTTTTTATGTATTTTTTTAAGGGCATCGTTCCGGAACGGAACGCGTTCCTTTTCGGAACGGGCAATTAAGATCTAAACAATCAACATTCATCAATGATTAAAAGCTTGTAAAGAACATGCACATTCCAGTTCAAAGTTTCAACTTTCAAGCTTCATAAAACTCATAGCTTGAGATTCACAATGAAAATTCAAGAATCAAATTTCAATTTTCAACAACAATCATCAGTGAGTATTCAATAATCAATTATCAGGCACTATGGAAAAAAAGCCCTAAACTATATTACTTTATACAGACTGTAAAGTGAGGATTACCTTTTTGGACTCTTATCGTTTGTAGCTATTGAGTTTCTTGTCCAATTTGTCCATAAAGTAATGGAGAAGACCCATGGTGGATTCCTGTTTATTGGGGAGGTGCAAAACAATGTGTTGCAGCCATAGCCCTAGAACAATAGGCTTGGCCTCTTCTTAAAATGGAGACAATAATACAAGTATCTCAAAACACTTGGAGCAGCTTCCACAACCACTCCACTTTGCACGTGGTTGGGAGAAATTATTTGCCTACATGTATTGTGCACCTTAGTTGTCACTCCAAACAATAAAAGTATAAGCAAACGTGGTAGGGGCAAGTTGTCCCAAAGCGCAATGAGATGAATCTTGCATTATTAGTGATAATTGATTACTTGCACCACATTGCTAGGCCTTACATCTTCCTGATTTGCTGGACGTTTACTCCCCCGTACAACAATAGTTATTGCGGAAGTTTTGATAGCTTTCATGGTGCCCATGCTAGAAAGACACAATAATATTGATAAAGTGATGTTTCCTCACATCACTCCAACCATTTGAAATGACATTGCACCCATACCTATTCCATGATTCTCAAATGGGCTTGAGCTACTTTCTTTCACAAGCAACCATAGCCCTCAATTTTTTTACATCTCCATGCTAGGTCCCTGCCACTCCCCATTGATAAAATTTTATAGCAAATTCAATTCCAAATCCTAAAAGTGATGGAGTATGCACAAATCAAAGAGCTAGATCCAAACGATTGAGCTAGAATCAAGACTAGCTACCAAAACTAGCTAATTTGGCATTTAACTCCACAAAAGGCACATAGATTTGATCAAACACAAGAAAGTAAAGTGCAGCAAGCATCCTAGACTTGTAATTGTAAAAAATGCAGCAAAATAATCCCATTTGATCCTAAAAATGATGGAGAAAGCACCTACTTAAGATCCAATCAAGATCTAGAAGCTAGATTATTAATCAATGCATTAATTTCTAGCTTATCTTGGCTTGAACTCCATGAATTAGGTCCAAAATCATGCCAAACTCTTCACATGTGTGAGTGTACAGCCTGTTGCTGCCTGTGTACTGTACTTGCACCTCCATCCAATGATCACAAAAAATCATATGCCAATAGCATTCATCAATCAAATCATAGACTCAAACTAGTCAAGAAGAAAAATCTCAATTTTGCTCATTATTGGATGGAAATCCCATCACATATTTATACATGTAGAGTTCGGATCTGAGCATATTAGGGCTTCTATACATTCATCACATCTAACCCTAACATCTAACCTAAAGATTCACTTGATCCACTCTAATTAGGGTCAATACCTCGAGATCCAAAAACAATGAAAAAATTGTTATTTTTTTCTCTACCCTATCTATGCACTCTCTGGCCACATCCAAAGGTACCATCCTAGGTTAATGATTTGACTTAGAATAAGGTATCCTATGCTTTTGGTACGTGTGACACCCACAACATGGCCTCAAAAGTCATTTACAAGTGAAAATTATGCAAAGTAGCTTGCGTAATTTTAACACTCCTCCTCACAACTGATTTGAAGATAACATAGACTTGCTTATCAACCCTAGGGCTGATCTTAACTTCACAAATGCAGCTCTTTGAAGTGGTTTGCACATGCTTCATAGATATCTCCTTAGATTGCACCTTGTCTCTCACAAAGTGATGAGAGATCTCAATATGCTTTGACCTTGCATGGAAGATTGGATTGGTTGCAAGGTGTTGGGCTGAAATGTTGTCATTATAAAGAGTTGGAACAACATCTAAACTCATGACCTTCAGCTCCATAAGTAGCCTCTTGATCCATAGAAGCTCCTTTAACGGTGGTAGTGAGAGCTTGTACTCGGCCTCAGTTGAAGAAAGTGAGATAGTTTTTTGTTTCTTTGACAACCAAGAAACAACTCCACCAATGAATGTTGCATAGGCACTTGTGGACTTTCTATCCCTTTTGTCACCTGCAAAATCCGAGCAACTAAAGGCATGCAAATCAATAACATCTCCTCTATAGAGAATTCCATGATCTAGAGTGTCCGAGATGTATCTCAAGATCCTTTTAGCACTTTTTCAATGTATTATCAATGGATCTTGCATATATTGACTTAGGCGCCTACACACACTAAAGCATACATCAAGCCTAGTTATGGTGATGCACATTAAGGAGCCTATAAGTTGCCTATAAAGAGTGATGTCCATAAGGATGCTTCATCACTTTTACATCTTGCTCCATTGGTATTTCTATATGCTTGCAATCTTGCATCTTAAATCTATTGAGCAAACTTTGAGCATATTTAGATTGACTAATGAAGATTAAATCTGAACCTCTAAGTACTTCTATGCCCAATATAAAGTGAAGTTGACCAAGATCTAGCATCTTAAATTCTGGATATAGGCTTTTCTTGGTTTTCTCAATGCCATCAACGTTATGACCACTAAGTATGATGTCATCTACATAGATCAATAATAGTACAATTTATATTAAACATTATGTACAAGCTTGGATCATACTTACTTTGAGTGAATCCAATAGAAACCAGGAAATCATTGAGTCTTGAATTCCAAGACCTTGATGCTTGCTTCAAGCCATACAAGCTCCTTTGAAGATGACATACTTTACCTTCCATCCCGAGCTTGATGAAGCGTTGGGGATGCACCATGAAGATGTTCATTGGAAACATCCATTTGCAAGAGCATCCAACCAAAATGGCAAGCAAGTGCTAGAAGTAACCTTATGGTGACCATCTTGGCCACAAATGCAAAGGTTTCTTCATAATCTACCTCAAAAGAATATATTGTTAGCGCAAATTTCCTTCACATAAAGGTTCTTCAAAACTTGAAATGAGTGCAAAGGATGAAAATGGATTACCCTCAGCTTGCTTGCCCTTGTCTTGGTATGTGAACCTCATTGGCTCCAATCTTACTCTTGATGATCTCCTTGGAGTAATTGCTACTCTTGGCTCTTGCTCAAGATCTAGATTATCTTGATCCTCGGCCACCTCCCTCTTGATAGGTGATTTGGTTGAGCCATCAACAAGCTTATGCATCTTATTCTCATAAAATATGGCATCTCTAGAAACCACAAACTTGTTTGAAGATGGAATGTATACCTTGTAACCTTTGCTTGCATTGTCATACCCGAGCATGATCCCTTTGATATATGATGGATCCTCCTTGGTCCTTGTCTCCAAAGGTGTATGCACATAGCAAATGCATCCAAACACCTTTAAGTCCTTGAGATTGGGCTTCCTCCCATACAAGACTTCAAATGGCGTTTTTCCTTCCATAGAGCTACATGGAACTCTGTTCATCAAATGGTTTAGCACAAGTGAGGCTTCTCCCCAAAAAGACTTTGGTAAACATGCATCAGTCCTCAAAGCTTTAGAACATTCACGTAATTTTCTATTCCTCCTCTCGGCTACCCATTTTGTTGAGGGGTATAGGGACAAGACACTTCTTTTTGAATCTCTTCTTGATCATAAAAATCCTTAAATCCATTGGAGATATATCTCCACCATTATCACTTCTAAAAGTCTTGATTTGTGATCATGATGCTTTTTAACAAATGCTTTGAACTTTAGAAAACTTTCAAACATTTGTGCTTTAGATGAAAGTAAGAAAACCCAACAAAACCTTGAGTAATCATCTATGAATGCAACAAACATGGTGGCACCTCCATTGGACTTTGTACTTGCAAAGTGTACATCCGAGTGGATCAACTCAAGTTGCTGAGTTGACTTTGTGATGGAACTTGAGAAAGCCTTCTTATGTGCCTTTGAAAAGGCACATGCTTCACATACCTTCTCCTCTTTTGCCAAGGATCTTGGAAGTTCTAAGGGAAGCTCCTCCTTGCACATGGCCTCCATTGAACTTGAGTTGATGTGGTTGTTGGAAAAGAGGGGTGTGAAGCGGAGGATAGCTCAAAAGAGAAACGAACACCAAAAGAAACGAACTCGAATGAAAAGTGTTCGTGCACATGAAATAAGCTATCTCACTCTCCTTAAGCATGACTACGCCTATCAGACTCGAAAAGAACATTAGTGATAGAAATCACGTTCGATCTGATTACGTAGCCAAACATTAAGCATGAAGACATCAAAAAGATAATCAGTCGCGAACAACTAGACTAAATATAATTTGCGAAGAGCAGACTACCAGATTAAGCAATTAGAGAGTCAGACAGAATGTAGAAAAGCATTGCAATATTGACACAAATCTAAACGCAGAACAAACAGAGTTGTAATTAGATTAAGTATAGCGAAATATACAGGTCAATAATGCAGGTGAGCACAAGACAATAGCGGACGAAACCGTGTGCTTCACAAAGCTAATTACACAAATAAAGGTGATAAACCTATTATTGACAATACAGATTTGGGAGAAAAAGAATCGATGCGCAAAAGCATCTACAATGTCTATCTCTAATTATCAATAATGTTTCGCTCTGATATTGTTATGCTTATTGCTTCATTGTCTTGAATACGCAGATGATATTCAATATATACATAATTTTACATGCGTGCAGATGAAGAAAGTACAAAAGTGGGTGTGCTGTCTGTGGGAGATCATGGGTGGCTGCTGTCATTGTCAAATCTGATTGCACAGTGCATGGGATGGGCGTGAGAAGGCCGCGACATCAGCCTTCGCTGAAATTAACATTGATGAAAATGTGAAAAATGCGATACTCTGACAAATGCCTTAAAAATTGATTTACAAGGTACCTTCGTTTTTCTATAAAGGCACGTTTAGCATTTGTAGGGTAGTGTCGCCTTTTTCGCCTGTCACAAATCACGTGTAAAAACACAGTGTCGTCTTTTTTTGCCCGTGGAAAGTTACTTGTATATATGCAGACAGTCGCGTTTTATTCGTCTATCTTATTTTACATGTAAATATGCAGATTGTGCGACAACACGAGTAAAACTGCAGCAGCATGAATGGAGGCAGATTAAAATAAGATTTAGGAGAATAAAGGAAATAAAATCCAACATACTCAGAGTTTGTCGGCAGCGAAGAGCGGTCCAGTAGACGATGTGGCGCGTCGTGCGCGCCTGCGGGTTGCTTGCGGGATCCCATCCCCACCGCCTAGCCACTCACCATCATTCCCCTTTGACCCCAAAAGGGTTGGTACCAGGTAACAAGGGTACATTTTCTACAATGAGCTTATACGTGGGTTCTGTTATAGTCTCCATGTGTTATGGGACGAATGCACTCTCTTTTTGGTGCCTTTTCGGACACAACCACTTTGTGCGTAGCTTGCATCCTCCAACACCCCACTCAAGTGAGCACAGGGCAAAGATAAACCCCCACTTGCTTGTTCAGGACCATAATACTTGCTCTGATACCAACTCAAAGTTTGGCGGCAACGGAGAGTGGTCCAGCAGACGATGTGGCACGTCGTGCGCACCTGCGAGCCGCGTGCGAGATCCCATTCCCACCGCCTAGCCACCCGCCATCATTCCCCTTTGACCCCAAAAGGGATGGTACCAGGGGACAAGGGTACATTGTCTACAATGAGCTTATGTGTGGGTTCTGTTATAGTCTCCATTTGCTTATGGGACAAATGCACTCTCTTTTTGATGCCTTTTTGGACACAACCGCTTTGTGCATAGCTTGCATCATCCAATAGTGGCCAAGTCTCTTGTGCCATAAATCATTGTTAGATAACTCGGTCTCCTCGGCTAGCATCACAACATTAGCATCCACATAGGCATCTAGCTTGAACAATCTTCCAAACCTTATGCCTCTATCAATGATCTTGCCATCCTTCTTGATGTTACATACATTTGTGGTGAACTTCACAATAAATCCATTGTCAAAAGCAATCATCCCAAGCAATTGTCCTACACTAAGCAAGTCCTAGGCCTTCTACCTTACAAGCATGATCATTTGTTGTAAAAATTGACTTGATAGATCCATCATAGGTAGATAAGGTTGAAAAATACTCCCTCTTACTTGTCATGTGGGAGCTAGCCCTACTATCTATCCACCAAGGGTCTTCACCTCTTATGCTTGAAGATGAGAAACTTGACATCATGAGAGAGTTTTCATGAGAACTCTCATCTTCCTCTTGGCCTAGGTTTGCTTGACTTTGAGCTTGCTTCCTCTTGAAGCACTCCGAGGCATAGTGCCCCATCTTGCTACAAAAATAGCACTTGATCTTTGACTTATCCTTCTTTGGCTTGTTCGAGCTTGGACTTGAAAATCCTTCTTGATCTTCACCTTTGGCTTGGTTCTTTTTGAATGAAGCTCCTTTGCCTTTGGATTTGCCTTTGCTCTTGGTGAAAAGAGCCTTGTCATCTCCATCATTGAGGGAGAGCTTCTCCATCCTTGACTTGATGTGAGTTCTGATCCCTCTCCTCGGCCATGAGGACTCCTTGGAGATCTTCAAGTGAGGGCAACTTGCCCATAATTGCATAGCCATTCAAGATTAGTTGAACAAGTTCACATTCCTTAATGGAATCTCCCATGTAAGCAAGCTCCTTGTTTAAGTCCTTAACTCTCAACACATATGAATGACCACTCTCTCCTTTAGCTTGGAAACATTGATTTGATTCTTCCAGGAGGATAGCAACCTTGAAGTGTTCTTGGATTCATATACCTTTTGGAGAGTTTCCCATGCTTATTGTGTTAGATTTCTTATGCTCAGCCTTAACAAATCATTCAAGCAATGAGCATCCTGAAAACAGCCGAAGGCCGACAACATATTTTCGGACCTTCGCATCTTTCCAAAACTTAGTTTTTCCTTAAAACATTTTTGTTTTTTAGGCACTGTCGCCTTCTTTGCCTTTCTCGCACTGTCGGGAAAAACGACACTGTCGGGAAAAAGCGACACCTTCGGGAAAAAGCAACACTGTGACCAAATTTCATTTTAAGGGCACTGTTGGGTTTTTCCGCATTTCTCTACCTTCAGGAAAAATGCGACATTGTGATCAAACTTCATTTTTAAGGGCACTGTCGGGTTTTCGCATTTTCTCTGCCTTCCCTTTTCAAAGGCACCTTCATGTTTTTCGGGTTTCTCCAACAATGGCAGAACGACGTCGCCAACTTATCATAAACCCTAAAAACAGCTGGACCGCTAAATTTTCCAAGGGCGGTTACCCACTTTGTACATATACAAAGACTGGCATAAATAGCATTCAATGCTTGTAAGATATTTTTGAAGACACTTGTAAATATATACTACTAGCTGAATCAAGCAATGTAACTGTTTTTGACATTATAATCAGAGTTGTTCTATAGCCAGCGTTATCGTGCTTTGAAAGCTGAAGTTATTACTTCAAGCCATTGTACTCACTGTTGATATCAATCAGAGTGCAATTTTATGTCTCACTACTGTATTGTTCACTTGTGCAATTTGTATGAATGATTCATCTTGAATATTTATGCTGCTAACTGTTGCGTTTCCGTTCCTACACGCCTATGCTCAAAGCTTCAAGCTTCCGCTGTAGGTCATCCCCACGTTTTACGACATGGTATCAGAGCGGGCATTTCAGTAATCTGCATTTCTACTGCGGATTATCAGTCTTGTTTCTATCAAGACGTATCTCTAGCAAACGCACCTAACATCTTCAAGTAGTTCAAAAGGAAGGTTTACTGATCTTTCCAACAACCGAAACTGATTTACAACCATGTCTTGTGGTTACATCTTTGATTTCGTCACTTTCTAACTTCGTTGTGGCACACATAATTTTTTTGGAGGACCTCCCGCCTCATAATAATTGTATAGCTTCAATAAAGATTCCACAGTTTTGAGAGACCACTTAAAAAGCAAGCATTGTTATTTCAATCGAAAGTTTTTCAGAGGCTGCCAAGTCATTGGGACATCTTCACGTGGAGCAGTGAAAATGTTGATCAGAGGAGCGATGCTCCATCTTCACTTTTTCCAGAAATTCTCTTGGTGAGCAGAGATGGCTCCGTATGCAACTAGCAAAAGCTCATATTGCTTGGATAATCATCAACTAGCAGTGATGAAGCCTACGATTGTAGTAGCGACAACAGTTATAACAATCTTTCGGAAGTTATTGCTTATCAGAATGTGGTAGCAACGATGGAGTACAAAACTTCCTGTATGTGTGTTGGAGATCACCCGTAGGCACCATAGGCAGCTGCAGCGATGGTCAGTAGTGGCTCAAAGGCAATTCCTCAAAAATGTGCTGGCGGCCAACAGGGAGTTTTTTCTTACACCTAAATTCCAGACCTCGCCCAACAATGGATCTTACGTAGAATCAGATCTGGCACACCGATGGAGCAGTCACTCATGTATCAAATTGTTGTTCAATCAAGCAGCAATGGAGGTCAGCGGTAGAGGTCAGGAGCTCTGGCAAGTCTTCCGTAGTATACTGGACGTCAATCTCTGTTGGCCGACCAAATTGAGTCATAGGTTGCGCTGATGTTTCCAGAATGATTTCACTCGTATCTGCCATGAAATTACTCAACTTTCCAAAACAACGTGCACTTCAGAAATAGCAATATAGTTGCTCATAGATTGCTCACAACTGATCACATAGCTCATCGATGGTTTCATCTACTCTTCATTAGCTGTGGTTGGTAAGTATTTCAGACAAGATTGAGGTAAGAGTCTTTGCTTCAAGGTTTCATAATCTGAGCTGGAAAGATAGCTAAGGCTCACTAGTCGTGATGTCTTCTTGAGCAGTTGACAGCTAGTAGCTTCAGCTTTTCTCCCTCATCTTTCATTGACAGATGGATGAACATAGTCAGTATTCTCCCTAGAGCAGCACATGCATAGTGTCTTATCTTAAAGCTGCATTACCAGACTGGCGCAAGCATATTCTGCTTCATTGAACTCCCATATGTAGGGAACAATAAACTCGTATGAGTTCATTGAATTCACTTTATATTGTTTGTGGAAATGCGGTGGAGAAGTCGTAAAACGTGAAGACAAGATTCCTTCCAACAATAGCTGGGCCAACAGTAGCTTAGTCAACAGTGAAGCTCAACTGTGAATGGTGAACTGAGGTTGCGATGATCTCTTTGGCAGCAATGGTGATTTGAAAGTCAGCTAGTGATAGTGACGTTAGAAGGCAATCCACTATGATGCATTCAACTGCTCTGAAGTACTCAAAGCTCAGTTCCCATATGGGTATTAGGAGTTCGAAAACCAGAATGTATGAGAATTTTTGTTCCAAATCAGCATATGACGGTTATGATCCAAAGTTCAACCACAAGAAAATCGGTGGAGTAGTGCTCAAAATGATACTCTGACTGGTGTGAGCCATCGCTCCAAATCCATACGGGAGAATTAAGAGTCTTCCTTGAACGTCTTGGTATGATATGATCCCTTCATTGAGTTCTAGAGTCCAGCGCTCACACGTGATTTCACCCGGAATACTATACTGTTTTCTTGGATGTGGTCTCACAATAAGACACCCCTCAAAGTTTTCTCCTACATCTCAAAATGTCGTTGGATGCCTTCACAAAGGAAAGATCTCTCACACCTTTCTTATACACGCTATTCTCAAAGTGCATTCTATCTTGCTAAAGTGAAGTGTCTCTTCATCTGCCCAAAGAGATATGTCTCACTCTCATTCATAAGGATACATATGTTGAAAAACTCTCTTGAAAACTTTTCATAAAAGACCCCCTTCTTATGAAAACTCCTTTTTTTATACTCTTTTTCATGTAGATGAGATATTTTTTTTTTCTTCAAAACTTCCCTTTGGGTTTGCTTGGCCTCTCTTTTGAAGTTTCGCTTTTTTTGAATAGTTTCGATTTTTAAACATCATTTCCGAAAGTTGCCTACTATATCATTGCAAAACAAGTTTCGGGTTTTTAATGATCCCAAAAATAAAGGTGAGCCTAATATTTGTGGATAGTTTTCCCTCACAAAAACTTCATACAACTTTTCAGATAGCACTTTGACATTCAAGTCGAAGAATTGAATGTCGAAGAATTGCATTGTACGATTCAGATGAGTGGAGTTTCTCTGTCAAACTTCATCTAAAAAATTGCTATGTGAAGTTTGGTCCGACTTTCCTTTTGAGGTTTTTTTTAATAGCTCCAACCCTTCCAGCTTATATTTGAGACTTAGACCATTATCCATTTGAAGTCAACTCCTTCACGCTGAAAATGAAGTGCTCATCCTTTTCTTCATTTGCCAGGAATCTTTCCCCATATGTGTCCGAAGTTTGTTAGAAACTATTTATTGCTGGAATATTTATTCCTTACACATGGAGTATCCAAAAGTGAATGAAGGGCATCTTTGACTTAGGAACCTGCATTTATAAGATTCCTTCAAGAGTATCTTCCCCAACAACATCCGTCTCCGTCTCTATGCTTCTTGGCATTATTCCTAATGTTTAATGACATTCCCATCTTCCAGTCTATTTTTTTCCCACGAGCTTTGTTCTTATCCTGTCGGTGGAATATGTGTGACGTCATCATGATCCTTGTGAAGTTTCTTGAGTTTTTTTTCATTTTTGATGCACTTTACGGACTTGTGAAGGGTGGTAGTCGTTCTTGACACACCTAGTAACTCCTCAAGATTTTCATAGATTTATTACATAGATCAGTTTCTCTTCAAATTAGCCCTTTTCCCCCATAATCATCGGGCACATTTTTAACCCAATAAAACTCAGTATTTTTGGCTTTGAGAACTGGGGTTTTGCTTGATGTCTATGTAGAGTCTCGAAACACGATGAATTTTTTGACAGTTACTGTCCAAATTTCCTATGTGTGTACTGTGTTGATGACCGATTTTGGTAGAAAATAACCGGTCTTGTTGATGGTTTTGCTCACGTTGCTGGTTTTACTTCTATTGTCGCTGTCTTTGAACTTGTTCGATAGTGATGCTGATGTTGATGTTATGCCCTGTGACTGAGATTTCCTTAGTCGCCAGGTGAAATCAAAACACATTGTGGTTCTTTATTAACTGAATGTCATAAGTGCATTGAAAGTGTTGTCTACATGCTTCTAATTTACTGAAAAAATATTCATAGAGATTTAAAAATTCTACATTGGCTATTATTGGGCAGGCCAGATGCCCAGACTGCAAATACAATACATACAATAATGTACAATAATTGACCATTTTAACCAAATTTGATCATAAAAATTTAAAAATTGTCATAATTCAAGTCGGATTTTTTATGACAAAAAATTGGCTAACAGAAAACACAACAAGATAGACTATGGAGCAAAACCACCCAACCAATCCTACATCCCTCCCGGAGTTCCCTCCTAGATCTAGCCCCCCAAGCCATGCTATGTGATAGCAAGAGGAGAAGAGCCCAACTGATAACCTAGACAAAGTCATCGACGAGATAATCTCTACGTCAATATATGAAGGGTAGGATCCTATGCATGAACCCATTCAATCTCCATGCAGGTCAACTATAAATATTTCATAGCTCTTCATGCATTCCTCCTGCCTATATCTGTCACACGTACATGCACTACTCCATATGTCTCAATTAGAGTGTCTAGGTTCTCTCAAGGTCATTAGTCACCAACATGCCTCAACGTGGAATAAAGTCTAGGCGTGACCAATAATCTCGAACACCGGAGGCCGGTCTACCATATTAGGACTATTCCATGCCCTTAACTGAATATGGCCGTAACATTCTTCCTCCCTTAAACAAGTTCTATCCTCAGAACGAGAAAACTAAGGAAGATCCAGATTTGTATGCTTTGAACTCTTTCCCATGAATCATTATTCTCAAGTTGAACAACCAACTTAATCAACCACTCAAAGATAGAACAATTTCCTCAATTGTTTATCTCTGGTTCAGAGTACTCTTTAAGTTTTCAAAGGTACATTGAGCGATAAGTCCTCCAAATGGGTAAAATCTCCAATACATCAAGCTGTCATTATCAAATAAACTAGGTTTACATGATACACTGGATGAGCAGTTGACCAATCCTGAAGATTAAGTTCAAAAGCTAACAAATTAATCATTTAACTTTCACATTTATCCTGAAAATCAATCCTTAGTACCGAGCAATGTTGGCTGATTCTGACGAATCCCCAAGATACTCGATTAGAGCTAACCAAGAGCACCTCTCACCTTAGACCGAGGAGGTCTCTGAGAAGACGAGATGAATGTAGACCGAGAACCGAGTATGAGAGCCGAGAAGTACTAGTTAAGAATGGCAAGAACTCTGTAAGCCTCATGGTGAATCCCGAAAGATGGAATGACCATGTAGGAACTAGTATTTCTAGGCTAATGTAATAAAATTTGCAAGTAGACCCCTCTTAAAGAAAGTAGAGTGAGCCACCTTTTGATGGTGACCTCTAGTGGAGAGCATAATTCCACTTGTAATTTGTGAAATGTGGAAATGCCACTAAGATGCCACCTAAAGAGCTCTCTTATTTATTTAAGAGACTCACCCTTTGTAGAAGGGAGCTTGTTGTAAATGTATCTACTCCATGCTAAAATGAGAATATCTTCCATGAGTTTTGATGCATTCTTGAGCTCCTTGATCATTCTTGTTTCTTGAGTGATGCTTTAATAATCTTGCCCCTCCATCTCCTTTGTGTGTGGTTGTGGATCAGTGGGTAAAGGAGGAAGCAGAAGGATCGTAGGACGTGTTGGAAGTCGTGGGCTAGGTGTTTGTAGGTCGTTTTGAGCTATGAACAGATCTAAAAATGCATCATGTTTCTAGTGTGGATCTGAACAAGAACATTGGTGCAGCAGGGATGGGTTTATGTTGTGTGGAGGTCAAGCGGCAATTGGAGCCAAATGTTCATAGATTCCTAGCTTAGAGAATCTGTTTATTGTTTTTTTTTGCTTAACATCTTGTTTACAGATCTGTCTGCCTGTTACCAGGCTTCTTGGGCACTTCTTAAAGATTAACGTTTTTGTTTAAAGCCCAAATCAGACAGAGGGAACTGATGAACGTTGTTGTATTTTATGTCCTACCTGTTAGAGGACGACTCAGGAGGGTCAGTTTTGAAAACGTATCACATGCATTCAAAACCCAACATGTAATCCATGCGTTCAACCAAGAAATCAGCATGTAGATCCATTAACCAAACCATGATTCTACTTCTACTTTACTGCAAAAATGAGCTTGAATCAGATCCTAATCTAGGCTACACTTGCATTATTCTACAAACAAGAAGCAAGAACTACTCTAGCTAGCATTTTGGAGAAGGCAAGAATAAAGAAACACACATTTTTTGATTCTTGGACAACCAAGAACATCAATGGCATAGGTTGTCTTAGTATTTTCAAGATCTACACCACAACTAGCCAAGACGAATTACCTCAATGCTAGTTTCTACATTAATCCACAAAGCATAAATCAAAGAAAGCAAGAAATCTAGTCTAAACCATTCTCTGCGCCCCCTTTGCACTCCATCTTAGACGAGCGCTTTGCACTCCATCATCTCAATTGAGCCCTTCGCACTCCATCTCAGCAAAGCCCTTCGCATCCCATCTCAGCTGAGCCCTTCGCACTCCATCTCAACCGAGCCCTTCACATCCCAACTCAGCTGAGCCCTTCGCACTCCATCTCAGCTTAGCCCTTCGCATCCCATCTCAACTGAGCCCTTTTCATCCCATCTCGACCGGGTCCTCCGACTCCCATCTCGACCGGCTCCTCCATTGAAATCTTGACCGGGTCCTCTGTTGAAATCTAGGCCAGGTACTCCGTTGAGATCTTGACTGGGTCCAGTCTCTAAGATCTTGACCGAGCCGAGTCCTCTACCCACACCTCTCCATTACCATCTCAACCGACACTCTCCATTACCATCTCGATCGAGCACCCATTTAAAATTTTTGATCGAGCCTTTTGCTTGAAATTTCGACTGAACAGCCATCCTAATCGAGCCAAGAGCTCAAAAAAAAGAGAGGGCATAAACACCAAAAAAAAAATCCAAAAAACAAACTTGTACCAATAGAAATCCCTTCTGATATCGAGTCTCCCCCTTGACTTACCTACTAGCTAAAAAAAAAAAAAACCCTAAAAAATCAAAGAACAAAAAAAACACCAAAAACCCATCCACCACAAAATAAAAGACAGTCCACAATGGACCACCATACTGATCCCGATATCACATAAGATTATCCACACGAAATGATGTCTCCTACAGCTAAACAAATCAGACGTCATAGGTTCTACCGAATGCAATCACAAATCCACGAGCCATCCACAAATCCATTCGAGGGACGAGAACCTGATAGAGACGAGTCTTTAGGGGCATGAGCCCATTTTCATGGTGTTAAAACATCACATGCCAGAACACATCTGAATGGAGCTTTTGCCACTCATGGGGCTCATCTTGAGAAGTGAACACCCAAGTTTGACGGTAGTTTGGTGGACCCTCAAAGATTCTTAAAAATATTTGAGAATGCGTGTGACGTTTATGGCGAAAGATCTAATGACGCTATGGTCCAATTGTTTTCCATGACCATGATCGATAAAGCACATGACTGGATTTTTAACCTTGATCGTGATGATAAGACTGATTGGTTTGCATTGAAACAGTCTTTCATCAAATGTTTTAAGCCCTTTAGTTTGACAGAGAGTCCTTTTGTCAAATTGAGTAATATTAAGATGATAGAAGATGAACTCTTACAAGGCTATATCGAGTGTTTCAAGTGCCTCAAAAGTCAAGTACAAAAACAACCTACCAAATAGATGTTCATTATCTAGATTTTAGTCGGCCTTCCAAGATGGATTAGACGAGAGCTTCGATCTAATGATGAATATACGAGCCTAAAGTTAGCTATGTTTGATGCCATCATGGAAGAAGACGAGGGATCCGATGTTGAGAAACGTAGGGAACGAAAATCACATCGTGCAAACCATGAGTCGAAGTCGATCAAGGATACCTGAGATCAGCTTTGGAAACACTAGATGGAGTTTCTTAATCAGCAATACCAACTACAAATGGAAAAACTCACTAAAGAGTTTTGTGACACATTGACGTCTATCCACAACAGTATGCCTAGTCAGCCAAACCCTGCACAAGTCCCTTATAGACAAAAATCCATCTGGTGCCCGGACACTGTCGGGTTACGCATCATGTTGATGCTTGCCCTTCATATCAACCTATCCAAGCACATGCCATCCAATGATATGAAGAACAACCGTCACACTCTGGACATTCCTTACATTATAACGAATACCCCCTAGAAAATCCGAAACCACTAGCCATACAAGATGGCTATGCCATTATGCAAGGGCCAATGAGCAACAGATGTTTCATTTGTGGTGAAATCAGCCATTTCATGTTGATTGTCCAGTCAAGACCAAGTAATATGCCGAGTGTCTTGACTATGTTAGAAAACACAATTTCAAAGACGTCCAAAGCAACCAAGTACAATCCTATCTGTCTGCCACGTCAGATACGAATCCAGTTAGGATCCTCACGGCCACACAACATGAGCACAATAGCCACCCACCATTACACCTGCTGCTCACTTGGGAAGTTTCTTGCAAACTTCTACACTACTACAACAAACACAAGTTCCAGAATCAAACATAGACGTTATATGAAATGAGTAATTGCAAGACAAAGAGAAAACAAATATTTTGTCACTTGCTACTATTCCCAAAACAGAGCACCTTCCCAAAGGAATTGACCCTTTCTCTGCAATCCTGCAACCTCAATCTATATGTCTCCACTTTCTGATGAGATTTCCACTAACTGCATATCACGAAACAACTTTGAAAAATTGGAAATCTAGACAGAGGTTCATTTATGAATATCCTATTTTGAAGGATACTAATGGGAATAGTATCTTGTTCATACCTGTATTTCAAGCCATATCTTACACATCTCCTATCATGATGGTAGACTAGTGTCCCCACTCCTGCCTTGTTTTTGACAAGGGCTTATCAGAGTTTTTCATTACTCTACACAAATCCAATGGCAAAATGAAAACTTTTAAGGTGAATTATCAATGTTGATGAATGAAGTTTGTTCGTCGACAAGTGCCATACAGTTCTCAACTCTCTGTACAGTTCGTATATTTCCACGACAAAGATCCTTTAGTAGATAGGAAACACAAATATTGGAAAATCAATATTCTTCATCCACTCCCATGCCTATTCTATCATCCACACTGTCCACTGATGACACGACCACCACCCTTCCTTCCATTTCTCTGTTCTCCATCTAAGGACGAAACTTAAGCAATAGATAAGTCAGATCGATCTTGATCAAAAGAAACCCCTATGGAGCAATGAATCCCCTCCTATGAAGCTCGAAGAGATTCAAAAGTAATAAATCAACAGAAGGAGCTATGCAAAAGAAAATGATAAGATGACAACGAGCCTGCAAAATAATGCGAGCTCATCACCCAGTAAGTGGAGGTCAAAGCTTGACATTGCAAGGGTCCAAGGCTGAAATGGTAGAACTATCAGTTCCTTCATCCTTCTGCCAAGTCCCTATCCAACCCATCCATCCAAATCTGTTCCTACCACCAATTTGTTGATAAGTCCATCCCCTTGAAGACTGATAATCCAAGGTTTGTGCAACCTATCAATCGAAGATTCTCCTCTTTTCATCAAGGAAAGAGCATCGACACGACTGGAACTTTGACTAAGGGAAAGACAAAGGAAACACCCGGAAGCAGAATGGAGGATACAAAGCTCCCCAGAAATGAGAAGTGAAACCATCCATGGTAGGTGAAAAAAAGAAGAAAAGACATGAGGAAAGCACTCAGGAATGCAAGATTGTGAAGCTGATGGAGCTCTCCAATTTTGAAGAAAACAACCATCTGCGACAATAAGACATTTTGATTAAATTGTGGTAACCGATTTTTGTGATAAAGACCGACAACAATAAGCACTTGGTTTCATGCAAGCGAACAAAGATCTACGCTTTTTCAAGTGACGATCGAAGATGCCAATGCAGAAGCGGAGCGACATCATTCAATATGAGTTGCAGTGGGTCCTACAACATGTTAGGGGTGGGATGATGTTGGCTGATTCTGACGAATCTCCAAGATACTCGACCAGAGCTAACCAAGAGCACCTCTCACCTTAGACCGAGGAGGTCTCCGAGAAGATGAGATGAACGTAGACTGAGAGCCGAGAAGTACTAGTTAAGAATGATAAGCAAGAATTGTGTGAATCTCGAAAGATGGAATGACCATGTAGGAACTAGTATTTCTAGGCTAATGTAATAAATGCAAGTAGACCCCTCTTAAAGAAAGTAGAGTGTGCTACCTTCTGATGGTGATCTCTAGTGGAGAGCATTATTCCACTTGTAATTTGTGAAATGTGGAAATGCCACTAGGATGCCACCTAAAGAGCTCTCTTGTTTATTTAAGAGACTCGCCCTTTGTAGAAGGGAGCTTGTTGTAAATGTATCTACTCCAAGCTGAAATGAAAATATCTTCCATGAGTTTTGATGCATTCTTGAGCTCTTTGGTCATTCTTGTTTCTTGAGTGATGCCTTAATGATCTTGCCCCTCCATCTCCTTTGTGTGTGGTTGTGGATCTAGGGAAGACTAGCTCTTTTGCTTTTTTTCATTTATGTTTTGTGGATTAATGTAGAAATCAACATTGAGGTAATTCGTCTTGGCTAGGTTGTGGCGTAGATCTTGCAAATACTAAGACAACCTATGCCATTGATGTTCTTGGCTGTCCAAGAATCAAGAAATGTGTGTTTTTTATTTATTTTTGGGCTCGCCAAAATGCTAGATAGAGTAGTTATTGCTTCTTGTTTGTAGAATGATGCAATTGTAGCCTAGTTTAGGATCTGATTCAAGCTTGTTTTTGCAGTAAAATAGAAGTAGAATCATGGTTTGACTTCCCTCTGGCTGATTTGGGCTTTAAACAAAAACGTTAATTTTTAAGAAGCGCCCAAGAATCCTGGTGATAGGCAGACAGATCTGTAAACAAGATGCTAAACAAAGGATAACAATAAATAGATTCTATGCTGAGAATTCGTGAACACTCAATATCAAATAAGTACTTAGGGGTGGAATAATTCACCAATTATTAATCTCTGCACTGAAGTACTATATCAACATTTAGAAGTACACTACGAGATAATTTTCTTATTGGGTCTGAGTCTCTCCAATCTAATAACATCACCATCATGTAACCTCAATTTACATGAATTACTGGGTGAGTTCTCACCTTACATTGGAAATCAATGTTCAAAAGTTAAAGATCCAAACAATTATAATCCAAGACTATCCACAATTACTTGTAGACCTGTCATAAATGCTTCTTGGTACCAATACACTTAATCTAAAGTACCACAATTCATCCTACCAAAATCTCTTAGGAGATCCATCAAGTTAAAAATGACTTTAACTCAGCTCTGAGTACTCCAAATACTCTCTTGAGTTAAGTGCTATATTCCTAGCAACATATGCAAGTAAATAACAACCATTCAATCTTGACAGACTTAACTGCTCCTAAATAACTAGAGATTTTAGGCTGAAAACAGTACACAAGCATTCCTTGACTACAATCAGTAAAGAAAGCAATTCCTCATAAGTAAAGAATTACTTAATGAAATGCCTATGAGATGTACATAGTCTCAAATATGCATTGGAGTGAAGAAATTTAGAGCTCAAATAACAGATCTAAACCCTTGACTCTCCCAATTGATCAAGAATTACTCATTATCTTAAGAATCCTCACATTTCCTTATAAGCTTCTAATGACTTTTAAGTATCAATTTATGATCCGTCAATCATAAACATTTAGAACCTTATGATTTGTCAATCATAATTTACAGGATTCCAAACCATACTTAATCATTAAAAGATACTGGAGTATACGCACAACACACAACTCACAAAATATAAGAATTATCTGAAATTTTTTCTATGAAGAAAATCACTGGATTCTAGGAATATTCTTATAAACCGATTCTTAAGCGGATTATGAGTTCCAAATTCTACAATCAACCAAGTAATTAAGACCATTATAACATTCGTCTTTAACAATATAAACTTTATACAATCACCTTGAATAATATCTAGAGATAACAAGGTTCTGTTGAATTCCAACTAAATTCAGTTTACCATTCTTGGAACCATTAGGATCTGGTATCCAATTCAGCTCTCAGGGATACTATCACTAATGAATCAAGTCTATTCCTCAATTGAGAAATACTCACCCAAGAATTCCATATATCCTATGCACACAATTTTTTGATGAATCCAAATGACTCATACATTATGTGTCTTACAAGCAATACACACAAAACAAACAGTTTTCGGTGAATTCTCTTCACACTGTCCATTTTAACAATTAACTTTCACAGGAGTAAATCAACTACTCAACGTAATTGCCCATGATTTAGAAATCTTAAATGTCCAGGTGCAACTCTTGATTGTACTAGTACAACACCACATTTAGATCCTTTTCCAAATCACTCATAAGTTAACCTATAGATCTATTTGTTAACTCTACAAGTAATTGTCAAACACAATACTTGATCATTTGTCTATGTTCATCAACTAGGTTACATGCACTAGATAACCTTAGTAACCAGGAATACATAGTAGATCCAAACAATATTAGTCGTGCACATACGAGAATAATCTCACTATGACCCAGTACATAAACACATATGTCCTTATCTGGCAGATTCCTCCAAAATCCGCATATGTTACATATCTCATTGAGAATCTTGTAACTCAAGAACTGAAGAACTCTATTTCTCATGAGTAAATAACATATCTAGGAAATCTCTGAAGTGAATAATTCCACATCACAAGTTTTCTAACCATCGTACTTTTACAAACATAATTTCTTCATCCAATCAACCTATTTTAGATCTTAGTGTACAAACCAAGATTAGGCTGACTTATACGGACATCTTTGGACATAAGATCAAGATTAAAACTTTATTCCATCTAACCCAGTCAACGGAATCTTAAATTAATCTTTACTACTACTATCCATAATCATGAATATCTAACAGCTCAAACCCCCAAAACTCCTCTAGTTCCAGATTATTAAAAACAATCACTAGAGATTTCCTCTATTCCCACTGGATAGTTCCACCCTTGCACACCTACTGGATTTCACAAAAAAATCTATGCAACTAGCTGATCCCATGAAAGTCTTATTCCTATCATTTTCTTCTTTCCCTTTTGAAAGAAATTCCATAAATTTGATCAAAAAGTTCTCAGGAGACAACGTATAAGATATCAAAGATTCAAAAAAGCCAGTAATGAGTTTCAATACTATTACAAACCGGACTTTTTTCTCAAAATCATAAAATATCTTATCCCGAGTGATAGAAACATTACTCTCAATAATCAACTATCAAATAGAGATAATCATTTGGGTTCATTTTAATTAGTTGGAAATATCATTTGATTTCGAGCTATATTTACAAAATTGAAATGGAAGCATAAATTCATATAACTTTAATAGTCCTTTAGAACCTAGTTCTACACAGGAAGGAATTATATGAATTTCAATCCAATTGTCTCGTATTCAAGAATTTTTTTAAAAAGTAGAGGTTTAATTCAAAAGAGAAATATCTTTTAAGGGTTTTCGATTTGGAATTTATGAGATACCATTGGGGATAGTAAAACACAACAAGAGAGACTATGGAGCAAACCACCCAACCAATCCTAGATCCATTCTGAAGTTCCCTCCTAGATCTAGCCCTCCAAGCCATGCCATGTGATAGCAAGTGGAGAAGAGCTCAGCTAGTAACCTATACCAAAGTCATCGACAGAATAATTATCACCTCAATAAATAGATAGTAGATCTTGTGCATGAACCCATGCAATCCCCATGCAAGTCAACTATAAATAGGTCACAGCTCTTCATGCCATTCCTCCTGCCTATATTTGCTATATGCACTACTCCATATGTCTCAATTAGAGTGTCTGGGTCCTCTCAAAGTCATTAGTCACCAACAGGCCTCGACGTGGAATAAAATCTAGGCGTGACCAGTAAGCTCGTCCTTGATTGAATATGGCCGTACTAGTAAGTAGATTAACTTAGGATTCCTATGCATTGATTAGCTGACTTCCAATCATCAATGATGGAATCAACGGCCTAACAGGCATCTTTTGTAACAATAATTCAGACATTATTCTGTAACAAGGATTAGTGGTTAAGTAATTTTAGAATCAGTTAGTTAGGACTGCCGTATTCCTGTATTCTAGGACTCCATCAATGAACTCAGCTAAAGTTTGTTTTTGTGTGCCCACTGTTTTGTGCCCAGCTTCAAGCATTGTACTCAGTTTTTGTTTCTATCAATTAAAGTGCATCGTTCCACTACTACTATGTTCTATTGCGCATTGTTATTATTCAATTCATCTTGAACTCTCTTCCTGGTAACTGCTGCACTTCCGTGCAAACACAAGGAAACACAACAAACTATGTTTCTGTTAGTACGAATTTCTTGAGATTTAAGCAATTGTTTTTGACGTCCTGATATTTCATGACTTGCTTGTAAATCCTCTCAAAACTTGTCTTTGCTCTTGGATTATGCTTTGTAAGAGGAACTTGTTACATTAGCACCTAAAGATGGTAATATTGTATATGTACCTGTTATGTGTGTTTCTCGAATCTCATTTGCATCGTCTTATTGATTTTCATCGGAAGGCTCTGGGGTTTCAAAAATATCTTTCACATTATAAAATATGGAATTTTTTTATTTCACAATGTTGGGTCCACTGGTTCTTTATGCTTTTCTTGACCTATTCAAAGAACGAGTTCCTTGACATCAGATGGTAGACTGACTTGAATCAGTAACAAAGTGCTTGTTTGATTCTGAACAATTTAATACACTAATTGAGGATTTACAAGACACAAAGATGAAGAATTGGTACAAAATTCACTGACTTGATTAAAACCTGGAGTCACTTCATGGTATTCGCATGAAACTTCTGTCAGAAGCTTGATACACAAACTAAAATGATAGTATATGCTGTAAGGAGCATTCTAACATCAGTAATCCTGGAAATTGCTCCTCCAATTGGGTCGATTGGATTACGAATGCTTGCTGTCCATGAATTTCCAGCAAGAAGAACTATAGATTAGCAAGAATACAATGCAATAAATCAGATCCAACAAGACACCAATCTAGGATAGCATTATACTAGCATTAATTAGCAAGAGATTTACTATCAGATGAAGAACTAGTAGAAACTGTGTCGTAGTAAGTTGGAGTAGGAGAAATTAAGAAAGATGAGCTCTCCATTGGAGAAACTAGTTAAGTAACAACTCACACAAAAGAGATTGAAGATAATTGAAACATTAAATCTACGGTCAACACATGCCAAAAAAAACCAACAAGAAACAAAAAAATTACCAAATTTAATTCTACGCTAGGCATAGAAAGCTATGTTGGGCATAGGAAGCTATGATGGTCCTATGTTACATAGATTAGAGGTATGCCAGAATGCATAGAAGACCTACGAACAAAAATATCAGAACAAAATCATAGATTTCATGGCAAAAAAAAGACAATGAATCCAGTTACAAGAATTCTTTCTTAAGTACTCTGGGAGATTTAGGGCTAAGATCACGATCAGAGTAAAGTTAAGGTTAGGGTAAAGGAAAATTTAGGTCGCTTATTAACATCAGGTTCAATAGTCGACCTGGCCAGTGACCTATTTACACTACTAATGATCATGAGTGCTATATAGAAGGAATTGGCAACATTCCATTGAAACTTGCTTCTTCAAAAGTTCTTGCACTTTCTAATGTTCTTTTTATTCCAAAACTTACAAAGAACTTGATTAGTGTGGGAAAATTGCTTGATAATGGTTGTGATGTAAAGTTCAACTCCAATACTTGCTTTATCAAGAAAAATGATGAGATCCTAGCTGATGGATCTAGATGTGGTGGAATTTTTAAGTTGAATTCTTATGAGAATGCAAATCTTTGTGAAGTTGCTTTGTTATCTAAGGAGGAGTTGTGGCATAGAAGGTTGGGGCATCCTAACTTTAAATCTATGTCTTCTATGGTCAAGAAAGTGAAGGCAATTGGTCTTCCAAAATCTCTTTCTAAAGATTTCAAGCCTTGTGAGGCTTGTGCTATTGCAAAATTACATATAAAGCCATATCAGAAGTCTTTTATCAAGACTACTCATCCTTTGGAGCTTATACACTCGGATGTACATTTTTCTTCTCCTAAAAGTGGTGGTGCAACATGTTTTGTCACCTTTATTGATGACTTTACTATATATACTTGGTTGTGTCTACTTTCTTCAAAGGCTATGGTTTTTGATCACTTCCTAATCTTCAAAGCTTATGTTGAGAAACAATTATCTCTCAAAGTTAAAGCTTTAAGATGTGAACAGATCTTTATGTGAATGTGCTAAAGCAATTCGAGTTGAAGCTTCTTTGCCTATTGAATATTGGAGTGAAGCTATAGATTGTGCAAACTATTTGTGCAATAGATTACCTCACAATGCACTTGCTGAAAAATCACCTTTTGAAGTCTTGTTTAAGAAGAAACCTAAGGTAGATCACCTTAGAGCTTTTGGTTGTGCTTGCTTTGTTCATGTGCCCTTGGAAACAAGGAAAAGAGATGATCCTAATTCTATTAAAGGGATCATGGTTGGATATGCATCCAACAAGAAAGCTTACAGAATTTATGTTCCCTCTACCTCAACTACAATTGAGAGTAGGGATGTTATATTCCATGAGGATCAAAAATACATTCTTGAGGAGGCCGAGTTCAAAGATTCTCACAAAGATACTCCAATCATCACCCTTGAAGACTATCATGGAGAGATGGGGCCGAGAATTGAGGAGGAGTCACCTCGAATCTTTTCACCAAGGAGATCTCAAAGAGAAAGATCCGAGCCTAGGAGGCTTGCCTATGAAGAGAGAGGCAAGCAAGTGGAAATCAACTCCACTAATTGTGCTTATTTTATTTCTCATGAGGAGCCAAAGGATGTATATGATGCACTCAACTCAAAGGAATGGTACCTTACCATGAAGGAGGAATATGATGCTTTGATGGCCAACAAGACATGGGAGCTTGTGGATCTTCCATCCAACAAGCACACCATTGGTTGCAAGTGGGTTTTTTGAGTCAAGTATAATCAAGATGGCACAATCAACAAGTACTAGACTTTGTGCTAAAGGTTTTGCTCAAGTTTATGAACTTGATTATGAGGAGACTTTTGCTCCAGTTGCAAAGATGGTATCAATTAGAATCATAATTTCTGTTGCTTGTTTTTTCAATTGGCAAGTTCTTCAATTAGATGTCTCTAATGCATTTTTAAATGGATATCTAGAAGAAGAGATTTATATGGATCAGCCTATTGGGTCCATCCATGACAAAGACAAAGTTTGCTTGCTCTTCAAAAGTTTATATGGACTAAAGCAAGCTCCAAGGTCATGGTATTCTCGACTTACACCTTTCTTGAGTCACTAGGATTTAATCTTAGTAACTATGATCCTTCCTTATATGTCAAGTTTTTTGATAAAGATATTGTCATCCTTCTTATTTATGTTGATGATATCATTTTGATAGGAAGTTGTATCAAGTTAGTTGAGGAAACCAAGATTGCACTTGGAAAAGAGTTCAAGATGCAAGATCTTGGAAAAATTCACTACATTCTAGGATTAGAGATTGACTTTCTTAAAAATAAAGCTTCCATATGTCAATCCAAGTATGCTCTTTCAATGTTAAAAAAGTTCAATATGTTAGATTGCAAGAGTATAGAAACTCCTATGGAACAAAATGTAAAAGACCCTAACAAAGGTAATGAAAGATCCTTTGTGGACATCACACTTTTTAGGAGTCTTATAGGCTCCTTGATTTGGCTCACAATAACTAGACCTGACATAAGCTTTAGTGTTCATAAGTTGAGCCAGGCTATGCAAAATCCTACTATTTATCATTGGAAAATGGCCAAGAGAGTGCTTAGATATATATCTTAAACTTTTGATTATGTTTTATTGTATAAAAGTGAAGATATTTCTATTGTTGGTTATTCTGACTCGGATTTTGCAAGTGATAGAGTAGATCGAAAATCTACAAGTGCTTATGTCATATATCTTGGAGGAAACTTGATATCTTGGCTTTCCAAAAAGCAAGATACTATATCACTCTCATCATGTGAAGCTGAGTACAAGGCACTCACTACAACAACAAAGGAAGTGCTTTGGATCAAGAGGTTACTAGTGGAGCTAAAGATAATCATGGAAGAGGACCTACCAATGATCATGTGTGACAACATTTCAGCCCATGCCCTTGCCAACAACCCGATATTCCATGCAAGGAGCAAGCATATCAAAGTTGCACATCACTTTGTGAGAGAGAAGCTCATTGGAGGGGAAATCTACTTGGATCACATCGACACACTTAGAACTAGGACACTTGGAAAAAGTTGGTAGAGTTTCATGCATGAGAAGTGACAAATGTCACATAGACTCTAGTTGTCAATTTAGATGTCATTTAATGATGGATGGATGTGGTTCTACCTCGAGCTACCTCAAACTCCATAAATATGTGTAGCTCTCCTCATATTTTGTGATGAAGAACCAAAGCTTTTTAGCTATCTCATGCCATTTTGGATCCACACATTTTTTGCTTGTTATCTCTCTATCTTTCTCTCTCTAACTCGTGTTGAGACTAATGCTAATACACTGATATCATGTACTTTTGCTCATTATTGATTCATTGCTATCATATTCTGATGCTTAGCACGCTATATTGTGGTTAAGCCATATCTTTGTTAGTGCTTAGGTTTGATGGATGTTAGATTTAGATTTGAATATTTCATTCATGCTGAAATCTGAAGTATACTATCGCTCTCATGGGAATGAATCTACGCGTGACAACTAACTTTGTCTCTTTGATGCTAGATTGATTAGATCTTAGATTCAAGTTAGGCAAGGAAAGAAACCCACTACAATTTTGGCGCCGTTTCCGGGGAGCTAAGCCAATTTTTTAGTTTGCAGCATGTTTGTTGGATGGTTAGCTTGCATTAGGCATCTTGTCGTTGCATGAATAGTGTTAGATCTGCATTTAGGGTTAGTTTGGGAGTGATTTTGCTTGATTTGAGTGGATTTGCTTTTTTGAAATCTAATCTGATTGTAGAATAGGAAAAGCTATTCAGATCACCAATCTTAAGATCCATTTGGATTTGAAATATCTAAAAAAACAACAAAAATCGGTCAAATCTACTAGATTTTGGCTAAAAGGAGACAAAAATCGTCATCAGAGCTGATAACTTTTTGCCCTCTTTCAGGAAAGCTTTGCCAAGTTGCAGACACCTTTGGTTTTGATCACAAAACCTTCAGTTTGAAGGGCAAACAATCCTTCCCAGCAAATTTTCAGAAACATCAGAAAAATCGTCAAAAAACATCAAAAAATCACCAAAACTCTAAAAATACAGAAAAAGAACCTTCGCTCGATTCATTGTGCATAGGTGCAATTTAGATCTATCTACGGCCAAGTCGACAAAGAATAATACCAGAAATAGAAGGTTTTTTCAGAAGATCAGTTGTCATATTGCCCTACTTTTGCCAAAAAGTCACTTTTGTGCAAAAATACCAGTATTACTCTTGATTCTTTGCCATAACCTTCGTCGAGTTTCCAAAACATTCCTTTTATAGTAAAATACTAATTTTGAGTTCGGCAAACATTTTTCCTATCCAGATCATAGAAAATTTTGATTTTTACCCTCGCCAAACTGCATAAACTATGTTTTTTTTATGTCAGAAACCTTCGTCGGGTTTACCCTAGCTTTATTTGTATCAGATCTTGAATCTGAGAGTTTGGCGAAGGTTATTTCTTTAGAAATTGTCAGAAAAGTCTGATTCTTGAAAAGTGGAATAGATCTAGCAGATCATCTGAGATAGTTTGATTGAAAAATCTAAATCCAATCTCATTGTTTGCTTGATTTGAATTTGTGAAGATGGCTGCCCCTGTGGGTGTTCTTAAGGAAGTCAATCCAATCATTGTTAGAAGAACACCCCATTTGGATCTACCAAAATACAATGGATTGACAAATTTAGTTCGCTTTCTTCATATCTATGCCGAATTCTGTGAAGTCTAAGGTAAATTTTTTTCCCAAGATAAACTTAAGCTTTTTCCTATGGCCTTAATAGGCACAACACAAGATTGGTACTATAATCAAGATGAAACTGAACGTGCAGATTGGGAGATTGTTAAAAGAGCCCTTATCACACGATTCAAACCTCGGAAGTTTATGGAAATCCTTTCCTACTTTTAAGTAAAATAAAAATGGGAAAGTGAGATATGGTTCGAGATTACATTGAACGGGTGAAACGCCTCAGATCTGAGTGCAAACCTGAGCTGATTAACAAAAATGCCATGATTATGTGATTTTTGTCAGGTTTACCTAAACGGATCAAACGTGAGCTGAAACACCATAATGAGCTTTTGCAAAATGCTATGGATGATGCAATTCGGGAGGAGGATGAAGATTCAGATGATGAACCGAATATCAGTATGTTTTATACAGCAGGGTAGACCACTACGACATCCACCACTATTGCATCAACAAATGTCAACGCTATTGCAGAAATGATGCTTAATGAGTATGAGAAACTCGGGACGAACCAGCAGAAACAGATGAAAAAGTTGCAATCGCAATTTGATGAGAAAATCAAAACATTGGATGATTTCCATTGAAAAGTGAACAAGGAACCTGAGAATTTTGCGAAGACTTTTCCTATCAGGAAAAATGTCTGATGTTCTATTTGTATAGGAAATCACACAGTGAATGAGTGTCCTCAATTGAAAAACTAAACAGAAATCAGTGTATACCATTTGTGTAATTCGCATGATCATGAGATTTCTTTTTGCAACTTCAATCCTCGGATAATTTAACAACGGTATGCCCAAATGGGATATCGAGAACCATAGTATGGAGGAAATCTAGAAGCTAGACCTCGACAATCTGCTAATGGATACCCGGAACGTTTAGCCTTACTTGCCCCACCAAAGCACTCCGCTCCTCCTGCCAATTTGATGGAACCAGAACCATACCGAAGTGCTGAGCAATGGAACTATAGTAATGATCAAAAAGGTGGATCTTCGGAACAATATGCTATTTATGCTGCTGCACAACAACAAGCATCTAGAAACTGGACCAGAGCACCACTTGGATGCTTTGCATGTGGAGAAAATCACAGAGTTGCCAAATGTCCAAACAAAGGAAAATCTATACCATTCTGTCGTGACTGTGGTTATGGGCATTGCTATAAAGAATGTCCAGCAAGACCAAAGCCACCACCAGCTACAGTATGGCCTGTGCTATTGTCGTGATGCAGGTTTCAGAATGTTTTCCTATAGTGATGCTAGTTGGGCATCTCTCAAGGACGATTGTAAAAGCATCTCAGGAGGATGCACCATCGCATCAGGAGCAGCAGTTCTCTGAGTCAGCAAGAAGAAGACCATCGTGGCCCAGTCATCTTGCGAAGCAGAGTACATTGCAGCAGCAAAGATGGCCAACGAGATAATCTGGGCAGTTCTTGGATGAATTGGACAAGACAAGAAACGAGCCTCTGGTCTTGCAGATGGACAACACCTCTGCAATACACTTGATGAAAGATCTCATGTTCCATTCCAGAACGAAGCACATTGCGATCAAGTACCACCTAATCAGGGATTTAATTGAAAAGAAGATGCTGCAGACCACCTTCATCGGAACGAAAGATATGGTTGCTAACATCTTCACCAAATCCTTAGACAAAGGACTCTTTGAGAGATAGAGGAGCAGTCTCGGGATCATAAAGCTATCATGCTTTGAGAGGGAGCTGAAGAAACAAAACGTTTCTATTTACAAAGCTTTGCTAGCTTTCAGCGCTCTGCCTGACAACACGAAAGTCAAGAGACATGAAGCAGAAAAGATTTGCGAACACTTGACAAGAAGACACGAACATGAAAGATTTGCAAACGAGAATCTTTTGCGGTCGAGCACGAGAAAGTCAGATGATGGAAACGAATCCAACGATGCGACATGAAAAATGTTGCAAAATCTTCTCTGACCTCATGATCCAAAGAGTACCAACAAGATCATGCAAGTACCCAGAAGTACAGATGTCTGATCTGATGGCATGACATCATCAGATACGCTCTAGGTCGTGGCTAATCTGCCACTTTCAGGCAATATGTGTAAAAGTACTGTACTTTAGGGCCATAAATGGATCTACAAAAGATCCACAAGAGTGATTGGATGCTTGCTTAACAATCTATCAAAAAACTAGACACAAAAAAGTTGATCTAGATTGGCAATTTGACAAACAACAAGCATTAACAATCAAAAGCATTGATAAACATTGAAATCCGAGCCCACACGTGTGTACTACAGGCTGTAGTATGGCCTTCAACCTGAGAAACAAGTAGAAATTGATTTGGTTTCATTTGGATCAAAAAAACTCAATGTACATAGTGAATTAGCTTGAGATTGCCAATGAGCTCCAAAAATTTTCTATCTTCTCACTATGGAGAGAGGGAATACATAGCAAATTCGACTTCCTTCTTGAAGTTAGGTGGATTTCCAACATGTAATAAGGAAGTTAACTCACTCTCCTTGACCTAAAATGAAACCCTAGTCTATTTCCTAGAGTTATGCTTGGTAGGTAGCTAGTTGGTCAAATTTTCACCTTAAACTTAGGTGTAGGTCCTATAAAGTAGGGATGACCACCAAATAGACATGACCAAATCTCTTGACTTGACCTAACCTACATTAGGATGAGTTTCCCACGTGGCATCATGGCCTCACATGTGTGGGACACACTTGTGTACACAATTTACACTATTCTACATGGTTTTTGATCAAGCTAGATCTGCCAATTTTTGGCAATTCTTCACACTCCTCCTCAAATTTAGCTTGATCTATTTACAACTCTCTTGATAGATGAATGAAAGCTTTTAGAAGTGTCTAAAAAATCCAACTACAAACAAGAAACTTTTGAGACTCCAATAGAGAATGATGTCCATGAAGGATCTTTCACCACCTCTTAGAGGATCCCTTACAAGATGTTCCATAAATGTGTCTATATACATGTAGCACACGTCAAAACTAAACATCATGCCAAGCCATGGATTCCAAGGCATTTTGTGCACTTGAAATATTAAGTGCATTTTGTCTATATACATCAATTAAAATATTAAGTGCATAAATAATGTTGCCAAAGACAACTTTCCTTGCTTGATCCATATGATTGAGCCTTGATGGCTCCATCTTGATACTCAAGATTCTTCTTGGAGTCCTTGGGTCTTGAGCTTGATCCTCCAGTTGACTTGACTCCAAAACATCAATGAATTGAATAAGGTGTTGATCGAAAGGTGCTTCTTCAAGTTTACAAATCTTCCACTCTTGAAAGATCACATTTCCACCATTGACAAATTCTTTGGTCGAAAACAAGTAGATTCTACAATCTCTACTTGAAGAGCAAAACACTACCATTATTCCTATCATTGAAATAGGATAATCTTTGGTCCTTACATTGGAATGATCATGCACAAATCATGTGGACACAAAGATTTTCAAAGCAAATGATGTTTCATCTTTTATGACTCTATTCAAACTATTACAAAAATAGTTATCCAATGAAATTGCTTTATCAACAACAAATGTAGATTTCAAAACAACCCATTTCATTGTCTTGTCATACAAAGTAATAAACACCATGAATCTTAAAGGTAAGAAACTAGTCACCTCATGTCTACTACTACTTTCCAAAAAGTATTCAAAGATAGTAGACTCTCCAATGCTCGCCACCCTTGCAAGATGCACACTTGAATGGACAATTTGCATGCAATTTGATGACTCGGCCATTGTCATTGAGGACTCCCTTGGAACTCTCATGCTTTGAGGCTGATCCTCAAGATCTTCCTCCTTTTGATGCTCCTCCTCAATGCAAGCAAGATCACACTTTGCCAAGATCTCCTCTTGAGTGATCTCCTCCTTTGCCAAGCTCATTCTTTCAAAAGCAACACTAGCTTCCAACTTAAACAATCTTCCATGTTTAAATCCCTTTGCAATGCAAACATCATTCTTCAAGATGAGACAAACACCATGCTTAAAGTGGACATCCAAACCACTTTCTAAGAGTAAACCAACACTAAGCATGTTCTTGGTGATTGGTGGTACATAAAGGACATTTTCTAGATCCATGCATTTTGAGGATTCTAGACACAAAGAGATGGTACCAACACCATCTATCCTACACTCTTCATCATTTGCAGTAAAGACAAACTTTTTAGCAGCATTGAAAGAGTGTAAGTTTGAGAAAAAGTCCTTTTCACAAGACATGTGGGAGCTAGCCCCACTGTCGATCCACCAATTGTCTCTTGAATTGCTATTGCTTGTTGGTGAGGATGTAGATGCCATCAAGAATACATCTACTTCATCATCATCCTCCTCCTCCTTTGCAAGGTTTCCTTGTTTGTCCTCCTCCACTTGTGCTCTTAGCCTCTTGTAGCATTCAGATGCATAATGCCCCTTCTTTCCACAAAAGAAGCATTTCTGCTTTGACTTGTCCTTTGAGCTTGATGCATCATCCTCTTCTTTGGCCTCCTTTGGATGCTTCTTCTTTCCATTGGTCTTCTTTTTGCCCTTGACTGAGAAATTGGCTTTCTCATCACCATCCTGCAAAGACAAGGAACTCATCCTAGATTTTGCATGGAGCATCCTACACTCTTCAGCCACTAATACACTGTGAAGTTTTTCTATAGTTGGCAAAGTGTCTTGGATGGCAAAACTTTGGACCAAATTTGCAAAGTCATCTCCTAGACCATTAAGGACAATTTGTACAAGCTCTCCATCATGAATCTTCTCTTCAATGTAAGCCAACTCCCTATTTAGAGACTTGATTCTGAGTACATAATCGTGTGCACTCTCCTCACTTCTCCTCATGCTTTGCAAAATCTGATTTCTAAGCATGAGTACTCTTGAAGTGTTACTAGATTCATAGATTGATTTTAAAGACTCCCAAGCCTCTTTAGAACTAGTACATGCTGATACTTCTCTCAACAAATCATTGCTCACATTTATCTTCACACAATGAAGTGCAAGCCTAGATCTCTTCTTGTATCTAGCTAACTCCTGTGCACCTAGAGGTTCATCTTCATCTTCAATCAAGAACTCATGAAGGTCTTGGATCACCAAGAGTGACTCCATACTAACCTTCAAAATAGCATAATTTGTAGAATTCAATCTCTCACTAGCTTCTAGAAGGTATGCTCTAGCAGATCCCATCTTACTAGTGACTTCTACAAACAAGAAATATATTTGATTGACTTGAAACTCACAAAGGTCTCACACGTGCAGTGTTTCACTCGAATTTATTTCTAATCCAACAAATGGACTTATAATCACAGTTCTATCACTCCCTCACAAAGCTGGAATGAAGATAAGATGAAGTGAAAACTACTTTCAAACAAATCTTGCCAAGAAATGGATTTGATTGTCTCTAGAAACTCACTAAGGTCTCTCTCTTGTAGTTTTTCACTCAAATTAGATTTCTAATCCAACAAATGGACTTATAATCTCAGTTCTAGCACTCCCTCACAAAGTTGGAATGAAGATAAGATGATGTGAAATCTATTTACAATCAAATCTTGCCAAATTTGGCTATTTTTGGACAAAAAAATGACTTAATCTCTTTCTTCCTTCTTGGTGTACTTTCAAGAATTGTTTTTAACCTTAATAGGACTTGAACTCAGCCTAGATTAACTAGATTCCATGATACAAATTCAAATCAAATCAATGGCAAATGATCTTGGTAGATTATCCTAGGATCTCCACCAAAAATTACACCAATAGCTCACAAATTGAATTTTTTTGGATCAAATGAATACCATGCATTAAATGCAGGTCCAGAGGTGTCCACACATGTGGATAGTACGGATTTGGACCCCTGCCAAGTTTGGGATCAAATCTCCTCACCAAAATCAAGATTCTAGCTTGCCCTCTCAATACTAGCCTTTAGCACCAAAACTTGCTAAAAATGGATTTGCATTAGATCAATGGCTTATGCTCTTGTACTTGGCTCTGATACCATGTGAAATTATTGTACTTTAGGACCATAAATGGATCTACAAAAGATCCACAAGAGTGATTGGATGCTTGCTTAACAATCTATCAAAAAACTAGACACAAAAATGTTGATCTAGATTGGCAATTTGACAAACAATAAGCATTAACAATCAAAAGCATTGATAAACATTGAAATATGAGCCCACACGTGTGTACTACAGGCTGTAGTACGGCCTTAAACCTGAGAAACAAGTAGAAATTGATTTGGTTTCATAAGGATCACAAAAACTCAATGTACATAGTGAACTAGCTTGAGATTGCCAATGAGCTCCAAAAATTTTCTATCTTCTCACTATGGAGAGAGGGAATACATAGCAAATTCGACTTCCTTCTTGAAGTTAGGTGGATTTCCAACATGTAATAAGGAAGTTAACTCACTCTCCTTGACCTAAAATGAAACCCTAGTCTATTTCCTAGAGTTATGCTTGGTAGGTAGCTAGTTGGTCAAATTTTCACCTTAAACTTGTCTTCAGATCTCCTGCTAAATGCCATTCAATGTTGAAAGTGCCAATTCCAGGAATATTGAGTGGAACTCGCTCCATGTGATTTTTTTATGGTGGCAGGATATGATGTTCTATTAAATATCCATGAGAGAATGTCATGGTCTTCTTTCATCACCTATAAGAGAATACAAAAACGTGATTAGCCTCATAATATTAACACAGAGAATATTTCCCAAATGAAATCCATATTCAAATGATTATCCCTATTTATTATGCAAAGGAACTGCTATACTTGAAATGTTTCCAACCACCAGATATCATTTTCTCATTGAACACTGAAATTGAGGCCTTCTGAGTCTTCTGAGTTTGAAAGTGATCCATTCATGATCGTGAGACTGAATTTTTTTATTTTTTGTCCTTTTATAATTTCAGACTCATCTAACTTGAGAGCAACTATCAACTTGTTATTGACATTCTCATTTGTAATACCGTAAAAATTTATGATGAATGTTAATAACTGATTAATGTCAATAAATAAATTGTTGGAATTGTTATAAGCTAGACTTTCTCCTTTCGAGCAATACACTTCATTGATATGAGATGGATTACCAACTATTGTTTGCATACCTTGGTCTAACATGTCTTTCTTTTTTTTAAGATGAAATGGTCATGGGATTGGAAACTTTTTAATATTTACCTGTGCAAATGCCTCCTTTATCATCTTAAACATTGTTGCATATGCTTCCCCATTGATGCTAGAAAGGTCACATCCCCGTGAAGCAATGTAGTGTCTAATATTTTTCCAACTTCATCCATAATGCTATCAGTAACTGAAGCCTTAATCTTTTTCATTTTGTTATTGTTTAACATTGATTTCATAGATTTAGAAGTCAAGATAGAGCCTAGTGAGTTTCCAATCGAAATCTCATCGGCCAAATGGTCTTCAACAACCAATGTTGATCTGCATTGCAACATAATGTTCATGAAAATGTCAGTAGAAATTTGGACACTCATAATATTCACAACAGTATATAATAAGCAAATCAACAGAAAGTTGAAATGAATAAATAACAAAACTAGTGATTATGAATAAATCAAAAAGCTCAAGCAATATTCAATACCAAATAAGCTATAACTTACTTAAATGCACAGATTCATCTTTTCCTATGCTTATTCTAATAATCAAATTGGCCTAAATAGTAATTGTAGAAGTCCATTTCTTTCTGCTTTGAATAATCTAGAGCATATAGTAATGTACAACCTACATATAATTCTACACTTCTGTAAGGAATCACAAAAAATTTGTCTTGCAAAATTGCCCAACAAAGGCATCCTTTCTGTTCCATGCTAAGGCTATTCCACAGAATTAAAAACTCTGATTTCTCCAAGGGGACTTCCCAGTCGGCCCAAGTATAACCCATTAGACCTGGCAAAAATGGATAGTCCACAGCCAATCACGAAATTTATCAATAAAAATTCTGAATTTGTGCGAGTACCTTATCCGTCTTCTTGGACTTGGTCACACGGGTTTGTTTGGGCTTCTGTGTGTCGGCAGGATCTGCCTCTGCTTTGAGCTTGTTTGCATAGATGGCATCCTTAATGTAGGCTTGCAGAGACTCTAATTCTCTCTTTAGTCTATCATTCTCAGCTACCGCATTGCAAAATTCCTCGTGGGCTTCCACACCAGAGCAGCTGAAAAGTTGGGAACTATCGAGATTACCATTATCCAGGGAGGATATCGATGAACCAAATATCTTCCATGGCAATTTCTATATGCCAAGTAAGAGATACAAAATTTCAATGATCAAAGATGTTGCTTTGAGGAACTTCTGCAAATATTGCAACCAAGTCCTATTTGCAACGGACGCAGACGCAACTATTGTAGTGACTAATATTGGATATCTGCTCTCGGCTATCAAGGGAGAGCAGATCAATTTTGTAGCCATTGTCGTCAAAGCCTTCCATAGGTCGATGAAGCATGGCAAGTATGCAGCTTATGCAGCCCACCTTTCCCATTTGTGGTTACATTACAGTGTTTTGATGTCAGAGGAGCTGGCGTTGTTGGAGAAAAGAAAGACCGCACTTGCAGCTCCACAACAAGTGGATCTTAGTACTATTGGGATTGTTGATGATGAAATAGGACTGAGTCTAGATGTACAAGACTCTGTGTCTATTGTACCCGATGCTACTGTATCTGATGCAGAGGTTGATACCACAATGGCAGACGTAGAGAATGGGGAGGACGACAACCAATATGCTGCAGGCTACCGAACTGAGTAAATCCAGAAAGTTTCCAACCATGTCACTGACGTTGCTGTGAATACAATTACCACAACTGCTACTGCCATCAATACAGAAGATGTATCCGAACAAGCAGAGCAGAAGGATCAAATGCCAGAGTCAAATACTCCAAACTGGTTGGCAGACGTAAACCCTGAGGTTAAGCAGATGATCATGTATCCACATAATACAGATGTTGTACAGAGAGGATACGAGCTGAAAATCACCAAGCTCCAGGGGATGAAGCAAGACCTAAAGAAGAAGATGACGAAGTTTTAGATCAACGCCATGGAGCAAAGTAATAAAAAATTTGAAGTTACATTGAGAAAATCAAATGAATACTCCTTGTCTCTTCAGTCTGAATTGGACAAGAGCAAGGATGAATTGGTTGCTGCAAAAAAGCAAATTGCTTTATTTGATTCAGAGCGCATTACTCTAGCTAATAAAGTAGACTTCTACCAAAAAAAGACAGAAGACCTGCAGCAACAGCTTGATGCTGAAAAGTTGGCGAGAATCAGTGCCGACAACACTTTGCAATGTTGTTCAGATGGAGGCACCATCAAGGTGGATGCAGTCAAATGGAAACAGGTGCATGTGTCTTTACAAGAAACCTTCAAAACTGAATTTCTCCAACCTCTCTATGAGGAGAAGAACAGATTTGAGGAGGAGCTTATCGACCTGAAGGAGTTGTCTGAGGCTAGATGTTCGGGTGTGAATTCACACAAAGAACACAACCAGGCCTTAAAGAATATCAACAGTTTGATGGAAGAAGTCCTAGTTTATCGTACGGTTCCCTCTGTAGGCAGATGGAGGGCAGCTGCAAAGGCTGCCTCTGAAATATCCATCCTCACACCTCGGACCTGTGATGAAATTGCAACATCCATGACCTCGATCAGTCCTTGTATGAACTCATTACTGGCCTCTATCAAAACTGTAGACGAATCAATTATTAAAGTGTAGCCAGGTCCGCAACGATCAGCCAACATTTAGAATTCTTTGGGATTTAGCCTGCTACGCACCTTCTAATTGACATTGGTCGGAATCACAGACTAAGAAGATGCCATTGCTCAAGATCATAAAAACAACAGCTTGATTAATCGCGAGGTGATAGCAATTGATCGCTGAAAATGATGATACCGCACCGTGAGCAAGGAAGCAAGCATGACACTTGAGAACTTGATCGCGAGCACTGATGAGGCAAATGAAAAATGATGTGGAACTCAAGGTAAGTAGCAAAATGGTCTGAAAATCAGCAATAAAGGTGACACATGGTTTGAAGTATACGTGTGTCATGTTCGTCGTCATGCAATAACTAAGGGTCCAACAAACGTATAAATGGAGTAATAATTATAGTATGAGTAGACTTAACTATTTGGTACTATGAAATATTCTCCTATAATACTGAATGCTTGGGATAAAAAAAATAAAAATGAACAATCAGTTATAGTTAATCCGATGTATCGATCAACATTATGAACGAACAATCGGGGTATAACAAACATATAATGAATGAGTGGATAAAACAAAATAGAAAAAATAAATATATTTACACGTAATATTTCTTTACACGAGAACCATTTACTCTCGTTGGCTACAAATTTCCCTATAGATTTGCTAGCTGAAGGGATCCATTATTAAAGATTTCAATAACTTTATACGAACCCGTCCAACGAGTATGTAGCTTTCTTGGAAACTTGATATGACAGTTATTGTATAAAAGAGCAAAGTCTCCCTCACGCAAAACAACCTTCTTTATCATAGTGTCAAAGGCTTTCTTTCGGCTTAACTGGATCTTTGTCGTATCAATCAATGCTTGTTTACAACTCTCTTCTAGTTTTTCGATCGCTAAGAATCTCTCATCTAAGCTCGATTGCTCCTCAAATCTAGTTTTAATTTGTACACGATATGTCGGTACTTCAAACTCTATCAGCATTATCAGGTGCATACCATAGACCAGATAAAACGGAGTTTGTTTTGTGGTCACTTTTCTGCATTTCTATACGCCCATAGGACATAATGCAATTTCTGATCCCAATCAGATGCGTGTGCTGTGGTGATCTTGTTTAGGATCTTACACAAAATGCCATTGACTCGTTCAGTCAAACCATTAGCCTTTGGGTTGTATGGGGTTGTCTTCCGGTGTTTAATCATAAAGTGCTTTGTAAGCAAGCGTATCGTATTGTTTAAGAAATATGTACCTCTATCGCTTACTAACTCCAAAGGACAACTTCAACGGGTTATAATGTTTCAAAAGAGAAACTCTACAACGGTTTTTGCATCATTCATTTTCGTCGCTTCCGCTTCAATGTTGGAGGGTTTGTGGATCCCAAGGCAACCCTAACCCTAGCTAATAAGTGAGAGGGATTTGGCACCTTGCGTGTGTAAGTCCAACCCGATGATCACATAGTTATTTGATTAGTTATAAGTCAATAAAAAGGACTTTAGGCCTTTTTTGTGGGACTTTTAATGTCGTAGCCTAAATGTCAAGTTAGTGAATAAAGTTGGGTTTCCCTCCAATTTGTTGAAATAAAAAAATAATCCATCTTGACTTTAGGCTTGCTACAAATATTGTACCATGCAAGTATGTTGTTCATAAATGCAAAATGCCAAGTTTGGCCTAGATAGAACTCGAGCTACATGGATATGTCATATCTAGAATGATGAGTACAACTTGCATATAGTTTGTAGACATAGAATTAGCAAAATTATGCTTGTAGAAACTCGTGGCAATTCCCATGCATTAATTGTAAGTGAACCATAGTGACATGCAAGGCATGCACAAAGTGTAATGGACACATGCATGATGATTTGTACATTTCTAGTTAGAACTAGGACACTTGGAAAAGTTGGTAGAGTTTCATGCATGAGAGGTGACAAATGTCACATAGACTCTAGTTGTCACTTTAGATGTCATTTAATGATGGATGGATGTGGTTCTACCTCGAGCTACCTCAAACTCCATAAATATGTGTAGCCCTCCTCATATTTTGTGATGAAGAACCAAAGCTTTGTAGCTACCTCATGCCATTTTGGATCCAAACATTATTTGCTTGTTATCTCTCTATCTTTCTCTCTCTAACTCGTGTTGAGGCTAATGCTAATACACTCATATCTTGTACTTTTGCTTATTATTGATTCATTGCTATCATATTCTGATGCTTAGCATGCTAGATTGTGGTTAAGCCATATCTTCTGAACTAGATCTTGTTAATCAATCTAGAATCAGGTTACTGTGCTAATCATAAAGCTTAATTAGATCCATCATACTTGTGGACATTCCTCACACGTGTGAATCTGGAAATTTTGTCATGGTATCAGAGCCAAATTGAGCTTTGCATGCTAACATCTCTGATTGTACAAGAAATTGAGAGCTCAATCGAGCAAAAAAAGCAGTTTTTCACTTTTTTCTCACCTTTCTCTGAAGTGTATTTGGATCAAATCTGATTGGAACTGAATTTTCAGACCTGAATAGTGGTAGTATGGAATTCTGGAATTTCGCACATGTGAAAATCAGAGATTTTCAGTCCCTTCTATCTCCTTGCTTGTAGATCCAAATATAGTGGTCTTATAGCTTGATGGAAAGCTTATGATCTGCACTTTTCATAAAAATTGAAACCAAATCAATCTGATGTGTCTATCAGGAGTTATAAGCTCCTAAAAAAGATAGGAATAGGTCCAAAATCCGAGTGATAGCATTTTGATTTGATTCAACCTTGCTTTTTTCTTAATCCATTGTTTTGAGCATCCTACACAAGAAACTGAAGATCAAGACTAAGTTTGAAGTAATGGAACACCCTTTGAGCCTTCTAAGTGTCAATAGTGTTTTTTTTTTAAGCATTTCACACGTGCCAAAAGTAGAATTCAAACTAGCCAAAGTGTCTGAATCCACTTTGTGTGTCTGATCTAGATAATCTTGTCTTGTGGAATATTTGAGATCCATCTCAAATACAGTTGCAAGTGTTTCACATAGGAAGGTAGAATATCTTTGAAAATACCTATAGTGAAAGAGAGCAGCAACTTTGAGTCTGATTGGAACAAGCTCAAACATATTGCAGTCCAATAACTAAGAAGTCTTCATCTAAATGGCACCTCTGGGAGGATATATTCTAGAAGCAAATGAAAGACTAAATACTTCTAATTACTCAATTTGGAAGTTCAAAATGGAGTCTATTTTGATACTCCAAGATGTTATGGACATTGTGCTTGGTGTTGAGGAGGAGCCTCAAGCACAGGCTGAAATTCCCAAGTATAGGAAGAGAGCTAGAATGGCTCTACATTTCATTAAGATGAATGTATCTAGTGAAATTTTGAGAGAGATAGGATCTTGCACTACAGCCAAAGAAGCTTGGGATGCATTTAAGTCCATCTATGAAGCAAAGAATACTTCTAGAATACTCACTCTTAGGAATCAGATTTTCCAAAGTTACCAAAGAGGTGAAAAGAGTGCACCAAACTATGTTCTGAGAGTTAAAGATTTACATAGAGAGCTTTCCTATGTTGGTGTTACTATTAACCAAGATGAGCTAGTTCAATTCATTTTAAATGGCTTGAAAAATGACTATGATATCTGAAGAATCTAGGCAAAGCTTTAACTATCTAGGATGAACAAACTCGAGCACGGTGGAAGTGACAAAGCCCTCTTTGTCAAAGAAAAGCATAAAGGAAGGAGTAAGAACCAGTTCTCTCAAGCATCCAACAAAGATAAAGCCAAAGATCAAGACAAAGATGGTGAAGAGGATGATTCATCTCATCCCTCTACTTCAAAGACCAAGAAGAAGAAAGTGAAGTGTTTCTTATGTGGCAAGAAGGGGCACTATGCCTCTAATTGCTTTAAAAAGAAAAACCAACTCAAGCAAGCTAAGCTCTCCAAAGATATTGAAGAAGATTCTATTGCAAGTGATGGAGAAGGATCACTTATGGTGTCCAGTTTTTCTTCATCACCTTTCAAGAAAGATGGAGCTTGGTACATAGTCAGTGGAGCTTCTTCACATATGTGTTGCTCAAAGAAGTCTTTTGACTCAACTGTACCTTACAAAGGACTTAAGAGCATAAAAGTTCTCTTGAGCGTAAGTCTTCTGCTGACTTGTGTTGGGCATAAGTCGAGAAAAGACTGACGTTGAGCTCAGGTCTTCCATGGACCTATGCTCAACTTAGGTCTTACAGTGAGCCATGCTTCACATATGTCAGTAGAAGACCTATGTTGAGCATAGGTTGAGAGAGGACTCATGCAAACATAGGTCTTCTCTCAACCTATGATGAGCATTGGTGTTCTCTTGACCTATGCTTAACATAAGTCGAAAGAAAGCCTATGCTAAAAAATGATCAAATTGGCAAGTTTACTATTAGATATTTATGAATGACAAAAATCTAAGTATCAAAAATATGAATACTCACAGTTGCTTTATTTGTGATCCTGACGGTTGAATCCTTACACATTTATCTCTGAATGCATACATACATGTTGGACTAGAATTTTAGAAATAGATTTTTCTCCTGATGAAATCCAAAATTCTGGCCTTCCAATAAGATCGAAATGATAGTTTTGACCTTTTCCTTTTTCGAAATGCTCCTCTTGATGATGGATGCATCAAAACCCAAGAGTTTTTTGAATATTTTCTTGGCACCCATAATCCATTATCATTTGTCTCGTTGAATAGAAGCACATAGTCGATTGAGGAGCACGGCTTCCTTGATGGCGCCATTCGTAATGTGCATGCAAAAATCTGAAACAATGAACTATGAATCTGAAAATTTGCGTAGACAAAAGGCCATGAATCTGAGAAAATGTGTTGGCATAAATTTGAAACACTGATCTATTTGGCACCACGAATTTACTCTGGTTAGTCCTGTTAACCATGATTTGACAATGCATATAAATTAATGGTACATCGACTTTCTCATCTCAACCATCTGTCATATTCATTTTCAATATTTTGGGTCTCTTCAGCAGTGATGAGCTGGAAGGGCATGCCTCATCAACCAATAGCATTTCCACATATTGTGAAGAATTGCCAAAAATTGGCAAATCTAGCTTGATCAAAAACCATGTAGAATAGTGTAAATTGTGTACACAAGTGTGTCCCACACATGTGAGGCCATGATGCCATAGAAAAACTGACTAAATAGAGATCTATTTGTAAATAGAGATACATAAAAAAAAAAAAGATACAATCAATTTACATGTAAACAACCCGTTTATGGGTTGTTTTTATTGATTTCAATATAGATTCTTACAATCAAATTGTGTCCATAGTGTAATACTGGAATGCAATTTTCTATATTGATAAAAAGACATGATGATTGACATGTATTTGCTGATAGTGAATCTCAATGTTCTTCCATAAGTTGGATTGTTGCATTTGATCTCGAGCTCATGTCTTTTACGTACCTGCATAAAACTAATACAAAGTTAGTTACAATTAGTATAGAGATTGTATTAGAAAGTTTTGATTGAAACTATTCATAAAAGATCGAGTGTTTACAGTTACTTACGAGTTTACCATTGAAAATGAATCTGAAGTCTGAAAGTACATCATCTTGTAGGAGCAATAGTTCCCGCCTGATGTAGTTTAGACTCCAATCTTCTTCCACCTCAAAACACGTCAAAACGACATCATTGTATATAATTTCAATATTTTTTCGTTTTGAATGTCCACTGGCTTCCAAGTCTTGATTGAGTGGCACCCATTTACCTTTATTTTTTTTTCCATCTTTGATAATGGAAGCATAAGCTCAACATTTGTGTTTCAATTTGATAACGGAAGCACATGGAAGACATTTTAATTCTGCATTCTATTTCTCCTTCTGATCTATTGTCCAAGCCTTCATACATAAGTTCAGATAATAAACTATCTGATAAATTTTTGCATACAAACATCGTTGGGGTTCTGTGTACATTGACACTTGAAAAGAAATCCACAAATATATTCAAAAAAATAAACCAACTCAATCGGTCTGTTTTTGATCCCGTGCTCATTTTTAATGATTTTTTTACATCATTATATATCTTGCAACAAAATGATTCTGAAACTGTAGCATCTGGTGCAATCTATTCATCACTTTCAAAACTAGGTAATGGAATTGGTACTATTTGTCCAAAATTTCCTTTTGTATTAGGAATGTACATTGATTCATAAAAAAAGATCCCACTATCAGCTAGATCATTTGCAGTTCTACCTCGATATTGCAGCTGTCCAATATCAGTGTGAATAACATCTAACATACCTGCTAAAGATCCACTCGGCTCCCATTCATTTATGTTGGATGGATATAAATCTGCAAGAGAAAGAGAGGACTTATGCTCAACAAATGTCTTCTCTCGACCTATGCTTAGCATAAGTCCTTCCTCAACCTATGCTCGAGAGAAGGCTTATGCTCAGCATAGATCTTCTCTTGGCCTATGTTAGGAAGAAGTTTAGAGAAAACTTATGCTTAGCATAAGCCGAGAGAATACTTATGCTCAACATAGCTTTTGAGAATACATGTGCTCAACATAGGTCGAGAGAAGACATGCAGAGCATGGTTTTATATGAAACCAATGCTAATCGTAGGTCGTAGGTTGTTTCATGTTGAACGTTATTTTTGAGATTACCTATGTTGAGCATAGGTTTTGTGTTTGCATCAAAATGTTTTTTTTTTGCATTTTTAAGAGATTCATAAAAAATTTAATCATTTCAAAATTTTAAATTCACCTGATTTAACAGTTATTTTTCATAATAACAAATTGATCACAACTTATGTTTGTTTTTTTAACGATTTGAATGTAAGATTTTTTAAATATCTTGCATCACTCATTCTAAATTTTGAATATTCGCAAAATGTAGCATCGTACAAATAACTTCTTTTTTTAAATTTTTTTTTGAAGGTTAAAAAGTTACGTGAATCTTAAAAAAGTTTAAGGGCTTAAAAAAAAGAGGGCCCTCCGCCATTTTCCTGTTTCAAAAGATTTCGCGTTTAAGTCCCACCTAGCCATCTTTGAGACTGCTTTGCCACCTTTTGTTCCTAGTAGTTAGCTCATAGTTTTGACCCAAATGAATCGAGGTTTGATCCCCATATCCCTAAACATTTTTTAATATTTGATAGTATGGTTATTTTGTTTGGTTGAAAGCACGATATGCATTAAGAGGCTGCCCAAACCAACGCTCAAGAAAGCTAGCATAGTCCAAGACTCAAATCAGCGTTTCTTTTTTCACAAATAAATTTGGATTGTCCTTATTGACATTTTGATCTTTTGTTTTGGTCAATGTAGGGTGCCATGTCACTAGTAGGTCACCTCATAATTTGCCATTGGCATGGCACCAAGCAAGTCTGACTTAAACTATAATTGGAATTTTAGAGCATGATAGAAATGAGTAGAAAAATCAAAGAATATTTATGATATTGGAGAATGATAAAAAGAATAAAATTTAGGCTAAATAATATTAGAATGTTGGAGAATTATAAAATTTAATAATATATAGCTTAAGTTAAGAATAAATTCACAACTCATCGCGCCTGTTCATTTTGAACATTACACCATAATGTGTCTCTACTCAAAATCTTACAAGAACCAAACGTCTCAGATTTAACTTGGAGACCACCATTACCTAGGGCATAACAATAAGACATCTTTTTTTTACCAAATTTGATTGGTTTTAATTTTCAGCCCTCAAGATAGAAAATCCTCATGGACTGAATCTTCAAAACAGAGAGCTCTCAAAGATGAAATCTTGAAAATGAGTAGCCCTCACGGATTGAATCACTGACATAAACTTGAAATTGATGTTCGTTATTAGTTTTCTAAGATTTTAGTGAGACACATTATGTCCGATAATGGATCTTTGTCTGCCCATGGTGAGGATATAATGGCTCTCTTACTTTTGTCTTGTCGCGGAGGATGACTTGCCATTACATACTTATAACGGACCTATGAAAAAACATGATGACATTATGTAGTGAGTATTATTTAGGGTAGACATACCCTTGACACGCCTGAAGTATCCTCAAATATCCTAGGGTAGGGTCCGCTTGCTCATGCCACCTCTCTCTCTCTCTCTCTCTCTCTCTCTCTCTCTCTCTCTCGTCTTTCTATCTCTCTCGATCTTAACACTGTACTGATAGCTCGCGTGCAATCTGCCATAGCACAAGGTATGACGGCAGCCATCGCTCTCCCCTCACACCTCAAGCTTCAGGGCTCCTTCGCATCCACATCCTTTTCTCCAATGTGCTGTGGCAAGGACAGAATCGGGAAGTGTGGTGAGATTTCGGAGTGTGGGTGTGGGTGTGGGTGGCAGCTTGCTGCTGCTGCTGAAGTCATGAAACGTGAAAGGAAAATGCTCGTGAGCGAGGCTGAGATATATGCAGGTGTATATCTGGTAGAAGGTTTTGTGCAAAAGGGTGGAGCGAATCATGGGGTGCTCATGCTTTACCTACCACTGGCCAGACGTCTCCCCCACATCTCTACCTAGTATCGGGGTCCGGTTTCGTCTTTTTTGGTTTTAACTGCACAATTCGCATTGTGTGTCCTTTGTCCTGCAGGCATCCTTGCTTTTTAATAAAGCTGACTATCTGTGTGTTTGTCCTTTGTTCACTATATATATGTGTGTTTGTCCAGCACAAAGAGAAATACTAAATAGTGAGAGCGACACACTGAACGGTATAGAGAGCTTGTTGGCTTCGTTCTTCTAAGCAGTAAAACATTCGTCCCTTCTGATCCTGATTCGGAACTTCGTTGTTGCTTACGTCGAAAGTGTCTAGCGGAATACTGAAGCTCTCTACATAGATTTCGTACAACTAGAAAATTAGTCTTCTGAGTGGCTTCTGCGTATAATAGTCGAGATAAGAAATCAGAAGAAAGATATTTATTTCCTATATATAGGAGCAACAGTAGATTGGCGTTGAAATGGGTTGCAGTTTCAAACTGATACTGGGAATTTCAGGTGTGCATAGTACCTACATTCATTCTTTATAATTTAACATTAGACTGTATATGAAATTGTATGTTCATTGAAGTCAACCAAGGCAATATTGAAAGAAGTTATGGCTGTGTTCTTAATAGGGAAATGCAAGACAGTTATTAGGGAACACAAATTTTGTGTGCATGAGATTCTTCAAATCGAAAATAAAGTAGTCTTTGAAGAATGAGCATGTTGGTGAAACCGTTCTATCCTCTTGTTGAAGTAAAGACTTTGACTTTAATTATCGACCCAACAAAGAGGATAATATAAGATAGAAAATTGCTAAAATGTATTAAGATACCGGCTAGATTATAGCAATTCACGGACTGAGCTGACACTTTTATGAATTTGCTCATGGCAGGAAATGCAACCGCAGTGGCACTGTTTGCCGCACCACTGTAAGTATTATATTTTCTCAGCTTAGATTTATGTTAGCTAGGCAAATCTTTACTTATTGACTACAAACTTTGGCATTTCCCCCACTGACACAATAAGCCTTAGGAAACTGCCGTTTATACTTCTGAGAGCAATTTCTAACATCTCACAGCCACTGGCAATTATCCGACACGTGAAGATTAAGAGCTGCCATTAGAATTTCATTGCGGCTGATAGTTTACCTTTTGTTAATGATCACGCTTTGTCAAATCATGGATCGACAGACACTCATGTGAAGGTCTGAATTGTCTACTGAGAGTAAATATTTTCGTATCCTGTTAGGCCCACGTTCTGGTCGATTTTGAAAAAGAAGTCTACGATGGATTACTCTGGATTGCCCTATGTATGTACGTTGTTCAACTGTCTGCTTTGGATCCTCTACGGCATGCCCTTCGTTAAACCACACAGCATGCTTATCATCACCATAAATGGGTTTGGTTGCGCCATCGAGTTTATTTACCTCACCATCTACCTGATTTACGCAGCCAGACAAAATAAGGTAGCTCAAATCTTCTTTGTCATTCATGAAAGTACTAATTACAAAGTTTGTTGTTTCATTAACTTACGGAGACAGATGTCATATTATCGATAACATGAGAGAGAGAGAGAGAGAGAGAGAGAGAGAGAGAGAGAGAGAGAGAGAGAGAGAGAGAGAGAGAGAGAAGTCATTTTGCATTTGCTTCGGATAGGTGAAAGTGATGAAGATGCTCCTAGTTGTGATTCTGGCGTTCACTATCGTGACAGTCATTACGATTACTGTTGTGCACACGCATAGCAAACGAACAACACTCGTCGGATCCGTATGCGTTGTGGTAGCGATAGCAATGTACACGTCTCCTCTCAGTGTTATGGTGAGCTGCAAAACGCCCGTTATTCTTAAACCCTTATTACAATATAAAGTAAATATATTCCACACACGTAGATTTCACAAAGGTCTTGAATAAAACACATCCGTGAAAATCTAATGAATTCTTTTTTTTTTTATGCCAATGTCCAGCATAAGCTCACTAGCATAGAAAAGCTTACCAGGTGGCGTGGTTTCATAAACTGTAAAGATCATAGGTATTTTTATAATCTTGCAGTTTTATGATCGTGGTTCTGTTTATATTCCTGTAGAAAATGGTGATACAAACTAGGAGCGTGGAATATATGCCATTTCTACTGTCGCTGTTTGTGCTCCTGAATAGTACGGTCTGGACTTTCTATGCCCTCGTTACAAAGGATATCTTTATTGGAGTAAGTGAACACGTAGTTCTCTCGCTGTTATAGCTACGAGCATTCAAATTTGATATATCATATTAATCAAGGCCTGACATGCAATCCTCAGTGAAGATCTACCATGTTAGATAAGCTGACCACGTCGAGATTTCGTGCCAATTATGTGCGTGCAGATTCCCAATGGACTTGGATGCCTCTCTGGAGCAGCGCAACTGGCACTCTACGTCTTCTACAGAAATTCAACCCCTGTGACAGCTTCCCTAGAATCATTATCTGGTGACAAACCATTGAAACCAGTGCACAACGTCTACTTACAGATAGACAAGAGTAATGAAAAGTTGAACGAGAAGAAAGACTCCAAGCATTGACTAAACAATCAAAATGCCAAGAAGCCGAATCGATCGGTCATGAAGCACTTTCCAAACCCAAACTTGAGCTTAGAGACATGAACTGAATAAAATCCTTAACTCGAGGCCTCTTCACTACAAATCTTTTTTCATAAACCAAGTTGTAGATACAGATCAAGCACAATACCTTAGCCTGAAGACTAACCTATCTATAAAAGACCGCAGGACATAAACGCTGAACAAAGCGAGTACTATGTTTTTTAATTTCGAAGATGAGTAGCGGCGATATCATGAGAGGAGGATAATGGAGCATTCCAAGTACTGATGGATCACAATATATATGATCTGAGTTTGAGCATCACTGAATCAACCAGCGGCGGCTGAAAGTTTTTCAATAGACTTTTTTTCTTGTAGTGTCAAAAGGTTTGGTCTTGACTTATCAAGAGGGAATACATGAAATTTGTGTTACTCTCTCTCTCTCTCTCTCTCTCTCTCTCTCGTCTTGCCTTGCTATTATCTCTCGATATATATACTCTTCAGATGATGCATTATGTACACTAACAATATTAACGAATCTACAATGAAGTGATGATCAGTATAGTAATCTATCACATATGACAAAAGTCACCATCTTTGCTATTTTGAACTACTAAAGTATGGTTGTGAAGCTTGATCAATATTTTGAATCAACGCTCGGTTTGAATCAACTTGAATGTGTATGTTGGGTCGAGTCGAATATCTGGCTGAGTTGATAGAAGATTGGGTCAAGTCGATAGCCGACTCAAATATTGTCAAGTCGAGTCGAGTCAAGTGTTGTTTTGAACATTGTCGGGTAGAGTCCAAGTGTCACCACTGTGTTTCCATTTTTAGTTCAAAAATGCAGATTTGTAGACTATCTCAAATATCAACATATTTCTATTATGAAACTATTCATGTTCTCAAATAGAAAATCGCATCTTATAATTCATGTATTGAATATTAAGAATGTATAACTAATAAAGTTAAATCTAATGTTGCTGTCACATGAATATATACTTAGAGACAATGAATTTACATTCAATTTGGGTAAGAAATCTCAAAATATGAATATAGTCTTGAATTTAGTTGCACATGAATTTGAAAACATACGAGCATCACTATGTACAACATGTACAAGCTTTTCAATATAATGACACAATTTGTTTGGAATGTGCAAGGACCCAAATCAAAACCCCTATGCTTCCTTCCACCTCCTTCGTTGCCAGTAGTATATTACACCCAACATCATCCTAAAATCTATCTATCAAACTATGTGCCACGGCCCACCATCATGACTTTCAACTTAAAACTTCCCGCAAAAGTATACTCACTTCACAATTTGCACCCTTGCACTTTGTTGTTAAGTGTTTTGGGCTTTTGCATGCACCTTGTTGTTAAAGCCTTTGACGTCCTTTAATATTTGCATCTTGGTCGAGTTGGTTGATGTTCACTTAAGTTAAAATTCTAAGGGCGGAGGGGGGTAGAGCCCTTTGAACCCTACTCTCAAACAAGGTGATGTAAGGCATGGCCCTTATTTAAGAACTTTATCCTATGCAAAACACTTGAAGTAATGGTGAGGCACCCAAGGGTAGGGCCCTCATGGGTTTTATTCCCTCTGCCACATAACTTTATCATATACAAAAGAAAAAACCCTAAAGTGCTAGTGGGGCATAAAGGGAATCCTTGCATTCGAGGATGAATTGGAAGGAAAGTCCAAGCCAATCAAAACATGATCATTATCGCATACTTCGAGAATTGGGAAGCAAATGGAGTTGAGTCTTTAATTTCAAATGTGAATGAAAAGGTTAGCAAAACAAGGCCATGATTCAACCCTTTTAGCCAATCTATCTCCTAAATAAGTGCAATGTATTATCGTATGACTCTTAGGACATTTGCTTCCCTACTCAAAAAATGGTTTATGTGCACTGGCCGGGAATCGAACCCGGGTCTGTACCGTGGCAGGGTACTATTCTACCACTAGACCACCAGTGCCCAATGTGAAACCTCAAGCGATAAAAAGCTATCCGTTATGTTAACAAAAAATAAAAAGAGAGAGAGAGTCAACAGACGCACGACTCCATCAGGCCAAGAATTCTATGCTTATAACATTCTCGATTGAATTATGACCATGGTCTTCCTCTTCACTTGGCATGAATGAATCAATACATTCATTATCTACTTTCGGAGATCATCACTCCAACATGATGTTCGGAGGCCTCAAGAAAAGTGATAAGCTTAATAGTATCATCAGATTCCTTGATCTCAATTAAATTTTTCGTGATCTTATGAACACTATACTGTTAGTGCTCAATTTTGCTGCCTTCCATGCTGGTGGGTTTTCAGCATGACTATTTGTTGTTGGCATTTTCCATACAGTTCATTTGATCTTTTCCAGTTTCAGAAAAGAATTGACACATCTAAACGCCATACCTCCTTGTAGTATTCATTTGGCAAAAGCTTATCCTTTCATTCTTTGTGGAGTTGTATTTTGAAACACTGTTTGGTCATTGTTGTTGCTTCTGGAATGATCCTTATTGGGCTCAATCAATAAGGTTATGAGGATGATATATTCTGTCTTTTTTGCAACATCACTTGGAATTCGGAATTAATGGACTTTTATTGTCTCTTGTGACTCACCACACTTCAGTTGCTCATGCACATCCAAGTGGTGTACTTCAAGTGCTTCCAAAAGCTGCCCCAACGTTATTCTGATCTCTCTCTTATTTTCCGTTTGTGGTGTAATAACTTAAAGCTATTTGGTGCAAGAAAAAGCTTTTTCATGGTAGCCAAGTAACTCTTGAAAAATCAGAAAAATATAGATTCTGCTCTAGTCTGCATACTTATCTACAAGGTCGTAGGACAACACAAGAGAACTTTCAGTAATCTGATAACTCTAGTTGTGGTATAATCGTCACGCCCAAGCTTATATGAGATGGTCTGAATGAGAAACTTGTCAAGGAAATTCTTTTCTTGGTCAAGGTGAGTAATCACCATCATGTCACATAATAATGTGGAATCAAACATCAAGCTGCAGCTCTATTGCTTTTGTGTATGCCAACACTAATTGGTGATCGAGGTTGAAAACCATACATAAGCATGAAAGCGCTGAATCCGGTCGCTAAATGTTTTGCATTGTTATATGCAAATTCCACCAGTGGAAGGTATTGTTCCCAATCAGACTATCGATGGCCCACATATGCTCGTAGCATATCCTCCATCGTCTGATTGGTCCTTTCTGTTTGACCGTCTGATTCCGGATGATCTGTAGAACTCATACTTAAAGTTGTTTCAAACTTTTCAAACACTGCTTGCCAAAAAATTCCCAGTGACTTTTGGGTCACGGTCACTGACAATATCGCAAGGCAGCGTGTATAGTCGAAAAAGCTTCTCAACAAAAAGTTGAGCTAGTTCTGAAGCTTTAACATTAGTTTTTGTTGGGATAAATTGAGCAAACTTCGTAAGTCTGTCAACAATGACCCAAACCGAATCGTGGCCCTTCCCTGTACGTGGAAGCCCGACCACAAAATCCGTAAATATACTTTCCCACTTTTTGGTAGAAATATCTAAAGGATGTAATAGGCCATTAGCTTTTAGCCTCTGTGCTTTATTTAACTAGCACTTAGTACATCTAAGTACATAGGCCTCTCTACTTGACTTTTCATCTTAGGCCACCAAAATTGCCTTTGAACTAAGTCAAGTGTTCTTTGTATACCCGGATGTCCTGCGCATGGACTATCATGACACTCATGCAAGATTTGGGCCCTTACAGTGTCATTCTCCGGTACACACACCTTTTCTTTACGAAACAAAACACTAGAGCATAAGCAAAGCAAGCAAGAGAGATCTCTCTCTCTCTCTCTCTCCCCCCCCCCCCCCCCCCCAAGGGTGCCCTACTACCTACCCTCATATAGATGGCCCATGGACCCCTCCAGTGCACTATGGAGTTCATGCCCATCCAATGAGAGAGAGAGAAGCCTAAGGGAGTTAAAGAACCTCCAAGAACCTTCATAGGCTTATGGAAAGTCAAGAGACTCCTTCCATAACCTATGACTCTTTGAATGTCTTTCTTGTGGGAGTTGGGAACTCATTAGACCCATTGGAAAGACAACATTAATACTCATATCCTTGACCAAGTTATTATGATAGATCTCATGTTTAAGTGTCCTAATCTTTGATGCCATACATGAGCATCAGAATTACTCACAGAAAGTGCATAATCGCGACTCGAGATATATAAATTTTCTTCTCTAAACAATCAGGTCGTTTGATCTCTATCGTGTAGACTTAGTATCAATTTCAAGTATCAACAACTATTATCTTTCTCCTCGCTCATTTACATATATATATATATATATATATATATATATATATATATATATATATATATATATATATATATATATATATATATATATATATATATATAGATATATATATATATATATATATATATATATATATATATATATATATATATATATATATAGCTGTTGGATGATCTTGTTTTTAATTTAATTTTTACAATTATAAGATCGTTAACAGTTTCACTAATCAATTAGGTTATTAATTATTGGAGCGTGAAGACGTAGGTAGTCTGTACGTGAAATTTTGTGTAAATCTGCAGAGTGTCGCATTTTTTGCATTGTTCGAGAATGTCGCATTTTTCGGGGTGACCGAAATGGCCCGAAAATCCAAGTGAACACAAGTGTCACATTTTTCGCAAAAAACCTTTTGTGCCCAAAATGGCCCAAAAGTGAAGTAGAAGACTTTGTCAGGTTTTTTTTTTGCCTTTTTCACCTGTTGAAATTTGTGAGTAAAAAATGCAAACTGTTGCAAAAACAGTTCAAAAATGCAGACTTCTTTGAAAGGGTGATTTACATAGAAGAAAAGGAGGGTGGTTAGGATGAGTTGGAGTAAGATTAAACTCCAACACTCCCCCTTAAGCCTACAACTGCAAATCTGAATTAAAATTGAGATTTATCATATCTACTAAGGTAGAATGTTTATCTCTTGACAATGGCTTTGTCAAAATATCAGCCAGCATACTGTCTGTATGACAATAACTTGGTACAACATCTTTATTCTGAACTTTCTCTCTAATAAAATGAAACTGAACTTCTATGTGTTTAGTTCTAGTATGAGTACATGGGTTTAGAGATAGAGCTATGCACCTCTGATTGTCTCACTGGAGTATTGTTGGACCGATCTGTGGAAATTGCAGATCTTGTAGCAACCTTCCTAGCCAAATAATCTCCTTCAATGCTGATGTAGTTGCAACATATTCGGATTTTGTAGAGGACAACGAAATGCATTTCTGCTTTCTGCTATTCCATGAAATGGGTCCTCTTCCAAGGAAACAAATATAGCCTAATGTGGACGTTCTTGTATCCATGTCTCCTGCCCAATCTGAATCTGAATAAGTCACTCATGAAAGTGCAGCTTCTATATTACCATTATAGCACAGAGCATAGTGTTTCATAGCTTGAATGTACTTCAGTACTCTTTGCAGAGCCTTCCAATGTTGTAAGCCTGGATTGGACATGTATTGAGACAATGTGCTTCCCGCATATGCTAGATCAGGTCGTGTGCAAATCATATAATACATTAGAGATCCTATGACGGACCGATAAGGGTATCTGCACATTTCTTGCTATTTTGCACATGTCTTTAGATAGTTTAGATCCTAGCTCCATGGGTATGTCTGTTGGCTTACAGTCCTCCATACCATATCTGCAAAGTTCATTGATCAGATATGACTCTTGGCTTATAGTGATCCTTCTGCTTTTGAATCTACAGAGCAAGAAGTAAAGTCCTGCTGCAACAAGAAGTGATTAATTTGTTCATACCAGGCCCTAGGAGCTTTCTTGAGGCTATAAAGTGCCTTATGCAATTTACATACCATATGCTCTTGGGATTGAAAGACGTAACCTTCTTATTGATAAATGAAAATGTCTTCTTGTATGTATCCATGAAAGAATGTTGTCTGGACGTCCATCTGGTAAATGTCCAAATTTTCTGTAGCAGCTATAGCCAACAAGGTGCGAATAGGATGATGCTTTACCACTGGACTGAAGGTATAAAGCCCATACCAAGGATGCACTAGCCAAGCAAGCCAATAACAAAGCAACACAAGGGAAACGGATGGTGGACAAACCAACCCAGCCAAACCTAGATCTTACGGATCTAGCCCCCAAGTTATGGATCAATCTCTCATAAGGGATAGAGGAGCCATACCAGCAACATGTAGCTACTAGCACCACAATCAAGCATACACTAGTGAGAGCCCAATAGGTATACTTATACCCTCCAAGGCCCATGCACCACTAGTAGTGCACTGTGACACCTCACTGGACACTTTTGCAGCCTATCCGAGCCACGTCATCCAGTTTTCCAATGACTCATTGATAGACCCATACAAATCCACCATCATGAGTTTCGGACTACAACCATTAATTATGACCTTAAACACATAAAGGCCCCAATTCTCTTATAGTCACAATTCACTTACGGGTCGTTGGTCTACTAATCCCTAGCATGGACACGCTAGCCGAGACCAGTCGTGGGCATGACATTCTTCCTCCCTTATTCAAGTTATGTTCTCAGAACTTAAAACTAGAAAAGTTATTCCTTAAGCTCCCTTCCTGTTACTGGGAATCATCATCATTTGTGCGACTCTTCCATCGAACCATATGCTTGGTAACTATACGATTTCTCAATCATTTGGTTCTTGTATCCAAGATCCTTCGGGTTCAAGTCGAGACACACCCAATGATTTATTCAATAGGTCCAATTGGGCTTCAGAACCAAGATGCTCTCCTTCGGTAGACTCTTCTTGACTCGGCTTACATGAAAAACTAGGTGCACTTGAGTTCCTTCCGAGAGGTCCAACTGGTCAGCCGATCTTTTCCAAGATCTGATACGGTCCTCTATACCTAGGGGACAATCTATAATGCTTGTTGGTATGCATTACACTAGAATCCTTCGGAATTCTCAAATATTGTTGGAAAATGAATTTCACTTTCTTTCATCCCTGGATACTTCCACGCGGGATGAGTCAAATCTCACAATTGCGGCCACAAGAACAGTCCGTTCAAATGGAAGCGGACGGCTGCAACTAATCGACGCTTAAGCACAACCCTTTTGTTACAAGACCAACTTTAAAAAAAATGAATAAAAGAATATATAATTTCTGCCAACGAACAGAGAAAACAGTAAGTAAGTAAGTGATTGAGTGAGTGAGAGAGAGAGCGGAAAAAATTGATAGCGCATAATAGAATATCACAATTCTGCAGTTAGATATGCGGCAGACTGTAAACTCTCCTCTAAGAAGTTTTTTTCATAAAGCAATAGATCATTTCTATCAGTTTTGCACTATGTATGCATGAGTACTAGTATTATTTATGTGAACATTGTTACTCTGATGAATGAATCATATTGTCTTCTCAATTAGTAGATAGCTACAGGGTTGCAAAATCTAAAGACGAAGTATCCGAAACTAACTGGCATTTTCACACTTGTCGCATTTTTCACATTCTATCTCTTCGGGATTTTCGCATTTTTCTTTTAGAGCTAAAATGTGCTTAATGTTTTTAGAGTATCCCAAGCTTCCTTGGCAGTGGTGCATGTGCTGATCTCTCTTAACACTTCATTGGTAACATTCATTTTTAGTTGTTATTAGATTAAGTATAGCAAAATATACATGCCAATAATGCGGTAGAGCACAAGACAATTTCTCACCAAACCTCTACTCAAGAATGTCTTTATGAAGATGAGGTCAAACCTTGGCCTAATTTCGATATCTATGTTGATAGGAACATAAATTTTAAGGAGGAGTGTGAAGATGATTGAAAATATTATCTTCCTATGTGAAGATTATTAAAATATTATCTTCCTATCTCGAGTTTGGGGCCATGTCCATGGTGATTTCCACTAAATTCCATGCTGTACATAAAAGGAGTGTGAATTGAGCACATATCCTTCTAGTGTAGCTCGGATTTGAGTTAGATAGGTTCTATTTTGATGACGTGCAGTAGTTTAGATAACATGCAAAGTCATATTGTATGCATGCAAGCCACATGCAATCAGTGCATGCAACATGCAAAGTAGTTTCAGTGATCTACACATGTCTAGGCAGTTTTATGAGTTGACATGCTGTACATGCAACATATATGCATGCAGTTACACATGTGGATCTCTAATAGGTGAATTAGTTCAGTTAAGTGGACTTTCCATGCAACTCCATTGTAGGAATTCGAGTCTCTCTCATGTAGGGAAAGTTGGGCATGTTTTGCCATATTGTGAATATTGAGATTTTGGTGTTTTGGACTCATTCTCTCTCTACCCGAGTTATTCATGCCTGATTTTCTCTCTCTACCTGAGAGCAGCCTCTTTTTCCCATATTGAACACTTAGAATTATTTCTGACATTCATTTCTCATAGTGACGAGTTAGATTTTTTCATCAGATGTATGCCATTGTGCCCTTGCCTTAGATTTTCAAGCATACTGTTCTTTGATCAATCTTGTGCAATCACAACACCTCAGTAAGATCCTGTAAGGTGTGTGGTGAAGTTCACACGTGCTAAAAACTTCACAGATTCGAATGTCTATTTCAAATCTGTATCAAATTTCTTCATCATCATCACTCTCTATGTGGATGATACACTATTGCTCAGTAACAATCTGATCTTGATGAAGGATACGAAATGCATGCTGGCCAAGGAGTACAAAATGATTGGTATGGGTCCAGTCACTATTTTCTCGGAATCGAAATTTTCTAAATTCGACCTAGTAGACTAATTTTTATCAGCCAGCAGAAATATCACACAAACGTGCTATAAAAGTAAGGAATGGCCAACTGCAAACCAAGTTACTTTCCACTCAACCCTAGACTAAAGTTATCAAAGAAAAAATCTCCTCAAACCGAGGAAGATAAGGAAGAAATGATGAAATATCCATTTCACTCCATCATCGGCTCACTAATGTATGCAATGATCTATAATTTGCACTCGACCTAACATTGCATATTCAATCAATTTACTTAGCCAGTTCCTATCAAATCCAGGACAAGCCCTTTGGAAAGCACTTACAAAAGTCATGAAGTACATCCAATCAACCAAACATCTCAGCATATGCTATGGAGGCAGTCAATCTGCCAAAATTCTACAATGATAGATAGATACAGATTGGGTAGGGGACATTGATAGCAGAAGATTGACGTCTAGACTTGTATTTTTATACAATCAAGTTCCAATATCTTGGAACAGTCGAAAGCATACCTCAATAGTATTATCAGCAACCGAATCAAAATACATTGCTGCCACAAATGCTACTAAGGAAGCAATTTGGCTGAGGCACCTGCTAGTAGAAATCGACCTTGCACAGTCACATCCAACAACCATTTTTTGTGATAATCAAAGCACCATTGCTCTCTCTCTCTCAATCCAAGATTTCATTCACGAAGCAAGCATATCGAAATCAGGTATCATTATTTAAGAGAGAAAGTGCAAAGCAAGGAGGTATCATTAGTCTACTACATGAAAAAATCAATGGCAGCAGATTACTTCACAAAGGCCCTATCAAAGGAGCATCATCTCAGATTCAACGACATGTTAAATCTGAAGATCAAAACTTTCCAGGATCCACATTAAGAGGGAGTGTTGGATTTCAATGCTCAACCTTAAATCCTTTTTGTTATTGAGAAATTTAAAAAGCCGTTCAAAATAGAAATTTTTTTGACCCTAGGTCGGGTTGGATTGGTTTGGATTATTTTCGACCCTTCACTAAATTATCCGGACGTGTTTAGATCGGATTGAGTCTAATTTTTTTGACCCCGAAAAATTTAACCCTCAGCATATTTTTTGACCCAGTGTATATTTCTTGACCCTTTATGTAAAATCAAGCCCTACGTAATTTTTCGATACTGTCGGTTAGAACTACAACAGGTTTCACACGTGCGTGAAGAAACAAAACATTTCTGTTTACAAAGCTATGCTAGCTTTTAGCCCTTCTGCCTAACGAAAGTGTTCACGAACATGAAAGATTCACAAACATCCTGATGAGAAGACACAAACACGAAATATTTGCGAACGAGAATCTTTCGCGATCCAGTAGGAGAAAGTCAAATGACGAGAAAGTCAAATGACGCGACACAAAAATCATCGCAAAACCTTTTCTGCCCTCACGCTCCAAAAACTACCAGCAAGATCATGCAAGTACCCAGAAGTACAGATATATGATCTGATGGCATGACGTCAACAGATACACTCTAGGTCGTGGCTAATCTGCCACTCTTGTAATTTTTTGATTTGTTGTAGATGCTTAATCACTCTAATCTTGAAGTTACACAGAGCGACTATATACTCTCTGGATGATACTTGATAGAGATATAGAGAAGTAGTCTGATGCTAGTAAGCGATCAAGATGAAAAATACAAAGAAGAAGTCCGCCTGCGTGCGAGACGAGTTCTGTAAGCAGGATCCACAAGTCCGCTAGTAAGCGAGACACTACTCGTGAGAGAACTATATTTCTCTCATGCCAACGCACTGCGTGGATATGCACGCAGTGCTTAAAGAATCAGAGAAAATCAATAGATGATCTTGTAGCCATTGTGCACATGTCACCCTTTACGATGTATGATCTTGAATGCAAATGTGTCTTCTATTATTCGTGTGTCTGATTCTCCCATTCATTTAATTCCGCACATTGGTTGAAAAATTGTTGAATGCTACATTAATTCATAAACGGTAATGTGTTATCCTTGAGCGACAATATTTTTGTATTTGTCATGGATAGGTCTTCTAGATCAGTAGTGTCTGATTACATTCTAGAGGACTGTAGGAGTGATTCAGCTGGTAGTGACCAGCGATCACATCTGAACTCCATCCGAATTGCATTGCATCGTTTGCTTTGCTTTCACGATTCCTTCAATCGATTCGCATTAGTGGTATCAGAGCCTACCTATCTTGTCGTAATCTGACATAGCCAAGAAGCTATTAGATCCAGGAGGCCAAGCATTCAGACAAACAACCATCAACAAGAGAACAAACTTCAGAAGCAATGGCTTCAATCAGCAGCATGCAGAGCAAGATCTGCACAGTTCTTGATTCTTCAGGATCTAACTTTCTAGCTTGGAAAGTTAATACATCACTAATACTCAAGGGTGAAGGTTTATTCCCCTAGGTGGATGGCACAAAGGAGATGCCTACGACATCAAGCAAGGAGCTACGCAAGTGGAGGGAGAAAAATGACAAGGCGTAGCCTTGCTGTCTTCATCCATCGAAGATAGTCTCACACTTGACCTGGCAACACTCTCCAAAGCTAAGGAGATGTGGGATGCATTGCTCATGAGATTTCAGACGAAATCAAGAAGTCAAATCATGATGCTGGAAGATCAGCTGATGAATCTACAATGGGATGGGAAGGACCTCACTTCTTTCGTAAGAAAGATGAAGGATCTATTTCTATCACTACATAACTCTGGAGCAGAGAACACAATGTCAGCTGAGAAGCAGCTCACCTACCTATTGAGAGCCTTACCCAGATCATTCCAGACAACGAGGACCCTACTCGCGAAAGATCCTACAATGAACCTTGAAAAGGCAATTGTCGAGATTCGAGAGATAATCAAGGCCAGAGAACACCTTGATCACAAAGATGGCTCTGACCAGGCCCTCTACGACAACAAAGAAAAATCCAAGAAACAATTTAAGCCTAGGAGGGAGTTGAATCAGAAGCAGGATTGTGACCAGCAAGCAGAGGGGACCAGCAAAGGCAACTCGAAGAGCAAAGGAAGGTCGAAGCAGCAAGGTGGAGAAAAGAAGACTTGCGTGAGATGCAGAAGAGACGGGCACACAGTCGACACATGTTGGCTCAATCCAAAAATTGAGTGTATCCACTGCCACAAGAAGGGTCATGTAGCCATTGATTGCCACTTGAACCCAAGAAACAAATCAACACAGAACAGATAGGAGAACAGCAACAGTTCATCCTATGTCGAGAAACCTAAGAGCTCAAAAATGGGCGAAGAAAGATCAAACAGAAACTGTTCGACCGCCTACATCTGTGAAGACGTGTGTGTAGCATCAACATCTGACACACACGAGGTGATCCTAGATTCAGGAGCCACCTCACACTTCGTGACATCAAGACGAATAATGTATGATTTCAGAAGTGCAGATCCTTCAAGATTCATAGTTCTTGGAGATGGATCTAAACATCAAGTGAACGGTATTGGTTCACTGTGGCTCAACACCAATGGCAGAGACAGAAGGCTTGAAGACGTTATGCATGAAAATCGTCGCAAAACCTTTTCTGCCCTCACGCTCCAAAAAATAAATACCAACAAGATCATGCAAGTACCCAGAAGTACAGATATCTGATCTGATGGCATGACGTCAGCAGATACACTCTAGGTCGTGGCTTATCTACCACTCTTGTAATTTCCTGATTAGTTGTAGATGCTTAATCACTCTAATCTTGAAGTTACACAGAGCGACTATATACTCTCTGGATGATACTTGATAATAGAGACATAGAGAAGTAGTCTGATGCTAGTAAGCGTTCAAGATGAAAAATACAGAGAAGAAGTCCGCTTGCGTGTGAGACAAGTTCTGTAAGCAGGATCCACAAGTCCACTAGTAAGCGAGACACTACTCATGAGAGAACTGTATTTCTCTCACGCCAACGCACTGCGTGGATCTGCATGCAGTGCTTGAAGAATCAGAGAAAATCAATTGATGATCTTGTAGCCATTGTGTACATGTCACCCTTTACGATGTATGATCTTGAATGTGTATATGTCTGCTGTTATTCGTGTGTCTGATTCTCTCATTCATTTAATTCTGCACATTGGTTGAAATTTTTTTGAATGCTACATTAATTCATAAACGTAGATCAACAGTGCCTGACTACATTCTGGAGGACTGTAGGAGTGATTCAGCTGGCAGTGATCAGCGATCACATCTGAACTCCATCCGAATTGCATTGCATCGTTTGCTTCGCTTTCGCGATTCCTTCGATCAATTCGCATCAGTGTGGATCCATAACATAAGAAAAAATAGCATTCTACACACAAGATTTCTAGTATATCACCACCAAGATGCAAAATTAGATGTAGAAACCCAAAGAGATATATTCCATAAGAATGAATGAGAGAAGAAGGAGAGAGATGAAATGCTCCCATGCTTGTACACTATTCATAGCAGCCCTTTACCCTATTTGGATGCTATTTTCCAAGCTTATCAACTTATGGAAGGTTCTAGATCTTGTCCAAACCCTAGAACTATCATGATTAGATTCAATGCAACCCTAGATCTCTTCAAACTCTAGATCTATCATGACTAGATTCAATGCATCTATACCAACCAATTAGAGTAGGTCTACATGTGACCTAATCAACATGCTTGAGTTGCCAAAAATAGTAAATCCACTATTCGTAGGCCTTATTAACTTTATAAAGTCTATCTCTAAGTTTAAAATGCATATTGTCCTCAAAATTGCCAAATAAACTCAACTTGACTAAACTAAACTAGTTGATATTTTCACAACATCTCGACTGATTGAGATTCATCTTGATTTGACATCATAAAACTGTAAGCTTTGTGTGAAGTCGAATATCCGACAAAGATATTATAGCATCTAACAAGATCAAGCTTCTTTCTCAAGTTAGAGGGGAGTTGAACAAGCTTTCATCTAAATGGTTGTTTTGTCTTCCCTTTGCACTATATGTTGTTCATGTACTAGTTCATTATTGTCTAATTTCTTATAACCCCACTTGTGCCCTATATTTATATGGTACTATATAGATTCATAACATGAAATTAACTTATTCTCTATGGTCTTGTAGTTCCAACTCCAGGCCTTGGTACCCTCACATCTCAAATTTCAATATCTATTGTGAAAGCCAAATGCACCACATATCAATGGTCACTTGTTTCCATGACAAATTTGAGTCTTTGCACCAAATGAGAGTTAATAATTTTTTTTGAGCTTACCAATAACACATTAGCTTCAATTCCTAAGATTTTACCCCTAAGATGAAACAAATCATGAAGTAGTGCTAAAGAAATAATCACAACCATTATTTTCAAGTAGAAAATTTATCCCCATATCTATCTGACTCACGATTTATGTAATCATGGAAGATTCAAGTTCAGAGATCCAATTGATTAACAAGTTCAATGGAGATGATTTCCACATGTTATTGCAAAATGAGGATGGTATTGATTGAAAATGAATTATGGGGATACGTCAATGGTTCGATAACCAAACCGGCCAAACCTAAATTGCAGACCACTTGGGAAGCAAAAGATGGAAAAGCCTTAAACATGATATCTTTGAATCTAAGATATTCACAAATAGCTCATGTAACTAACCGTTCCACTTATAAAGAAGCATGGAACATTATGACTGGTTTATACGAAACGACAGATGTCTCAACTCATCTCTTTTTTAGAAATAAATTTCTATGACTCAAGATGAGCGAAGGAACTCCAGTCAGTGATCATTTGAAGGATTTCAAATAACTGCTTAATCAGCTAGCCTTGCGTCAGTATCGGATGAAGATGCAACATGTCGTTTCTATTTAGTCTTCATCCCTCTTATGACAATTTAGTATTGCTCTTGAGCAATACTTCTGAGTTGTCCCTCCAGGAGCTAACAACACGTCTGTAGATGATATTTCAAAATTAACCTATGGTCTACTTTATGTACCCAAATAAACAAAGAATCTATTGTCTATTAGCAAGATCACAGATCAAGGCTATAGAGCTTTGTTTTATTCTAAATGATGTATTATATTAGATGAGCATTCTAACGAAATCCTCTTTACAAGCAAAGAAGAAAATTTGTATATCTTGGGTCACGAACATGCACTTACAACAAATGTGAGCAATTAAATGCCCAATTTTGGCATCAATGACTAGGACACTTGAATATGAAAGTGATCTTGTACATGCAATACATAAAAGTCATGACCATCAACATTCTTATCCTTGATGCACCTCGCATCATCAATTGCATGGACTTCCTACTTATGAAAAGAACTTGTTCAAGTCCTTATATTCTTAAATTAAAAAAAAAAACCATAAGAGTAACGATAACCATTGCATACAAAAGTTCTTGTGTAAATGATTGTTGGACTTCAGACTTTGCCAAAGAGATTCATGTGCACCACATGTGGAGGAGGAAAGGAACATTGAAGGCTACAAAAATCCTCAAGGTATCACACAGGCCATGAGTTTAATGTCATCATCAATATCAATCTAAAAGTGTTCCCAGCTATTCAATTTTCAAAGCCAGACTTCCTGTACAATCACATCAAACCCACTGAAGCCTATTAGTTTAAGCAAAACCAGCACTTATTTTTGTTGAAACTCTGGGATTTTTCAGGGTGAATAAAGTTAATGCATTTACAATTAAAAGGAATTTACAAATGCAAATAATGTTCTAACCATTTGTGCAAGTTGTAATGCAGCAAAATACCGATCCAATTGGTAACCATCTTCAAGTAAGACTAACACGTCTAGAAATTTCCCTTGTTCGCTTCTAACAGATTTCTGACCCAGGCTATGAGAGGAGCTCATTAATCTTGGTTGTTTTATCAAATACATTTCCGATCCAAGATCTACGAAAATGTAGCACATATTTAAGGAGTTTGCAGTATATCTGAAGCTTGCATGCATGATCGAACTCCGAGAAGTAGTTTCTAAAAAGCCCTGGATTGGATCTTGATATCTTGTGCATGCAGCTGATGATAATTAAAAAAGACATGGTAACTGATTGTCCAAATTACCAAATGGAATTCAGATTGACTATATACAACGTTTCAGAACAGAAAGTGCCTACAGCAATGACAATTAGCATATATAGAAATATACATTTCCAGTTATTCTTGGTTAAGCTGTCTGTACATGTGCAAAAATGGACCATGGCTCATAAGGTCTAACAGAGAATACCTCTGCTCAATCTCAGAGACTTTATCAGGGTATAATCTTGATAAGTGTACAGATACTTTTGAAATTACATAATGACTTTGCTGCTCATTGAAGTTGGACAAGATGGATAAGAGAAAACATTCTGAGCCCAATGCACCACAAATTTGGGGCTGATACGTGCTTGATGGAAGTCAAGTGCATATGAAATCAGATCATAGCTTTGTAACCTTGTGTTTTCATGTAATCAATCCTCTCGATAAAATAGAAAACTGATTACATGAAAACTCAAGCCTACAATAATTGCCTCCAGGTGTCTGCTTCCTGACACTAATTTTTTGAACATCGGTGTTAGCTGTCACGCCATAGAGAATACCTCCGTGCAACTATTCAAAGCAGAGAAACTTGAAACTTGTTTGGTCAGTACTCTGGACATGGGTCCCCATCAGCAAGAGAAGTATATTTTTCCACACCACCATGGTTAAAACTCCCTTGCAACCATCTCTAACTTACGAAGATCACTTGAACAAGACCCATAAACTTCAACTTCAAGAGTTTCGTCCTTTATACCAGACTCTTCCAAGAGTTGGCGTGCCTGTTCCACATCACCCACCTTGCAGAACCCCTGAATAATTCGTATCAATGAGGCAATGCTTGGAACACAGCCCTTCTGGGCCATCATGTCGAGCAATTTCCGGGCATCGTAAGGTTTCCCTTCTTGACAAAACACAAAAACAAGAGTATTGTATGTTGTGGAGTTAGGTGTACAACCCATTGCAGTCATTTCCTCAAAAAGTTTGTGTGCCTCATCTAACTTGTGTACCTTACAAAATCCATTAAGGAGAATGTTGTATGTGACTACATCCGGGTTCTTACCCATTTGAACCATTTCCTCAAAAACCGTCTGTGCTTTAACCACTTTCATGGCTTTGCAAAGTCCGTGAATCAAAATATTGAACATATGGACATCTGGAGAAATACCCAGCTCAATCATATTCCTGAAAAGAGTGTGGGCCTCAGCATCTCTATCAGCTTTGCATAGGCCATCAACAAGTATACTGTAAGTAAACAAATTAGGGGTACACGTTCCTGGCATCATTTCCTTGAAAATAATCAAAGCATCATCTGGTCTGTGGGCCTTACAAAGTCCATCAAGCATTGTATTATAGGTAACAATGGAGGGGACAAGATCCTTTTCAAACATAGATTTGAAAAGCGTGTATGCACTATCCACTTCACCTGATCTGCAGAGGCCATTAAGGAGAATGCTGTAACTGAAATCATCTGGATTCTCGCCATCATGACTAATCCTTCCAAAAAGTTGACGTGCATCCTCCAATTTTGCTGCTTTACAAAGTCCACGTAGAAGGATATTGTAGACTGTAACATCAGGAGTTACACCAATTTGGATCATCTCTTCTAGGACTTTCTGTGCTTTTTCCACCTGGTCGGCCTTGCAAAAGGCATCAATTAGAATGCTATACGTGACAACATTTGGAGTACATCCTAGCTGTATCATCTCATCGAACAGCTTAAGGGCATACCCAGGTTTTTTTCTCTTGGAAAAACTATCCATGAGGGAGCTGAAAGTGAAAACATTAGGAATACAACCTTTTCCAACCATTTCCCTGAAAAGCTTGTAGGCCTCATCAACTTTATTTTCTTTGCATAAGCCATTGATGAGAGTACTGAAGGTAATGACATCTGGAGGTAAACCATGTTCAATCATCTTATGATAAATCACAAACCCATCATCCACTCTCTTGGCCTTACAAAGCCCATCAATTAAAACATTATAAGTGACAATATCTGGTAGATATTGTGCTTGAGACATTTTTTCCATAAGTTGCCATGCATCTTCCACTCTCTTGGCCTTACAAAGCCCAGAGATTAGAACAGTGAATGTACTAACATCGATGCAAACTCCTCTCTGACAGATTTTTTCAAGAATGCAATAAGCTTTGTCTAGTTCCCTTGATCCACAAAGCCCCACAATCAGGGTGTGGTAAGAGACTGCATCGGGAACACAACCTTTTTCAACCATAGAGTTGAAAAGCATCTGGGCTTCTAACCATCTGCTTGCATCACAAAGGCCACCCAGAAGAATATTGTAGGTATATATATCTGGAACACAGCCACTTTGAAGCATGTCCTTTAAAGTTTGTTGTGCCTCACCCAATCTGCCTGCGTTGCAAAAGCCATGAATTAAATTATTGTAAATAACTGAGTCCGGTTTAATTCTCAATTGAACCATCAACCCTAGTTGCCTATATGCCTCATCAACATTGCCAGTTTTGCAAAGCCCATCCACAATGATGCTGCATGTAAAAACGTCTGGTTTAAGATTCTTCTGAGCCATCTTATTGTAGAGTTTGAGGGCAGCATCAGGTTGCTTAGCTTTGAAACACCCCTCAAGAAGGATATTGTAAGAGATCAAATCTAAAGCACAACCTTTTGCAGACATCAAGTCATATAATAGCTGGGCCTCATCCACTTTGATTTCTTTACAGAGGCTTCTAAGTACGAGGTTGCAAGCGTGAATACTTACTTTTCCATACTTCTGAATGATCCTTTGGAGAAACTTATGTGCCACTTCAATATGGCCTAATTTACAGAGCCCAGAAATGATTGAGCTGTGCTCCATGTCTTCTGTTAAATTCCTCTCAACAATAACATCAAGGACATGATAAACATTATCCATTTCATTTACCTTACAAAGCCCATTCACCAGCAAGCTGCACATGCTATGATTAGGAAAGTAGCCTTTTTCAACCATGAAGCTGAAAATTTTATATGCCTCAATCACTCTACCTGCATTGCATAAACCATCAACTAGAGTGGCGTAAGTGTGAGAATTTGGAAGAACATGCACATTAGCCATCTCATCAATAATTTTCTGAGCTTCGTTGATGTTGCCCACTTTGCAAAGGGCATTCACTAAGACATTGTAGAGATCAGTTCCAGGAAATGTACTACTGAAGCTGATTTCTTTCAGGAAACTATGGGCACGTGAAAAATTCCTTGACTGACACAATCCATTTACAACCACAGTGAATGTCTCAATATTGGGAGAGCACCTGTTCTCTTTCCTCATAAGATAAAATAGCTTTTGAGCTTCATTAATTCTTCCTTCTTTGTACAATGCAGCAATCAGAGTGTTATAGGTGACAACATCAGGAGAAAATGATCCACCCATGAGCTTGAAAAGTTCATAGGCATCCTCGAATCTCCCAACTCTACAGAGTTGACCAACCAGCATATTGCACAATTTGGTAGTTGGGCTGAATCTCATTATTAACATATCCTTGACATACTTGCAGGACTTACCTAATTCACCTGCCAAAGAGGACCCAAGGGTCATAATAAAATACGTGTATTGATTTGGTGAACAGCCACTGATTAACATCTCCTCAAATTTTCTTTCTGCATGCCTGTAACAACCAGCCTTGGTGAGCACATCAAGAATTGCGTTGTAAGCAGACACTGTGTGTTTATAACTGCTTTGCTGCCCAGCCCACTCAAACACTTCTAAAGCCGCATCTGCATTGTTTAGGGTTTTTATAGCATCCACAACCACATTTTCCCTAAGTTTGCCATTCGAAGCTTGCTGCAATGCTTCTATTTCAGATATCCAATTCTTCTGGGTGAAGGGTTTGGGTACCATTTCCGTTGAAGACATTCTTTTGGCAGATCTATAAGATCCATAAAATTTGACGCTCCCTTTGCTGACAGAACCAAGGCTGCCCCAAGTATTCATGAATATCCTCCTCAGAAAATCCTTGTCCTCGGAAAAGAAATACGACACCCTTGTCAATCTCTTAGATTCTGCAAAACCTGATCCATTTTGAACTACATTTTTCACACCCATTTTCACAAGCAAATAGCTTTCATGTTGGCTAGAACAGCTCCATACATTAGCAAAACTGTTCACAGCAAATATACAAGCATTCACAACCCCCGCACTCATGAATTGTTTTGAAATGCAGCTTTTCCGTGACAACCCTGCAGCCAAACTACTCACCAGAAATGCTTGATGCTTCTTACATGCCCATTGATGTGCAAAACCGCCCATGTGAATTGTTCCGCTCACTTTCCCCTCGAACAGCTGGAGTACCTCATTCCTAATAGGGCACCATTAAGCTTGCTTATACAGGAATCGATCCGAACACATGCTTAGAAAGCACAAGACCACGTTTGACGAATCGACTCTGTGCCTCAGAATCAGAATGGCGCAGTTCAAACGATGTGGTTTTGTAACCCTAGAAATCGAGCTTGGTGAAGAAGGGCTTTGACGAATTTTCCACAGGAAAGTTGCACGATCAGGGTTTTTGGCTCAACAGTTGCCTTTACACTCACAACAACTGCCTGATGATACATAAATCCGGCATAGACGCCAAAGTAGAAGCAGGATCAGGGTTTTTTGGCTCAGCATTTGCCTATCCACTCACAACAACTGCCTGCTGCTACATCAATCCGGCATAGCAACGCCAACTGAGAATGCTGCACCTCTGCTTACTTCATATTATTGGTGAAAATCCAGAAGCTGCAAAGATATGCATCACGATCCAGCTCCAAATACGACGATCCATCATCATCATCATCATCCAGATTCCTGTTTCTTTCTGTCTCGTCTCTTGAGACTTGGCCCTTGGGTTGAGAGAGCAATGACCTGCCAGTTATGGCCGTCCCCACTCAAATAGTCCCTACCTCTCCACAGTCTAGGCACCTGCATAAATAATAACCACAAGTTAATACACAAAGCAATGTGTTTGTATAGATATGTGTGTATAGATGTTTCAAGGGACCTAACTTATTACCGAGGCATTGCCTCCTCTAGGGAGTTTTAGTGGGCGAAATTCCCACACTGCCTCTATGACGGTACAAGTGGTCACACAATCACAACCCAAGAGTTTCACAAAACTTATTCTCCTCCAAAAGTGGTTGCCATGTGCTCTCAAGTTCTGGCTGATGGAGAATAAGTTTTGACCTTGTGGCAATGGATATTTCAAAAAGCATGAAAGAGAAGAGTCGTCTACAATGTCTGTACATAAAAGCTTGTAGAGAGAGAGAGAGAGAGAGAGAGAGAGAGAGAGAGAGAGCATCATGATTCACGATTCCATAAGAGAGAGGATCCTACTCTCTTTTTGCATAAGAGTCGTCTACAATGTGTGTAGATAAAAGCTTGTGGAGAGAGAGAGAGAGAGAGAGAGAGAGAGAGAGAGAGAGAGAGAGAGAGAGAGAGAGAGAGAGAGTTGTGATTTGCTTGTGAGCATCATGATTCACGATTCCACAAGAGAGAGGATCCTACTCTCTTTTTGCATTGTGATTTATCCAAAATTAAAAAGGTGTTCCAATAAATTGCATAAAAAACTTGCACAGAGACAGAGAAGAGAAAAAACAATTCACATTAACTTTCTTTTATCTATGCCAAATATGCTCCCATGTAGCAACTATCTCAAGAAGTCGTTGAGAGATTGAGGGAGTGCTCGAGAAAACCAGCAAAGTATAGGAATGGCACTGGCAAGTTTTTCAAAAAATAGGTAATATAAAATGTTTGACAATTTTTTATACAAGCATATCAGTCCTTTCATGAGTAAAAATCTTCAAAAAGCTGATAAGTTCCATAAAATGTAAGTTTTTTTAAGATAACTCAAAAGAGGTTTCTCAGGCATTGGATTGAGGGTTACAAGAAGTAGTCGACTGATGTGTCACCCCTATCAAGGCCATGCATGCGGCTACTTCCCATAATCGTCAATTTCTCAACAAAAACCATATATAAATGAGTCTTATCTGCACACTAGTTGAAGACTACTTGTTGCATATAGTTGGCTAGTTCTTGTAACCGTTTGAACTTCAAATGGATACAAACTAAATCAAGCCAATAAGAGGCAAGACGTGTACCAAGGAAAAGAAAATTACGAATGTGAACTTTGCATTGATGGCTTTTGTCTTGAATAATTATGAGCAACAAATGTATGAGACATCTCAAAAAGTGGAATAGAGAGAAGACATGCAAGATGAGTTCAAATTCAAGATGAAAAATGGAATGTGTGAGCTACTTGAAGCCCTAAAAAAAAATACAAGACACAGTACATACTGAATGGGAGCATCAACAAATACAAGGTGAGACTAGTGGAAAAGGGGTACGTACAAAAGGAAGGGATCAATAATAAAAACACCTTCACTCACATGGCCAAGATGCACACAATTCAATCAATCAAAGCATTTGCCATGCATTATGGATGGGATCTACAACAAATGAACGTCAAATCAACATTCTTAAATGGTTATAGTATAATCTTTATTGGAAGTTTTATTCCATTTCAGACCCACCCCATTTGATCTAGTTGCCGCAATATATTATCAATCATTTTCATTTCAGGTATCCACAAGAATGTCTCAAACCTCATATTTACATAGGAATTTGGTACAAACAAATGACCTGTAGAAATATAGAAAAATTCGCGCAATCAATTGTCTCAACTCGAATCATATTCAAATGATTGTCAACTCGTCTCGACTCGAATATTATTCGAAGGATTGTCAAATCAACTTCAATATGAGTCGACTTGAACTAATTTAGAGGACAGTCGAATTTGAATTTTCATGACATTGGATAAATTTGACTCTTTCACATCTCTGAATAAGTTCGACTCCATTTCGACCCTGCATGAAACTGAATTGACAGACTTTTGACCCCTTTCTCAACTAGGACTGTGCAGTCTGCATGTTAACTGTATTGTATCATCTGCTTAGAGATTCTTGTAAGCTACTCTAAGAATACTTAGTATAACGATCGCCAAGTGAAGATCTTCAAGAATCCTGTCACATGCAAACCAAAAGGACACCTGTGGAGCATAAACCACCCAACCAACATGAAGAGGCTAGTCAATACCCTAACCATTCACCCCCAAGCCACAGTGAATAAATACAAGAGAGGAGAGGAAAACCTAGCTCAAGAATATGAAATTCCAATAGGGAGATGGGCGAGTTTCCATGGTAAATATTCTCTCCAAGAGGAGAGAATATTCCCCTTTGTTGGGATTCGGTGGGAATGGGATGACGGTCGAATCGCCCGACAATTCCTGCTGCAGCAAAAGAGCAGCAACAGGAAATCCTCGGTGCATGAAACTAAGTCTATGTGATCAGCCCGACTTCGACATTGCTAGATCGACTAATTCAATTCCATAGCCATGCACAAAATTATATTCAATGGAGTTTAGCTTTGCGAAAGCGCTGTATTAAATGCAGTTATCAAAGCAAGAAATCGAGCAATATTATCAGTTATATAAAACGATCTAATCTACAAAACAATTAATCTGCTAGTACGAAGCACTCTGAACATGAATGAAATGAGCATTCAAGACAACATTCACAACTTAGATTGTTGGAATAGTAATTATTCAGTCGTGAAGAGAATACAGTCTGGATTCTAAATAGAGTCACGATCTTCCTGAAACAATACTCTGTAATAACAAAGAGGAACATCAAAACTATTGCGCTCTGATTCAGTGTTCATGGAGCTTAATCATAGCAACTGATAAGTCATTGTGTATATACACATGGCTAACCGATTAAAAGAATGATTAATGAGTCATTTACAAACAAGATTAAGGCACTACATGTTGTTGGCAGTCGCACTCGGACAATATCTGATTCAGTTGGAGATTTTGTCCGGTCGTGACAAATTACTAGTGAGCCGCCAAATTGATGACATTGGCGTTTGGAAAACTTTGATGTCGATGAAGTTGATGACGTGGAAGTCGAGGACTTTGTAGCTTGCCTTGAGAAGATGTCGAAGTCAGAGACTTCGATGTCGAGGAAGTCGATGACGTGGAAGTCGAGGACTTTATAGCTTGCCTTGAGAAGATGTCGAAGTCAGAGACTTCGATGTCAAGGAAGTCGATGACATGGAAGTCAAAGACTTCGATGTTGATCATGATTCTTACACGAGCTCCATTCAGACTTCGAGCAAGGAAATGTTGGGCCCAAAAAAATGCGACAACTTTGGGAAAATGTGACACCTTCGCATTTTTTGCATTGTTCGCCATGACTTAGAACATATTCTACGACTGTAGGAATATTTTACAACATCATAATGAATGGATCTAGATTAGTAGAGATAGGGATGGAGATAGAGATAGAGATAGTGATCATTCACTCACTTGTCATGTCTCTTTCTCCCGTCCATCCTCTATATGTATATGAACAGAGGGATGAGGTGGTCTTTAATGTAAGCGAATGATTACAAGAACTGCTAAGTTGTGGCATTTAGTTTGTTGTCAGCTTCGCCCGTGGTGTCAGTCTGTTGTTCTGGTACTTAATTGATCGTGGGTCGTAAAGTGCGCCGACTCCAGGGCCGTGCCTTTTGCAACCGTAGTTGAGGTCATTGTGGTTGGCCTCTGGTCCTCGCTCGCAGTCCGCAGGAGTTGACTTGCGGTTCCCTACGAATGTCTTCGCTTGTTTGCTCGAAGTTGTGGTTTGCGATTTATTGCGATTTGCGGTCTACTGGTCTTCATTGTCGTTGTCGTTTGTGTAAGCAGCATGTATTCAAAGCCCAAACATCCAAAGAAGTCTGGGACATCTTTAGCACATTATACGAAGTGCGAGATATAGCTTCCAAGCTACATCTCAGGAAGAAATTTTACTCCCTCAAGATGGCGAATAGTGATTCCCTGCAGAATCACATCAACCAATTCAAGAACCTGCTGAAGCAAATGGCCGCTGTCGGATCTATCATAGACAATCAAGATGCTGTGATGCAACTGCTTACAAGCTTTCCAAGCTCATACGACAGCTGGGTGATCATCATTACGACACATCCAGAGCTGACTCTTTCAAGAGTCATCACAATGTTGTTGCAGAAAGACACGTGGAGAAATGAAGCCTCTAGTTCCTCAACTAATTTTCACGCTTTGTACACCAACAAGAGCACGACTAAGCAGAAGAAGAAGAAAGGCCCGAAGCAATCAAAGCAAGACCAGCAACCAGCATAGCACAAAGAGCAATCGAATCCATAGACAAACAAGAAGTTGTTCTGCAGATACTGCAAGAAGAAACAACCACGAGATTCAAGACTGTCGGATACTGCAAGCAAAGAACAACAGCAAGGGACAGTCGAATCAAGTGGCCAATGCAGCTACAGAAGCTCCACAGCCCATTCAAGAAGCGGATCATGATGCCTTCATGACCAGTCATCAAGAAGCATCCAATGACAGTTCTTGGTTCTTGGATTCTAGTGCCACTCAGCCTCATTGGTTGTCTCGAGTCCTATACACTCTACAGTACCAACAAATACGTTCACCTTGGCGATAATAGCACCCAAGCTATTAACGGTGAGGGTACTATGAGATTAAGCTTTGCAAATGATCAATCTAAGCTACTTTCTAAAGTCCTATATGTACCCAATTTATCTACGAATTTGCTCTCTATAAGCACATCACAGATCTGGGACATAAAGTAGAATTCGAATGTGATCAGTGCAAAGTAGTTGATAGGACAGGCAAGATCCTAGCACTCGGAAAGAGACATGGATACTTGTATAGATAAAGTCATTGCTTTTCTGCCTCTAGTCAGGTGCTCAGTACTTCTATTCAAGCAAATAAAAGTTTACTGTGGCATTATAGACTCGGTCACTTGAATCATGCTGCTGTACAGCAAATGTATAAACATTCTATTGTTCTTGATCTAGACTATCCTAGTAATAAAGTCAAGTTACTTGTCTGTCAAGACTATTTAGTTGGTAAACAGACTAGGAAACCATTTGGATCAAGCCATCGGCATACTACTAGAGGATTGTTAGACGTTGTGCATTCAGACATCTGTGGCCCAATGAAGAATCCTTCTCTGAAGGATGCAAAGTATTTTATAACTTTTATTGATGAATTCTCCAGAAGGACTATGGTGTACTTTATCAAGAAAAAAATCAAAATCATGTAATTGCTTCAGAATCTTCAAGGAGCATGCAGAAAAAGAGACTGGAAGGACGATCAAGGCCTTGAGGTTTGACAATGGTGGAGAATACATCTCTATTGAGTTTAAGGAGTACTGCTAGAGCCAAGGCATTGAGCAGCAATTTGTCACTCCTTATAGTCCTCAGTCTAATGGCTTAGTCGAGAGGAAGAACCGTATTCTAGTTGAATCAGTTAAATGTATGCTAGAGCATGCATCGCTGCCCAAGAGCTTCTGGGCCGAAGCTATCTCCACTACAACTTACGTCTAGAACAGATGTTTGATCAAGGCCCTCTCAGGCAAAACATTCCATGAGGTGTGGACAGGCTCTAATCTTTCTGTGAAGAACCTACGAGTGTTTGGTTGCGTTGCCGACGCGCAGATCCCGAAAGACATGAGGAAGAAATTCGACTTCCAAGGTCTCAAGACCATCCTGATCGGATATACTTCATCTGATAACACATACAAGCTATATGATCCTGATACCCAGCAAATATTGTACAGTCGAGATACAATATTTATCAAGGATTAGTTTGTCGACATCAAAGACAAAGATGTTGTTCCAGGAGAACCTTCATCACCTGCCATTGACACGACTATCTGACCTTCAGGCTCAAGCGTGTCCATTTCTGACCCATTATTTGACAGCAAATCAGATGAAGGCGTTGCTGCCACCCAGCAACAAGTCCCAGGAGTGGTTCATCAATCGATTCCTCCTAGAAGATCAAGTCGAGTGCGCACACAACCCACAAGGTATACTCATAAGTCTGCATGTCTCTTGATACAGGAATCGACAATAGTCGAAGAGACACTCAGCCAACCAGACTCTGATCTCTGGAGAGAAGCCATGGATAGAGAGTTCTCAATCTATTAAAGAAGCGTTTTGGTTGAGAAATTTACTATCAGACATTAGTTTGTATCAGTACAGCCCTACAATTATATTCTGTGATAATCAGAGTGCTATTGCCTTATCGGCCAACCCTAGATTTCGCTCTAGGAGTAAGCACATTGAAATTCGATATCACTACATCAGGGGCAAGGTTCTCAACAAGGAGGTAAGCTTAACGTGTTGTAGAATGCAGGACATGGTTGCAGAGATATTCATGAAGGTATTAAGTGTTAATGCACACAACAAGTTTTGTGCATTGCTTAGTCTGAAGATCAAGGCGTTCACGGATCCAGATTAAGAGGGAGTGTTGGATTTATCTCCTTTACTCTCCTAAATCCTATGTTAATTTGTCTCCATTCATGCTACTGTATTTTACTTGTGTTGTTGCACAGTCTGCATATTTACATGTAAAATAAGACAGGTGAATAAGGCGAAAAAGACGACACTGTGTTTTTACACGTGATTTATGATAGGCAAAAAAGACAACATTGCCCTACAAATGCCAAAGGTGCCCTTATGGAAAAGCGATGGTACCCTGTAAATCAGTTTTTAAGACATTTGTCAGAGGGTCGCGTTTTTTGCATTTTCATCAACGTTAATTATAGCGAAGGCTAATGTCGCAGCCTCCTCATGCTCATCCCATGCACTGTGCAATCAGATTTGACAATGACAGCAGCCACCCACGATCTCCCACGGACAGCACATCTACTATTGTACCTTCTTCATCTGCACACCTATAAAAATTATGTATATATTGAATACCATCTGCATATTCAAAGAATGGCACGAGAATGAAACATCACTGATAATCATAAATAGACATTGTAGATGCTTTCACACATTGATTCTTTCTTCCAGATGTATTGTCAGTAATAGGTTTATCACCTTTACAGATTGTGTGATTAGCTTTGTGAAGCACGCAATTACGTCCGCTATTGTTTTGTACTCACCTGCATTATTGACCTGTATATTTTGCTATACTTAATCTGATTACAGCTCTGTTTGTTCTGCGTTCAGATTTGTGTCAATATAGCAATGCTTTTCTACATTCTGTCTGGCTTTCTAATTACTTAATTTGGTTGTTTGCTCTTCGCGAATCATTATTAGTCTAGTTGTTCGCAACTAATATTTAGTCTTGCTCTTCACGACTAATTCGCGATTGATTTTCATTCTAGATCTTTGCGAATAATTCTTGACTAATTATTTGTCTAGCTGTTCGCAACAAATTATCTTTCTGATGTTTTGTATGCTTAATGTTTGGCTACGTAATCAGATCGAACGTGATTTCTATCACTAATGTTCTGTTTGAGTCTGATAGGCGTAGTCATGCTTAAAAAAAGAGTGAGATAGCTTATTCCGCTGCACACGAACAATTTTCGTTTGAGTTTATTTCATTTCATGTTCGTTTTTTTTTTTCGAGTTATCTTTTCTTCACACCTCTCTTTCCAACAGAACTGGCTCATTCTGAATATTGCGTAAGCGATGTCTGGCTGTGTGTTGTCTGCCAAATACATTAATGCACCTATAAGCCTCTTTATAAGGCTTTTGTAGCATAACTTCCTGCTCCTCATCGTTTCGTCGACAGTTTTCATTAGTCAATATTGTGCCAAGAACCATTGGAGTATTTACTCCCTTGCAATCTGTCATCTGGAAATCATCAATTATCTTGTGGATGTATCTTTACTGTTGTAGAAATAATTTTCCACCTTCAAGTTCTCTTTCAATCTGTAAACCCAAGTAGCATTTTGCTTCACCTAGATCTGATATCTCAAAGTGTTTCAAGATATTCTCCTTCACTTGTGTGATTACAGTGTCCTTCCTTGATAGAATCAATGTATCATCGACGTAGACTACAATGATAATGATTTTTCCATCTATTATCTTTACATAGACATTGTAATCAGCTCTTAGAGGCTGGAAGCCCAAGGATCTAAGTGCGTGATCCTTTTTTTTATACCATTGCTTGGCATACTGCTTTAGTCCATAGATGCTTTTGTGCATCTTGCAGGCATAGCTAAGACATGTTTTGCAGGTAAATCCTAGTGGTTGGTCCATGTAGATTTCTTCCTTCAGATCTCCATGCAGAAACGCTGCCTTCTCATCTACGATATGTAGAAGACAGAATCTTGGGACAAAAAAATGGCACTCTGAGAATCCATCATCATCGTGCATGGTCCTCCTTGTGGTATCCCAATTGCCTCCAGCATCATCTACAGCCAAACTACCTCGTTCGCCACCTTTGAAGCTACGACATATTCAGTTTCGCAAGAGGATTGAGCTACCAAGATTTGCTTTTTGCATATCCAGCTGATTGCTGCTCCCCACGCTATTCAACACCCTCTAGCTACGGACTTGCTGTCATCTTTGTAGCTCGCCTAGCTTGCATCACTATAGTGGTGTAGCTCGAATGCTTTTCTTTCGTTTTCGACTCTGTAGGTTATTCCCATATTTTGGGTACCCTTCAGATATTGTAGGATTTGTTTTGACATTTGCCAATGTGCCATGCCAAGATTGGAAGAAAATTGGCTTAAAGCATAAATAGAGAAGGCCAGATCGGGTCTGGTGCAAATTGTAAGGTACATCAAACTACCGATTAGGTTTTGGTATGGTATACCTTCCATCTTCTATTTTTCTTCTTCTGTTTTCGGACAATCATGCTTTGTTAGCTTGGCTCCAGCTATCATTGGTGTGGCCTTTTCTTTGCAGTCCATCATGTGATACTGCTTCAGCACTTTTCTGGCATATTCAGACTGGCTCAAGTGTATTTTATCTTTTATTCGATCTCTTCTGATCTCCAGCCCGAGGCACTTTGTTGCTTTCCCTAGATCTGTGATTTCATAATTCTTAGAAATTTGACTCTTTGTGTCTTTGATTAGCATCAAGGAATTTTCCATCATAAGGGAATCATCCACCAAAATAGTCAATATCACAAAATCTTTTCCTACTATTTTTATGTAGACGTTAACAGTCTGGTTGTGTAGGATTGAAGTCTAGAGACTTCAGAAGACTGTCGAGCTTCTTGTACCAAGCTCGTGATGCATGCTTTAGACCATAAATACATCTCTACAACCGCCAGACATATTGTCGATTGTCGGGGTCTTCGAATCCTTCAGGCTGCTTCATGAAGATTTCCTCCTCTAAATCTCCATGGAGAAAGGCTGTCTTCACATCAACGTGAATTTCCAGATTGTGTTGTGTAGCATATGCAAGGAGCAGTCGTATGCTTGTCATCTTGACCATCGATGAATATGTGTCAAAATAATCAACACCATATCTTTGTGTGTAGCACTTTGCGACAAGCCTTGCTTTGTAACGGCCAACAGTGTCATCTGATTTCATTTTTTTCTTGTATACCCACTTGCAGTCGACGACTCTTTTGTCTTCTAGCAGTGGCTCTAGCGTCCATGTCTCGTTTCGCCTCATCGACTCGATCTCCTTTGACATTGCCTGCTTCTCAAATTCTCCCTATGGACTCTGGATAGCTTCTTGATATGTTGTTGGCTCTTCAGTGAAGTTGCAGTACTCGAACTATGTGTCTTCGCTCCACTGAAGATTGTTAGCATATCGATCTGGAAGTCTTCTTTGTCTTGTTGACCTTCTGGGTTTGTTTTGGTGCTGCTCAAACGTTTCTTGTTCGTGGGGTTGATCTTCTGCTTCCTGCTGCTCTGGATTCTGTGGTTCAGCATTCTGATTTGACATCTGTCCTCGATCTCCCTCATGAATTGGCTGTAGTGTGAAGATCTCATGGCCATTTTCATCTTTTAGTCCAGGGAATGTGGACTCATCAAACTTCACATCTCTACTCAAAACAATCTTTTTCGTGGTTGGGTTGTAGAGTCTGTACACTTGTGATCCATTCGAGTACCCGACCATGATTGTTTGTTCTGATTTATCATCGAGCTTGTTTCTTTTTTCTTTTAGAATATGCTTGTATGCTGCACATCCAAACACACGTACGTATGATAGATCGGGCTTTCTACTTGTCCACATTTCGTACGGTGTCTTATTTTCAAGCGTCGTCGTTGTTGATCTGTTTTGCAAGTGTATTGCTGCAGCTGTTGCCTCAATCGAACATGTGCCATCATACATCTGGCTCCTTCGACTAGCATCATGTTTCTTCTTTCTGCGACACCATTATATTCTCGTGTGTATGCAGGAGTGAACTCATGCTCTATCCCCTATTCTTGGCAAAATTTTGAGAATTCTTTGCTCTTTGTCCTCACCTCCATTGTCAAATCTGATGATCTGACTCTTCTTTGAGGTGTGTCGCTCCGCAAATGCCACGAACTTCTTGAAAGATTCAAACACTTCAGATTTCTTCTTTAGGTAGTAGATCATAGTCATCCGGCTGTAATTATCTATGAACGTCAAGAAATACCTCAATTTTGAGGGCGAATCCATTTTCATCAGTCCACAGACATCTGAGTGGACGAGCTCAAAGACTTCTTTGGCTCTTCTTCCCTCATGTGTGAATGGATTCCGATGGTGTTTGTCTTTCTGATAAGCTTCGCAAAACTCAGTATTGGGTCTCGATATCTTTAGACATGTGACTTTCTTTTGTGCCAAAGCTGATCTTCATTTTTCAGATGCATTTAATATGCTATCAGAATTGCTGATTATCTTGGCTTGGTATAAGTTTCCTTCTCTGCATCCAATTGTCAACAATTTGTTTGTTGTTTTCTCGATCATGCGGCATGTATTGCCATCGAATAAAACTCGAATTCCAAGATCTGCCATCTTGGAGACTGATAGTAGATCTTTTCTCAATGAAGGCACGTAGAGTGAGTTAGAATTAAAGTAGAATCACTCTGTTACTATATTGTGGGTCCTATCAATGGATAAGGATCAGTTGGCCTCGCCACGAGGCAAGTTGATGGGACACGCATCCCGCCAACGGCAACCTGGGTCATGCATGGGTTGCCTGAGTGAACAACTATATGTACAGTGTAATTTCATTTTGAGAAATACAGTTGCTATGTGAGCTTGCTGTGGAGAGTGTTTTCTGTCTGTGTTACTGTGTAGCATGATTTGTGTTCCTGTGCAAAGCAAATTCTAAGTTGGTATCAGAGCCATACAGGGAGTGTACACAGTACAACATCGCCATTGAAGAGAGCTTCGGGAGAAGTGTCTTCTGAGAGTTCGGGGTTTACAGCGAGTTGAAGACGGAAGGAAAAACATTGATGCAGAGAGTTTAGTACACAGAAGCTTGGTGAGCTTGAGACTGTGTGAGAATTCAGAGACAAGGGTTGTCGGCTGAATCAGAACCTCATCAAACAGAATTTTGAAATTCCGAAGCAGGCTATTTGGTGTTTGCAGTCAGTGTGCATTCAATTGGATACTGTTTGACAAATGGATTGAAGCATCAGAGTTCTAGCAGTAGGGCGACCTCAGAGGTAGAGGATAGGCCTGTCAGAACACTGTGAATTGGAAGCCAAGAACAGATTTGTGTGAAAAACCCTGGTCTGGGGTTTGGGAGCACAAAATCAGATATTTCTCTCTATATTGATCCGTTTTGCAAGCTGTAAAAACTCAGAGGATGGCGCCCTAGCAATGTGAATCAGGTCTGAAGTGGTCGTGTGCAGCCGCTAGCTGGAGAGAACATGATAAATCTGAACGTGACAACCATATCCAAAAATCTTGGATGAAAGAGGAGGAGAGGTCGCGGACAGCTCGCACGCAAGGAACCACAATGATCTCGTAGTGTTTGCAAGAGGATAGCGGCTTCAGAAGTGCAGTACAATGTGCCAATGCAATGAAGTCCATAAGATCTTTCTCCACAATGATCGACGGACAGGATTAATTACAATCTGGACCACAGGATTGAAATCCATCGTTGGATTTAACTGAAGTGGACCCTGAAGAAGTGAAGTGCATTTTAGCCTTCAACTTCATTAAAAATTTTCAAAGTGAAAGTTGAGTTGGGTCCCTTCACAAGTGAAGAGTGAAGTTTCTTCAAGGTGAAGAAACAGTTCAAAAACTAGAAAAGTCCCTATTTTTGGGTCCTTTGCCCGTTTTGACCCAAACAAAAGGCTATAACCTCCAAACGAAGGGCACTTGGACTGTACCTGCAAGTACAGTACAGAAAAACAGAGTGATTGCAGCGGAGAAAGTGTTTGGAGTGCACCAGAAGTGATTTCACCATTTCACTGGGCACGTTGTTGGGAGTTGACGACTGAGTGCATTTCGGAAGGCGACGCCGATTTGGCTTTCAAATTGGTGGAAAAGCGGCGAGTGGCCTGGTAAGGAAAAAAGTGCAGGTCATTATTTTCAACTTTTGACATCACTGTTGGCCTCGGCATACTGTTTTTAGCCTATGGCAGAAGTTTCAAGCAGTTGTGTGATGGCAAACATGGGAGAGTCCATTTTGAGTGAAAGTAGCAAATTGGACGGGATTTCCAACTATGCAGTGTGGAAATTCAAAATGAAAAACATACTGATGGAGAAAGACGTGTGGGAAGTCATCACAGGTGATGAGAGAAGGCCGCCAAATGAAGCGGATATCAAAGTGTTTGACAAAAAGATGACGAAAGCTTTGACCTTCATTAACTTGTCAGTGAAGGATCACATCATTACCCACATTTGTGATGCTGTTACACCCAGACAGGATATGATGTGCTAAAGGAGCAGTTCAAGATGTCAAATCCGTCAAGAATCATGTTTCTGAAGTCAAAGTTGAATAGTGCCCGCATGGAGCAAGGAGAGCACATTTAGACGTACATGACCAGAATCAAGACAATGAGAGATGAATTACATTCTATTGGTGAGCGCATACGTGATGTGGAGCTTGTGCACGATGCATTGTGCAGAATTGCAGAACCCTATCAGATGTTTGTGAGTGGAATAGCATCAAGAGAAAGATTGCCAAACTTTGATGAGCTCACAGGAATCTTGATGCAGGAAGAGCAACGTTGAGAAATGGTGAAAGCTAGACGTCAAAATACTGACGATCAGGCACTTGTGACACGCCAAAAACAAGGCAAGGGCAAGGGCAAGAAGAAGTCTAAATAGCAATTTGTCAAGTCTCAGGAGGACGAGGGATCTTCCAGTAAGACTAAGAAGAAATACAAGTGCTTCCATTGTGGTAAAAAGGGCCATTGGAAGAGTGAATGTTGCAAATTCCTGGCGAAACAAGGCAAGGGGAAACCAAAACAAGTAGGTAACCTTGTCGATGAGGGTGAGATTGAAGACTCTAGTATCTTCATATCTGCATTCTCATCTAATCAAGATGATCAAGCGTGGTATATTAACTCGGGAGCCACAAGACACATGACAGATAACAAGAATTGGTTCAGTAGTTTGAAAATGTTGGATAATGGAACATCCATTTCACAAGCAAATGGTGAGGTGTGCAAGATCAAGGGGATAGGCACCGTTTTAATCCAACTACCTGATGGCAAAAGCAGGATGATCAGGGAGGTACTTTATGTACAAGGTTTGAAGAAAAATCTACTTTTTGTTGGTGTCATTACTGATCAAAAGTTGAAAGTAGAATTCGCCCATGATCGTTGCTTTGTGAAGGATGTGAACCAAAAGTTCAAAGTTATTGCAGATGGAGTAAGGGAGCCCAATACAAAATTGTACAAGTTGAATGCTACAATCAAGGGGCAACATGTATCGTCCATTCCATCACAAACTGAGCTGTGGCATAAGAGGCTTGGTCACTTGAACTTAGGAAGCCTCAGTTTGATGAGAAAATTGGAGATGGTAACAGGATTGCCTACCATAGAAGATCACTTGAATCGATGTGCGAATCTTGTGTATATGGGAAGCAACATCGAGAGAAGTTCAATAAAGGGGGTGTTGCAAGAGCAAAGAACATCCTGGATTTAATCCACACAAATTTATATGGGCCTATGAGGACCATGTCCTTAGGTAAAGCCTTCTATTTCATGACCTTTATTGATGATATGTCACAGAAGAAATCAGATGCATTTGACAACTTCAAGAGCTTCAAAGCATTGGTCAAAAATCAGACAAGTAGGAAGATCAAAGTTCTAAGATCAGATAATGGAGGTGAGTACAAGTCTAATGACTTCAATTATCTTTGTGAACAATGTGGGATTAAAAGATAATTTATGCAAGCTCATACTCCTACTCTCAATGGTGTAGCTGAGTGCAAGAATCGTACGATTGTGGAAAGTGCCAGATCTATGCTAGCTGAGATGAAACTACCAAAAGATTTTTGGTCAGAAGCATGCAGTACGACAATCTATCTTCAAAATAGAAGTCCTACCATTGCCATACCAAAGATAACACCTGAGGAAGCATTCACGAAGAAGAAGCCAAAGGTGAACCACTTGCGAATCTTTGGATGTAAGGCCTTTGTACACACTCCTAAGAAAGAGAGACGTAAACTTGATGTAAAAGCTATCAAGTGTATATTCCTAGGATATGATGATCGTGTGAAGGGCTATAAATGTTTTGATCTAGTGGAAAACAAAGTCCATATAAGCCGTGATGTTATCTTTGATGAATCCAAGATGTATAAAGACGAGGATCCTGAGACAATAGACACATCTAGTGGGAAAGATGGTATAGTGAGGATACCACCTGATGATGATCCATTCATTGACCTTCCAAGTGATGAACATGAGGATACATCTCAAGATACTACTACTCAACCTCTAGAGACAGGTTGGAGAGGTAGGGACAAACCTTTTGGTGCAAGAAGGATTGAAGTTGCAGGTGACAAACGCAAGGAGAAGGATGTACCGTGGGATACATTTTCACCAGGAAACCGATCACCTGACAGGGAGCTCCCTAAGTGGTTTGAGAGATTGTTGGAGAGCCGTGACATGGATGACTTTCCAGGATCATCTAGCCAGGGAGAGCTACGAAGATCAACAAGAGAGAAGACTCAACCTGAAAGGTATGAAGCAAATTATGCTCTTTTATCTAGCATTATTCAAAGCAAAGAATCTTCGACTTATGGTGAAGCGAAGGATGATGACATTTGGGTCAAGGCCATGGGAGAGGAGATGGAGTCAATTGCTAAGCATAGCACATGGGACTTAGTAGAACCACCAGTTGGCAAGAAACCCATTGGTTGCAAATGGGTATACAGGACCAAGTACCATGCAGATGGAAGTATAGCAAAACACAAAGCAAGATTAGTGATCAAAGGGTACGCACAAAATAAAGACATCGACTATGAGGAGACCTTTGTGCCGGTTTGTAAGTGGAATACTCTACGTCTACTTATTGCTTTAGCTTCACATTTTGGTTGGCCTTTGCATAAGATGGATGTGGAATCTGCTTTTCTAAATGGTGAGTTAGAAGAAGAAGTGTTCATCGATCAACCTGAAGGCTTTGTAACGAAAGGACAGGAAAATAAAGTATGTCACTTGAAGAAAGCGCTTTATGGTCTTAAACAAGCACCACGTGCGTGGTATAGCAAGATTGATGCCTACTTTCATTCAAAGGGGATGGTGAGAACACATTCTGATCCAAATCTATATGTCTTATGCTCTGATGATATGGTTGCTTTGATTGCTCTTTATGTTGATGACTTGATTATTACGGGAAATAATCAAGAGATGATAGACATGATCAAGAAAGACCTCATGGAACAATTCGAGATGATAGATCTCAACCTGATGCATTACTGCCTTGGAGTAGAGGTGTGGCCAAAAGGACACGAAGTGGGTTTAACACAGGTGAACAATGTCAAAGAGTTGCTGCATAGGTTAAGGTTGCAGGATTGCAAACCAGTAAATACTCCTATTGAACCAGGTAAAAAGCTTTCTAATTTTGATGAGTGTGTGATGTTGCTCCTGAATCAATGACTACATTGTTGTCTTGTTCAGTGTAGCTCATTGAAGCTTCATCAAGTATCGTGAAGGTTTCGTCACCTCTATTTGCATCTTTGGAAGACTCTGCAACATTTGCTTTCTCAGCTTTGTTCTTTCTTTGGGTTGAATCTACAATCATATGTACAGTGCCCCTTCTTCTTGCAGTGCATGCAAGGTATTGCTGGATTGAACCAGCATTTGTTGGCTGTATGGCCTGGTTTGTGACAATGATCACAGGAAGAAGATGTTGGGAATATTACCGACATATTGTAAATAAATAACATCGGCTAATAAAAAAAATTTGCGAGGGCATGGCATCCTTCGCATATAAGCCCATGACCCAATGAGCACGCAAGTTGAGTTGTAAATAGAATAATAGACTTGGGCCCCTTTGTAATTAAAATAAAACTTGAGGCCCAAAGTCATTTTAAACTTAGAAGTCTATTATTTTAGAGTTGGGTCCAAATGGAGACTCACATGAATCATGTGAAACCCAATGTACTTTTTTTAAGACCTTTGGATCAAGTTGGATCCAAGATGAATGGATAGGATTAGTGTACATATTAGCCAATAGTATTTTGGAGCAAGGGCCTTCCCCATTTATAAAAAGGCACCTCATGTACTCTATTTTTCATGCTTAATGAGAAGGAGGAAACTTCTACCAAATTGGAGAGCCAAGCATCCTCATTTACCAGGCACTCATGCTAATGCTTTTGTAGGCTGAGCTGACTGATGAGCAGGTCCTACAGCACATGGACCCAGATCGTTATGGAATTAAGAAAGTACCAGCTCAACCGCCACAAAAATCTGCTATGGTGAAAGTTTCAAGGATAGATCCACCAAGGGCACCTGCGAACAAGAAGAATTAGTTGAAGCAATGCTACAACCAGGTGATCCGATGGAGTGATTTGCCCGAAGAAGCTATAGCTATAGTGAATGTTGATATTCGCAACCACGAGGTGAATGTCACACCAGTTTCGAAGAAAGACAACGAGGACGAATCCATATATATGACAAAAAGAGACAAAAAGAAGGTATTGGATTCCTTGAAGTCAATCAGGATGAATTCTGATACAGCGTCATCCTCCTCTGCTCCCTTCCAAGCGCAACTCCAGATCTATGATGCAGAAAATGCATGTCCGGGGGCGGAGGTGCAAGCCCTGCAAAGTGAAAAACTCGTCTGGTTAGCTCAACCCGCACCTGACTCAAGGCCACTCTCTCCAGCAGAGATGAATCTTTTCAGGCATCAGGTGCAGATATATAGTCAAACCTTGAGCAACTACCAAGCAAAGTCGACAAGTACCAAGCCAGCGCAACTCAAGAGCTCGCCCAGGCCAAACAAGCCCTCAAAGCTTGTCAACAATTTATGGAAAAGAAAGCTCAACCAACCCCGTGGTGATTCCATCGCCACCTCTTTTTTATGCTGCACAGGCAAGTACGAGCCAGGACCAAGGCTAGCAGGCAGCAGAAGAGGCAATAAGTCAGGATCAGGGGTCAGGTGGACAAGACCAAGGACCTCTTGATACTGGAGCTGAGACGCGAGACCAAGGCCAAGACACGAGTCCCAGCCATAGCCACGAGGAAGGACAAGCCTCCTCATCACGAGGCTCACGCACCATATCTGCCAGCCGAGCTTTGCGACGTCCCAAGTCTGTGGAGGAGAAAATCAATAAATTCCTATCCAAATATCTTCACGAGTCCTCAAGAGACGGCTGGCAGATATCCTTTTCGGCACAAACTATAAAGGGCAATGAGCTGCAAGCACTACCCGCCCTCCCACCACAACCTGAGTGGCGTCAGCAGTTATTTGAACGGGACCATGCGGCCATCAGGGTCTATGTGACCAGTCCACAACAGCTAAGAGTGAATGCGCATTTCCTGCCATGCACACGATGATCCAAATGGGCGGAATGCGGCACTCCTCTCTGGACAAGATCACCATCCAGAACTGTAATTGGTCGACAATTTCTTCAGAGCCCGGTTGGGATACGGATGTAGACGTCCGAAGGGCTCTCACCCAATTTTCTAATAAGTACTTCAACTGCCCTGACCCAACAGTCCACGCGGCAGCCACTTATGCTCAAGACTTAGAGCATTTCATGGAAATAGAAATGAAGTGGGACAATTTTCTCCCCCCAATATTCTTTGATCCAAATAAGATGTCAGCCTCAGAGAAAGTGGAAGATCAGCTTCCAGTAGCTCGAGTCTACTACTGAGCCGCATTTCTTGGTGATCCCTGGGCCCGCCGATTCCAAACGTGGGTTGACCAAAGCTAGCTAACAACAGTCCACAAGTCCCTTCACACGCCCAAGAACTTGAAGAAGCTAGACCGAATAAACTTTATGGAAGATGTCACTGGCTGCCTGATCCACCAAAGGCGGGCCAAGAAGACTTTGTACTAAACCGGTAGAGTGCCGAGGGACCGACACTACTTCAGGCCGTGGGCCCTATTGGGGGTATTCCTGACATATTGTAAATAAATAATATCGGCTAATAAAAAAATGTTGTGAGGGCATGGCATCCTGCGCATATAAGCCCATGACAAGAACAATCTTATTTCCAAGGAGAAAGGAGAAGAGGATGAGTCCTCTCAAGCTTCCACATCCAAGAAGAAGAGCACGCAAGTTGAGTTGTAAATAGAATAGTAGACTTTCCCCTTTGTAATTAAAATAAAACTTGAGGCCCAAAGTCATTTTAAACTTAAAAGTCTATTATTTTAGAGTTGGGTCCAAATGGAGACTCACATGAATCATGTGAAACCCAATGTACTTTTTTTAAGACCTTTGATCAAGTTGGGTCCAAGATGAATGGATAGGATTAGTGTACATATTAGCCAATAGTATTTTGGGGCAAGGGCCTTCCCCATTTATAAAAAGACACCTCATGTACTCTATTTTGCATGCTTAATGAGAAGGAAGAAACTCTACCAAATTGGAGAGCCAAGCATCCTCATTTGCCAAGCACTCATGCTAATGCTTTTGTTGTGTGTTTCTAATTGTTTCCATTTCTATGTTGTTGTTTTAATAGTTATGGTTTCTCCACTAGCATGCATTTGGAGCTTTTGAGCTAACCTCCCTCTCCACTCTATCTCTCTCTTCCTCTCTTCTCCTCTCTATCTATTTTCTTCTTCTCTTCTCTTTCACACAAAATCATGTTGAATGAATAGTTTAGTAGAGTAGAGTTAGGGGTGTGTAGTGTTAGTGGTAATAGAGTTAGAGAAAAAGTAGAGAACTATCTAAAAGTAGCATTTATTCATAGTTAGGCACCTATCCAGTGTTCTAACCCTTGTTGACAGGCAGGAGGGCTACGATGCGGACCCTACAAAAGATTGTTGATTCGAGGACTTTGTCTTGTCGAATTTGGGTTTGTTTTTGTTCTTCTTCTTTCCCTTTGTGAGAGAGCTTTTTGTTGATCACTGCTTCCTTTTCCTTTGTCCCTCATCAGTCTTTCATTAGAGACAAATGCCTGATTTGCCTGTCCCGTTCTGCAGGTAAGTGGCCATAGCTACTGCTTCAATCCATAATGATCTTGATGTCTTTGAATAGGCCATCATGCACCTTGATGCTTCCATAAGAGTTCTATTCTTTCTTTATGCTACACCATTGTGTTGTGGTGTATAGGCTGCAGTCTTCCTATGAAGGATACCACGATTGTTGCAAAAATCAACAAAGTGGTTGGAGATATATTCTCTCCCTCTGTCAGTTCGAATCTGCTTGACTTTTCTTTCAGTCCAATTTTCAGCCCAATTTACATATTCTATAAACTTATTAAGAGCTTCAGACTTGTTGTGAATAAAATATACGACAACAAACTTGCTAAAGTCATTGATGAAGGTGATGTAGTATCGTGAGCCTCCCACAGAGAGACATCAAAAGGTCCACAGATGTCTGAGTGTATTAGTTCTAGGAGCTTTGTTGCTCTAAACGAATCCTTGGTAAAAGGTGTTCGTGACATCTTTCCTTTGTTGCATGCATCACAGGGTGTCAAAATTGTATCTTTAATGCTTACTCCCATGAATGTGCCATTCTGACTTGCTTTGTATAGCCCCATTGGGTTCATGTGACATAGTCTTTTATGCCATAGGAAGTCAATTGACTCATGGGTTTGATGAGCTTGCTCTGTTGGTAGGCATACCTTCAGATGATATAAGTTGTCTTTGCATCTACCTTGTGTGACAAGAGTGCTGGTGCTGGCATCAGTGATGTTGCATGTTTCATCTGTAAATATCACATGCATCCCGACATCCACTGTCCTTGCTACAGATAGAAGATCCTTTTGTATGGTAGGTACGTATAGGACATCATCAAGCCTTTTGTCTTTGATGTTGGTGTACAGCCATAATGTGCCAGTCCCGTTCACTTGATGTTGCGATCCATCTCCCAGTATGATGTATATGGAGGAACCTGTTTGTCAAAAATTAGGTTTCATGTGTCATGGTTGTCACAAAATGTGATGTGGCACCCAAATCAAGAACAACTTCTTGGATGTCAGTTTGTGATGTAGCACATACATCTGTGCATAAGTAGGTGGATGGATTATTGTTTGCTCTCTCCTCAGCTGTCCTTGAGATTTTGGCTCCTCCACATAAGACGAGCTGTTGGAGGGCTCCTTTCTACTTAGTGCCTTCTTATTTCTTGGGTTCTGATAGCAGTCTACTGCTGCATGACCCTTTTTGTGACAATGCACACATTGTGGATGTTTGGATTTAACCAACATGTGTCGATGATAGGTCCGTCGTGTCTGCATCTAGCACATGATTTGTTTTCACCACCTTGCGGTTTGTGTTGAGTAGGTGTCTTCGATCTTCCTTCTATGTTGGCTTGTCTCTGTTGATTGTGATCTGATCTTTGGAATGAATCTCTCTTAGGATGAGGCTTCTTTCTATGTTGATCCTTACTGTTGTATAGAGCTTGATCAGATTCTTGTCTGTCATCATAGTACTCTCGTGCTTCCATTTCTTCCTTGATATTGCTCTCTCAAGAGTCATCATAGGATCCTTCGCTAGTAGAGTCCGTGTAGTTTGGAAGGATCTCGAAAGGGCACGCAACAAGTACGTCAGTTGCTTCTCTGACGAGAACGGGTGTTTTGCTCCGGCATTGTGTAAAGAGAGAAACATGTTTTTTATGTTTCTGATAAATGTTGTGAGGTCTTTGTCATTCTAGTGCAGGTAGGTGAGTTGATCTTCCAAGTGCATGATTTGGCTTCGTGACTTGGTTTTGAATCTTGTTTTCAACGCACCCCATAGCTCTCATGCATTTGATATTGATGCAAGATCTAGTGTAATGTTGTCTTTGATGGAGGAGGATATGACAACTACTGCTTTATCATTTCTCTCCTTTAATTCACGAAGCTCTTTTTCAGCATTAGCTGACATCTCTTCGGTCCCGTCCACCCAGGGCCAGAGTGCTTCTCCTCTCAAGTGATGTCTTCACTTTCCAGGCCAAGTAATTTGACCCATCTGATTGAAGGATTGTGCAGATTTTTGACTAAATGCTACTTATGGATGTCATTGTAGTCTTCCAATATTTTAAGTTCCTCAACTGTTATTTATTTGATATCAAAAACCTTATGGGCTCTGACTTGTCACATTAGAGGAGCTCTGATACCATTGTTGGAATCTTGTGTTTCGTCAAAAGAGTAGAGACTTTGAAATGAGAGAAACACATTCTCTAATATGTCTATGGTTGATCAGTCAACAATATGCTTGCTGTGATCTCGCTATTTGGAATATCCTACTTTCACAGATTCTTGATGTACCTAGATAAAGTAGAACTCTTAACTATAGCTACTGCTGCGAGATTAGATCTTTCCTCTTCTAAGGTGCAGTGATCAGTTCTTGATCTTCTGCTAATTTAGTTATGATGAGCCTTTGTGCAGAATAACAAATAAAACAAATAGAACGGATGACAGCTAATCTTAAAGGAACATTTGATAGACATAATGCATTCAAGGATTACGTGTCATAGACAAGAGATAAGGAAAAAGTCTGTTTAATCACAGTGATTCCTAGAGCGTTGTTTGGCATACTGCACAACGCATTATCACAAGAGAAACTCTGTCTCTTATGTATAGAATAGATGAAAGGTGCTTACTAGCAAATACTTCCATCTATATCTCTCTATGACTAGCATTAGAGGTGTGATTTATTCAGCTCGTCTCACTTCCTAGTGAATGGCTTTTCATCCTCACATTCAGCAATTAGACACTCAAACGTGTCTGCCTATGATCATTTACTCACTTGTCATATCTCTTTCTCTCGTCCATCCTCTATATGTATATGAACAAAGGGATGAGGTGGTCTTTAATATAAGCGAATGATTACAAGAACTGCTAAACCTACCACATCGTGGCATTTAGTTTGTTGTCAGCTTCGTCCGTGGTGTTAGTCCGTTCTTCTGGTACTTGATCGTGGGTAATAAAGTGCAATGACTCCAGGGCCGTGCCTTTTGCAACCGTAGTCGAGGTCATTGCGGTTGGCCTCTGGTCCTCGCTCATGGTCCGCAGGAGTTGACTTCTGGTTCTCTACAAATGTCTTCGCTTGTTTGGTTGAAGTTGTGGTTTGCGATTTATTGCGATCTGTGGTCATTGCCATTCGTGTAAGCAGTGATGCGGTTGTGGTAGCAATAGATTGCGTTTTGCGGTTCATAAGCTAACGATGCTTTGTGGGCGAAAACCTTAAGTTTCTTCATTTTTAGAATGTCTTTAGGTGGTTTTGGGGGTAAATTTAGCTTGTTTTGTGTGATTTCTTGTGTTTGGACTATTCTCAGCTAGCTAAGGAGGTGTGAGAGGGTAGTGGAGACCTAAAACAGCCTCCAAGGCTTGGCATCCATTCAAAAAATAAAAAAAAAACCATAAAAATAGCTCAAATCTATTTTTGGAGAGAAAAGAGACAAAATTCCATCAAATTTTGTTTATTTGAAATCCAGCGGGAACCAACCTTTGCACGACTGTTGGCAGTAGCTCCAAGGTACTATCCCAGACTTGCATAGAAGCCTACAAAGGTCCCTACCAATCAAATCTTGAAAAATCTAATAAAAAAAAACCATAAAAATCTCAAAATTCCCTTGAAAAAAAAAATCATAAGAACCTTCGCAGAGCTCTCTGAAGTTCCATCTCAGTGAGACCGGGAAACAGAGAAGCTTGCGAAGATTAGTTCCTAGTATAAGTGCTCTTGCGAAGGTTCTCCAGTTAAAAAAGACGAGAAAATTAGGTATAACCCTCGTAGACACCCAAATTTTCAATTCCAGTGGCCAAAGGATTTTGAAGTTCCATCTCGGTGAGTCAAGGACACAGAAGAGCCTACAAAGGTTGGTTTGATTCTAGTGAGCAGAAAATTGGATTTGAATGACTAAAAATCACTAAAATCAGAAGATCCATCAAATCCTTTTAGAAGTAACCTTTGCAGACCATCCCAATATCTTCAAAATGTCTTTTTCCATCAATGATGAAGCCTACAAACGTTAGTTACCAAAAATGACTGATTTGTGATCAAAAAAATGCTTCTGAACCTTCGTAGACAGCCATAACTTTCTGATCTATAAAAAAGAACCTCCCCCCCTTGGAACAGGAGCCAAATCCATCCCAGATCTAGCCCCTAACAAGCCTATGAAGGTTAGTTCCCAATAAGTCTGAAGAAATCAAGATTTTTTATTGCAAAATAGTGAAAGAACCTTGGAATAGCCCAACCCTCGCACGAGTAATTTTTGCAGACTAGATCAATAGTTAGATCTGCACCAAATCCAGCTACTATAAAAATCTCAGGCCAATCCGAGAAAGGATCAAAAAGTTATCAAGGAAAAACCATCGTAAGAGGCCTAAAATCACACTATCGGCCAACCAACTAATCAGGTCCTTAAGATCCAGACTGAATTCTTTTGAAGCAGCAAGATCCAACATCCTTGGACTTTATTGCTGAATGAATCTGAGATCCGAATGATCAGTAGCCAGAAGAATAGCGAATCAAGCACCAAACCTTCCCAGAGTTGCAGCCACGCAAATTGAGGCAGAAGCAGAACCAGCACCAATGGATCCTATGGGTCAACTCGTACTTGTCGCACCCTTGCAAGTAGTCCGAAGAGCACCTCACATGGAAATACCTAAATATGATGGGTCATTAGATCCCATCAGATTCATCCAGATCTACGAGCAAGCGTGTGAAATTTATGGAGATCGGACACCGGCAGATAAACTAATGTTGTTTTCCATGTCTCTAGTAGTGGTGGCACAAGATTGGTTCTTCAACCTATCAGACAAAGAGAAAACCACTTGGGAAGGGGTAAAAGCAGCTCTCATCACGCGCTTTAAACCGAGGAAGTTCATGGAAGATCTGTTTCTCCTGTTGAGCAAGGTCAAAATGGGAAAAAGAGAAGGGGTCAGAGACTACATAGAACGGGTCAAGCACTTATGATCTGAATGCAATGCAACCCTACTTCTGATCGTGCGGTTATTATGTCGTTTCTTGTGGGGCTACCATGAAGTATCAGAAGAGAGCTGAAAATATGGGAGCAGTACGCTACATTGCAGGAAGCCATGGAAGATGCCATCAGGGAAGAAGATGAGGGTTTCAAAAACGAATCAGATCTGACTACCCATAATCCAACTCCCTCAGTAACATCATCATCCAATGCATCCCATATCTCAACAGATCTGCTGATGGAAAAAATGACGAAGTTACATAAGCAATAGATGGAACAACTAATGGCACAGTTTGATCAGAAACTGAAGGTCTGGAAGGGAGCTGTAGCACCAACTCCAAATCCACTAGAACAGAATCAGCTATAGCATCCCCGACGAGAGAACGTATGGTGTCCGGTTTGCACCCAGAACCATATTGCAAATGAGTGTCTAGTGTTGAAGCAAAACCTCAAGTTGACACAACCGTACTGCCACTTGCGCAATGTTTCATTGCACAAAATGGCGTTTTGTCCATTCAACCCCAGGATCATACAACAAAAGACGAATCAATACCAGACCTTCTACCCGTATCATCAAGGGGCACCAAACACGGCACCACGCTATGGAGCACCAATGAATCAGCAGCACGTGATGGCACTACTTGCACCACCTAGGCCAGCTAACAATCAAGTGACTCATGTAATTATGGCCGCAGTAGAACAAGAACCACCGCCCCAATCTGAGCAACAACAGTGGTACGGTCCGGAAGAGGCGTTTGTCGATCCGGCAATCAACGAATGTTAAGCGACGCTATACAACCTCAACGTTAGGGAGATAGGATCTATGGCTACTATGGATGCGACGAAGGCCACAGAATTGCTGAATATCCTTATAAGGGACAATATACGGCCTTTTGTAGAGAATGTGGATACGAACATTGCTACAAGAACTGCCCAGTTAAACTTGGAACAAATGCACCCTTGAATTTAATCATAGTACACCCAACATCAGTTCCAAGAAGGATGCCACTAAAAAAGAAAAACTCCCATGTTCCATTGCTAGCAGTTATGCGAGCGCAGAAACGGAAGGGAGTGGTTCCATCACCACCTCCATCAGTATCAATGGCCGACGACCAACCCTCAGTTGTAGGACCATATCCGAATGTGAGAGAAGAAGGAAGGATATACCATAAGGTCCGCCATTGGGTATAGAAATCACAAGAAGAGAAAGCTACACAAGCATGAGAAGCTACTGCAGAACCTCAATCTACGGAAGAACCAACACCACCAGCGGCCTCTCCATTGTAGACGGATCAAAATGATTGCTTGCATCATCATGAACCACCATTCCATATGGAAGCGCCAGAGGTCCACAAACAGGTGTGCTTACCAGTTTAGTGTCTAGCCACATGAACTTATCTCTCGGTGAGTTATTACGAATTGCATCTCAAGCCAAGAGCATCCTAGTTGAATGGGCCAAAGCGGAAGAGCCCTTATACTGTGCGGGCTATGAAAGAATGAGCAACGTCCTCCATATCGGGGCAACGTGAGAAATTGAAGAACACAACATCACCCTGCCTATCAAGCATAAGAGATTTGAGGACAAAGCAATAGTGGTAGATGGAGGATCAGGTGTAAATCTGATCTCCACTACCTTGTATTGAAAATGGGGTTTGCAAGGATTGAAATCAGCAAAATTTGCCATCAAATTAGCAGATCAATTTTGTGTCAAACCAAAAGGTGTAGTTGACGACATCTCGATAAAAATAGCTGGAATGCAATTTGTAATCACTTTTGTGGTGATGGACATACCAGAATCTCCTTCTGATACCGCATTTTACTAGGAAGACCTTGGTTGAGAATCTCATAAGTGGTTCACAATTGGAGAACCAGAAAACTCACCTTCGAAAATAGAGAGCAGGCTGTAAAGGTTGATCCAACCACATGGGTGGCGAAACCAATTACACCAAAAGCTAATGACAGATCGTTCACCACTGATCACACAATTGATCACCCAAAACAAGCCAAGGGAGGTCATTACGACTCCGAAACGGATATTGTGAGATGGACGAGCACTTATCCAATTTGGAAAATGTGCTAAAGAAATGTCGTGAATATCAGATATCCTTGAACCTAGAGAAGTGTCAGTTTTGGATGAGACATGGCCTCATTCTTACATACTATCAAGACACGAGATTGCCACAACCTGTCAAAGATAAGGATCATTGTTGATCTGCCACCACCAAGAACGATCCGCGGAGTCTATGTTTTCATGGGTCACACTAAATGCTATCGGATCTTCATTTTAGACTTTGCAGAGTTAGCACGACCAATCTACAAGCTCACAACGAAACCACATTGGACGGAGGAAGCCCTACAGGCTTTCTGGAAGCTTAAAGATGCACTAGTATCAGCGTCAATATTAAGACTGTCCAATTGGTCCATCGAGTTTCATGTGCATGCGGACGCATCAAAGTATGCAGTGGGAGCAATCTTAACCCAATCAGGAGAACACAAAAAGGATTTCCCAATCTGATTTGCTAGCCGACAACTCTCAATGTTTCAACGATAAACTATTCGACCACAGAGCAAGAGACACTGGCTACGATTTATGCGGTTAAAAAATTTCAGCATTATTTGATGGCCACACATTTTGTCTTTTATACGGACCATCACCCCTTGTTTTATCTTGTTAATAAGACTTGAAACTTACGGAGAATCACTCGTTGGTTACTTCTGTTGTTGGAGTTTGATTTTCGGATAGTGGTTTGCAAGGAAAAACAGCATTATATGGCAGATCATGTGTCGCGAATCAAGGGGAATGAGACTGCAGTCCTACCTGATAATGAGCTACCAGACGCTGCCTTGTTTTACATTGACACAATACCTGAATGGGTCACAGTTGAATATTTATTGCGGGGCCAACTGGATAAATCTCTACCCAAGGCAAAACAACGAAAACTGATTCTAAAAATGAGACCTTATCAGCTGATTTTCAGCCAATTATATTGAAGAGGAGCAGATAGTATTCTTCGAAGAAGTATTCTTCCACACGAGACCACCCAGATTATTTCAATTTCGCATAAAGGCATGGGTGGTGGACATTTTGCATCTAACATTACAGTTCAGAATATTCTGCAATCAAGATGTTGGTGGCCAACGATACATAAGGATACGCATGATTACTTGAAGAAGTGTGATGTGTGCCAAAGAGCTAGGAGACCAACATGACTGAACTATGATCTTTTTACACCCAGCTCTAGCTCAAATTCGAGAAATGGAGATTGGACTATATTGGTCCTATCCACCCTGCTGCAAGAAGTTCACAAGCCCGATATATTATCGTGGCTACGAATTGTCTCACCAAGTGGGTAGAAGCCAAGGCAGTGCGAAAAGCTGATGCTTTAACAACCGCCAAGTTTCTATACAAAAACATCATTGTGCGCTTTGGATGCTCGATAGAGATAGTCAGTGATTACGGAAGTCATTTCATCAATGAGACCATTAAAGTCCCGTTGGAGGAATTCTTCGTGATCCATCAATTCAGCACACCTTATTATTCTCGTGGTAATAGGCAGGTCGAGTCATCCAATAAGATCTTGTGTAGCGTGATCATGAAAATGATTGAAACTAGCAAATCTGATTGGGAGCACAAGTTACATGTTGCGTTGTGGACATTCAGAACAACATACAAGGGAAGCACTGATCAAACACCCTTTCAATTGGTTTATGGTCAGGATGTAGTAATGCCAGTAGAGTTCTTGGTGCCATCATTAAGGGTTGTCGTAACACAATGCATGGATGAATCCAAATCTCTACAACTACGCCATGAAGCCTTACACAAACTTTGCAAGACACGAATCTTGGCAGTACATGATAAATTTTACAGTTTTTAGGACAATGATGATTGTACTTTACAATCATAGAGAGTTATTGGTTGCTTAATCAATGAATCTATCAAGTTCTACACATTAGATCTTGATCTAGATTCACTACACTTGGATTTAAGCAAGAGCAATGGATCAACACATCATTTTTTAGTGAGAGCGGCCTCACACGTGCGGAGTACTGTCCACTGTACAGCCTGCACCTGAAACAACAAGTACAATGATACTAGATAGCAATCATACATAAAAATCACAAGACAAATGACTAGAAATCTCACAAAAGTGTAGAGTGCAAAAGTCTCATCAATCTTCTTAGCAAAATGATGATCCTTTTATGGATCAAGTACATCCATGAGTCTGGTACAGTCCAGCAGGCCTTCACACATGTGAAGAGTGCCACATCACTCAGATCTATCCATTTGATCCATCCTTGATCCTTATCCAATAGTTGACCTTCTAGAATATGACTAAAATCCAAAAAGCTAGTCTCCTAGAATATAGGAATATTCCTTACAAAATAGGATCTACGGAAAATGGTCAACTCTTATCTTCTAGTACTCTATACATACGTGTGAACATCCACTTGCCATGTGGGAGCATTTCCTCATGCACATGCAAGGAAAAGCTAATTTGTAGGTGACTAGTCAACTTGACTAAAAAACTAGTCATTTCATGTTCACACTAACTAGAATGATACAAAATCAATTGGGATATATACAAACATGGAAAGTACAACGGTAGCCGACTCCACAAGTATTGGCCACCACAGTAAGACAGATCTAGCTAGGTGATGACCATATATGCATACAGGAATCAGATCAGGCCCTATCGGAAGTCATCACAACCAGATCCAATGAAAATAAGTCAGATCTAAGTAGATCTAGTTAGATCAAGCCAAATCCCTCAAGATTCAGCAAGATCAGTCAAAAGCTGGACAGATTGAACAAAATCCAACAGGATCCAAGTAGGATCCAGATCCAGATGGGATCAAAAGAGTAGTAGATCATCATCAAACACTACTTAACCTCAGAACATGCAAATCTGAAGCACAAATCTTGAGAAAGAATATCAAAAATAGGGGTGAACTGATGGATCAACAACCAAATATTCAAAAGAACCTTCGCAAGAGCTTCCATAGTCATATTTGACTTAGATGAACACACAAAAATTTCTACGAAGGTTACTGATGAGAAATCAATCAAAATTGTGTGTTTACGAAGATTAAGGGAAGCTGTATCTAAGGAACCTTTGTAGGACATCAAAACCTTCAAACCAACCTTTGTAGGCAACAAATTTGGACTCAAGACACTGAAATTGACCTGCCTACACATTCAAATCATGAAAAACTGGTATACAGAGCATGTTGTGTGAGAGTTTTCTTCCTGCAAGAGTTCAACCTTCACAAAGCCAGTGAATCTTCACAGAACCTTCACAGGGAGCCAAATCACCTTCTAAATCTTTGCAGACTTCATTGAGGTCTTAGAATCTTGTGACAAAGGTCCCTACAAAATTTTGGTTGGAACTGAGCTGGGAAAAGTGCACTTCTCCTAATACGCACTCTAATGTTCGCTATATAAGGGAAATTTTCACATTTGGCACTTCATTCAGCGAAGCTCTGCCGAAAAATCCAACAAAATTTCAATGGTATCGAATTGAGATGAAACTTCTCACCAACCTTCATCAACTCTCACAACCACTTGTTACACACTCAATGCCACCATTTCCAGCTTCGTTCTCACGATTTCCACTTTTTTGTAGTTTTTTAAGCCTTTAACCCATTTTTGACGCCTTTTCCTCTTTCTTGAGCGCCTTTTCACCTTTCTTGAGCGCCTTTTCGGCCAACTAACATCATGGCTTCTTGTTTCTCTACTGACGATACTGGCACGAAGCAGGTTATCCAACGCGAGATACCTACTGCCACCCAGATATGGGCCCTGCCATCTGATTCTTTGGTAACCCCTTGGCTTCAGACGGCTGGCCCCCTTCTCGAAGCAATGGGCTTTTTCCCGCCACTCTTCTCTTCTAACATTAATATGGATCTAGCTCTCCATGCTTACGCAACGTGGGAAGTGCCAAAGTCACATTTCCACATTATGTTCCAAGGTACCACGTACAAGGTACACATAAATGCTAACTTTATGGTCACCGTCGGCATCATGTCCCCGGTGACTGCCAACCCTCGTCCGGTGACCGCCAACCCATCTCTCATTGTTGTGGGCATTTCCTATACACAAATAAATAGGTGAGTCCTGCCACTTAAAATATTTGTTGGCCAAGCCTTATCTAGTGGGCCTTGTCACAATATATTGTATAGTTAGAATAATAAGTGCGAGGGCATTGGCGTCCTGCGTGTCTAAGCCCAACCCAATGAGCACGCAAATTGGTTACGTAGAACTTGAATAAAAGACTTGGGGCCTAAATAGAATAAAATAATAAAAAAACTCCAAAGTCAAGTTACATCGTTAAGTTGAGAAAATCTCACATGAATCATGTGAGTTTGGCAAGGCTTCCTATTGAACCATTAGATTGTAATCATTCTAGTTTGAATGGCTAAGATTAGGATTCTAGCCAATTAGAAAGGGCCAATGAGAGCCAAGATGGCCTCCTCTCCCAACTATATAAGGAGGCCATTTTCCATTGTAAAATCATCTCTTGTCTTAATAAAGCTCTAGCTCTTTCTATTTCTAACTCCATCTCTAGCTATCTCTCTCTCTCTCTCCTTCCTTTGTTGGGACCGAATAGTTTGGGGAAGGTGCTCGGACCTCCCAAGCCTTTCCTAACCAAGGCTCTCTCTCTCTCTCTCTCTCTCTCTCTCTCTCTCTCTCTCTCTCTCTCTCTCTCTCTCTCTCTCTCTCTCTCTCTCTCTCTCTCTCTCTCTCTCTCTCTCTCTCTCTCTCTCTCTCTCTCTCTCTACATTGGGATAGAATAGCTTTGGGCGGGCGTTCGAGCCCCCAAAGCCTTTCTCAACCTAGGAATTCCCTCTCTCTCTTCTCTTCTCTCTCTAAGTAGCGACCGAATAGTATGGGGAAGGTGCTCAGGCCTCCCAAACCTCTCGCTACTTGGAACTTTTCTCTCTCTCTTCTTGCTATGCAGGTGAAGGCGAAGTTGCTGCTCCCAGCGACGAACCTCTATGCTACATTGACGACACTATAGTGGCGTCATTGCCGGGGAGCGACACACACTCGTCTCGTCGCATAGCTGGCTTTCTTCTCTTTCCTCTCTTCTCTCTTTTTTTCCCTCTCTTTTTTACCAAAAAAATCAAATTTTTAAGTTGTTAAAGTTAGTTTAGTGTGGTTCAGTGTTAGATTTGCCCTTTTTTTTCAAGATTTTGCCATTCTTTTTGAGATTTTTTTTGCTTGTACGAACTGTGAGTAACTCTTGCAAAGACTCCTGAAGTTCCATCTCACTAACACAAGGACACAAAGCAGTCTTCCTGGCTTAACACTCAAAAAAAAAAACTCTAAAAATTGGAAAAGAACCTAAGCCTCGCTGGTGAGCGACTCTATCTTTCAGATAGCCTCCTCCCACGACTGCGACGGTTCTATTCCCTTGGAAAAACTAAAAATTGGAAAAGAACCTAGTGAGCGACTCTATCTTTTAGATAGCCTCCTCCCACGACTGCAACAGTTCTATTCCCTTAGAAAAAAAAAATTGGAAAAGAACCAAAGCCTCGCTGGTGAGCGACTCTATGTTTCAGATAGCCTCCTTCCACGACTGCGGCGGTTTTATTCTCTTTAAAAAAAAAAGGACTGTAAAAAAAATCTGTAAAAAAAGAGATCGTAAAGAGGAAAAAAAAAAAAAGACTGTCAAAAAAGAGACCGTAAAAAAATAGACTGTAAAAAAGAGAGTCAAAAATAAAAATAATAATTTTAGCCCAAGCCTCTTTTGTGAGTGACTTTGTATCCTCCCAAGACTGCAAGGGTTAAAGAGCTATAGTTGGTATTAAAATAATACTTCTATAGACTCGTGGAGAGGTTTCAAAAAGTAGTTTTTGAAGCAAAACCAATTTTGCAAAAAATCCTACGTAGAACTCTCCTCACCACCAACCTTCATCATAAAAACTTTCGTTGAAAAGATATCTTTGAAATTCCTTGCAAATCTATCCCTTGTCCAATTCGTGATATGAAGATTTGTTGACACTTTCTCCACTCCATTTATCTTCCATCACATCCATATCAACCCATCCTCAAATTCTAATACTTTTCATTCATGTTGTTTCATTACCATTACACTCCCATTGTCTCTCCCATTTCTCTCTAATCAACCTCTCTCTCTAGTATATCACCCACTCAACTCAATATGACATTCATCCTACACAACAGCCATGGCAAATATTGAAGAACAACTTGCCTGGATCTTGATGCTTCCCGGAGAAACTATAAGAGGATACAATGCAAGATTTGCCAAGATGGCGGAAGATTGGAATTCCGATCTTCCTAAATACTACCAGATGGCATTTTATTATGCCGGATTACCTCGCAAGATTAAAACTGATATGCAACCTTTTACATCCTATGCCAATCCAATAGAACTCTATAAGGCAGCAGCTATTGCGAAGGCCCATAGCTTGCACAGACCATCACAACCCGTAAGAAATGTTCAAACGATCAGGGATGACCAGGCATATCATCAACGAGATGCCAAGGATGACGCTAGCCAAAGTGCTAGCAGTGTGAATGATCATGTACAAGTTGGTAGTGACAAGGAGGACATGTTACAAAAGTCATCTATACCATCTATCTTGCAAGCAGATCGCTCTCCCAATCAAAGAGGTTATGTCTCAGGAAGTTCAGACTCATCACTAATTGGGAAAGGTGCAGTGGAAGTTTCGGTTATATCAGCGAGCGGACCATCCCGTGCAGGGAAGTTCATACTGGCTCACCACTATATTATGTGGAAGGGATCAAAGGACAATTGATACCTATGTACGCGCACCAATTGAGAGGTGATGGAATTTTGCACACGGTACGGTGTTTTAGATGTGGAGCTAAACATCGCAGATCAGAATGCCCACACCGATATGACTCTTTATCCTTCTATCCTTAGTGTGCACAATGCGGCATCAATCATCCATGTCGGGATTGTCTAATAAGGGATCCAAGAAAAGTAGCTACGACTACTTCCTGCTTGCATCGACAAACTCCATATGACCATACGAATCCATCCATTGAGAAGTTGCACTACAAATGAAAATTTATAGTGCCGCCTAGTTATGGACCAGATGAGAACAAAAGGAATGTGACAAAAATGCCAAAGCATGTGGACACGGCCACAAGTGAATCACCAACGTCACAGAAGACAAAGTGGGTAAAAATCCTCGAACCAGGGAAGAAGTCAAAAAATTGACAACGGATGCAGTCCAGCGGGTTTTACTGAGACTCCTAAAACAATCTTTACAACAACTTATAGTTGATGAATTACAAAGAGAACCAATGTCAACAGTGCCTCTTGAAGGCAAACTGACCCAGAGTCAACACAAAGCTACATCCGTGCAGCCTTCAACAAAGTAGTGCTTTGACTAAGGTTGGAAATTGTCCTCTACGTTTGACGCCAATCAATAGCAAGATTCAACCAAAGTCTGAATGTTCCACTCAGCAACAGACCACCACAAAGCTAAATTCGGATGTCACATTGCTTAAATGGCCAGATCTAGAGAATTTCAGTCCCGTAAGGCCTAATGGACAGCAAGAACCCACACAACCAGTATCAAAGCCCTGTCCCATTGTAAAACATTTTAGTTTGAATGGCTAAGATTAGGTTTCTAGCCAATTAGAAAGGGCCAATGCGAGCCAAGATGGCCTGCCCTCTCAACTATATAAGGAGGCCATTTTCCATTGTAAAACATCATCTCTTTTCTTAATAAAGCTCTAGCTCTTTCTATTTCTAACTCCATCTCTAGCTATCTCTCTCTCTCTCTCTCCGTCCTTGGTTGGGACCGAATAGTTTGGGGAAGGTGCTCGGGCCTCCCAAGGCTCTCTCTCTCTCTCTCTCTCTCTCTCTCTATATATATATATATATATATATATATATGTTGGGATAGAACAGCTTTGGGTAAGCGCTCGAGCCCCCAAAGCCTTTCTCAACCTAAAAATTCCCTCTCTCTCTTCTCTCCTCTCTCTAAGTAGCGACCGAATAGTTTGGGAAAGTGCTCGGGCCTCCCAAACCTCTCGCTACTTGGAACTTTTCTCTCTCTCATCTTGCTATGCAGGTGAAGGCGGAGTTGCCGCTCCCAGCGACGAACCCCTATGCTACATTGACGACACAAACAGTTGGGTATTTTCTGTACATAAATAAATAAGTGGGTCCTACCACTTAAAATATTGTTGGCCAAGCCTTACCTAGTGGGAATCGCCACAGTACACAGTATAGTTAGAATAATAAGTGCGAGAGCACTGGCATCCTGCATGTGTAAGCCCAACCCAATGAGCACGCAAAATGGGTAGGTAGAACTTAAATAAAAGACTTGGGACCTAAATAGAATAAAATAATAAAAAACTCCAAAGTCAAGTTACATGGTTGTAAGTTGAGGGAATCTCACATGAATCATGTGAGTTTGGTCCTCTTCTTATTGAACCATTAGATTGCAATCATTTTAGTTTGATGGCTAAGATTAGGATTCTAGCCAATTAGAAAAGGCCAATGAGAGCCAAGATGGCCTCCCCTCTCAATTATATAAGGAGGCCATTTTCCATTGTAAAACATCATCTCTATTCTTAATAAAGCTCTAGCTCTTTCTATTTCTATCTCCATCTCTAGTTATCTCCCTCTCTCTCTTTCTTGGTTGGGACCAAATAGCTTTGGGTAGGTGCTCGAGCCCCCAAAGCCTTTCTCAACCTAGGAATTCTCTCTCTCTCTCTCTCTCTCTCTCTCTCTCTCTCTCTCTCTCTCTCTCTCTCTCTCTCTCTCTCTCTCTCTCTCTCTCTCTCTCTCCTTGGCTAAGGCCGAATAGTTTGGGGAAGGTGCTCGAGCCTCCCAAACCTTTCTTAACCAAGGTTCTCTCTCTCTCTCTCTCTCTCTCTCTCTCTCTCTCTCTCTCTCTCTCTCTCTCTCTCTCTCTCTCTCTCTCTCTCTCTCTCTCCAAGTAGCGACCGAATAGTTTGGGGAAGGTGCTTGGGCCTACCAAACCTCTCGCTATTTGGGCTTTCTTTCTCTCTCTCCCTCCTCTTTGTGTTATGCAGGTTGAGGTGGGGTTGACACTCTTAGCGTTCGGACCCTATGCTACAAAGATGACACTACAGTGGTGCCGTTGCCGGGGACGGTGCCACTGTTGTGTCGTCAATGTAACATAGAGGTTCATGGGAGCGGCAACCTTGCTTTCACCTGCATAGCAAGTAGAGATAGAGAAAAGTTCCAAGTAGCGAGAGGTTTGGGAGGCCCGAGCACCTTCCCCAAACTATTCGGTTGCTAGTTAGAGAGAGGAGAGAAGAGAGAGAGGGAATTTTTAGGTTGAGAAAGGCTTTGGGGGCTCGAGCGCTTACCCAAAGCTGTTCTATCCCAACATAGAGAGAGAGAGAGAGAGAGAGAGAGAGAGAGAGAGAGAGAGAGAGAGAGAGAGAGAGAGAGAGAGAGAGACTTCCTTAGGAAAGGCTTGAGAGGCCCAAGCACTTCCCCAAACTACTCAATCCCAACCAAGGAAGGAGAGAGAGAGATAGCTAGAGATGGAGTTAGAAATAGAAAGAGCTAGAGCTTTATTAAGAAAAGAGATGATGTTTTACAATGGAAAATGGCCTCCTTATATAGTTGAGAGGGGAGGCCATCTTGGATCTCATTGGCCTTTTCTAATTGGCTAGAATCCTAATCTTAGCCATCAAACTAAAATGATTGCAATCTAATGGTTCAATAAGAAGAGGACCAAACTCACATGATTCATGTGAGATTCCCTCAACTTACAACCATGTAACTTGACTTTGGAATTTTTTATTATTTTATTCTATTTAGGCCCCAAGTCTTTTATTTAAGTTCTACCTACCCATTTTGTGTGCTCATTGGGTTGGGCTTACACACGCAGGATGCCAGTGCTCTCGCACTTATTATTCTAACTATACTGTGTACTGTGGCGATTCCCACTAGGTAAGGCTTGGCCAACAATATTTTAAGTGGTAGGACCCACTTATTTATTTATGTACAGAAAATACCCAACTGTTTGTGTCGTCAATGTAGCATAGGGGTTCGTCGCTGGGAGCGGCAACTCCGCCTTCACCTGCATAGCAAGATGAGAGAGAGAAAAGTTCCAAGTAGCGAGAGGTTTGGGAGGCCCGAGCACTTCCCCAAACTATTCGGTCGCTACTTAGAGAGAGGAGAGAAGAGAGAGAGGGAATTCCTAGGTTGAGAAAGGCTTTGGGGGCTCGAGCGCCTACCCAAAGCTATTCTATCCCAACGTAGAGAGAGAGCGAGAGAGAGAGAGAGAGAGAGAGAGAGAGAGAGAGAGAGAGAGAGAGAGAGAGAGAGAGAGAGAGAGAGAGAGAGAGAGAGAGAGAGAGAGAGAGCCTTTTCTAATTGGCTAGAATTCTAATCTTAGCCATCAAACTAAAATGATTGCAATCTAATGGTTCAATAAGAAGAGGACCAAACTCACATAATTCATGTGAGATTTACTCAACTTAGAACCATGTAACTTGACTTTGGAGTTTTTTATTATTTTATTCTATTTAGGCCGCAAGTCTTTTATTCAAGTTCTAGCTAGCCAATTTATGTGCTCATTGGGTTGGGCTTACACACACAGGACGCCAATGCCCTCGCACTTATTATTCTAACTGTGCAATATTTTGTGGCAGGGCCCACTAGGTAGGGCTTGGCCAACAGTATTTTAAGTGGCGGGACCCACCTATTTATTTGTGTACAGGAAATACCCACAACAGGGTCCTCGGCCCAAAGTAGTGCCGGTCCCTCGGCACTATGCCTGCATTTGTCGTGGAAGGGTGCTGGTGTCCTGCGTGTGTAAGCCCAACCCAATGAGCACGCAAATTGGCTATGTAGAACTTGAATAAAATACTTGGGGCCTAAATAGAATAAAATAATAAAAAACTCCAAAGTCAAGTTACGTAGTTCTAAGCTGAGGGAATCTCACATGAATCATGTGAGTTTGGTCCTCTTCCTATTGAACCATTAGATTGTAATCATTCTAGTTTGAATGGCTAAGATTAGGATTCTAGTCAATTAGAAAGGGCCAATGAGAGCCCAGATGGCCTCCCCTCTCAACTATATAAGGAGGCCATTTTCCATTATAAAACATCATCTCTTTTCTTAATAAAGCTCTAGCTCTTTCTATTTCTAACTCCATCTCTAGCTATCTCTCTCTCTCTCTCCTTCCTTGGTTGGGAAGGCGAGGTTGCCGCTCCCAGCGACGAACTTCTATGCTACATTGACAACACTACACTCATCGCCAACCCAAGCACATCATCCAACCCTATGTAACAACCACTACTCTTGAGCTTCCAGTCAAAACTAACAATGGTTATCTGATAGAAGCTATCAATGACCCCATCATCCAAGCCGCCGCTTACCTGTTAAACAACTTTCTGGTTGTGTTGACTTTCCGCAAGGATCGCAAACAAACTTTACAATTTGGATATCTAGTAATAATATTTTTCTAACATGACTTCTTTTGTCATGTCAGACTATTGAATAACAAAATTCTCCCAGAAGGGAATGTCATGCATGAAACAAGAGATGAGGCACGTAAGATATTGTCTAACATCCAGATGGACTACAAGCAATATCATGCATGTCCAAAAGATTGTATTTTATATCGAGGCAAGTACCAATCACTCAAGAGATGTCCGATTTGTGTGCTCCTCGATATAGAGATAATTTGCAAGGGGAAACCATTCCATGCAAAGTTTTATGACATTTTCTAGTAATTCCACGATTGCAACGTTCATTTCATTGTAAATCTTGAGCCAAATCGTGGAATCCTTCATAGAATTCCCAAGCTCTTCGGTATGAATTTATGCTTCCATTTCAATTTTGTGAATATAGCTCAAAATCAATTGATGTTTTCAACTGATTAAGTGAAATTTAGACTTTCCGAGCCCAAATGATTATCTCTATTTGATAGTTGATTATTGAGGGTGATGTTTCTATAACTCAAGATAAGATATTCTATGGTTTTCGAGAAAAAGTCTGGTTCGTAATAGTATTGGATACTCATTACTGAACTTGATTGCTTTGGATTTGTTCTTCAGAAAGTAAGTAGTAGTCATTCATGAGAAGTCATCGATGAAGGTTATGAAATAGTGAGCTCCCCCTGTCGAAGCAATCTGCATCGGACCACAAATGTCGCTATGTACAAGGTCTAGCAAGCCCTTGGAAGCATGAACCAAGTCTGAAGTGAAAGGGCTTCTAGCATGCTTGTTGATAATACAGCTTTCGCATGAAAAAGTTGACTTGCTGACAGAAGGTAGATCTTGTACTAAACTTTGAACAGACATTTACTGAATACTATTGAAATTAAGATGGCCAAGTATGAAATGCCACAACATATCAGTTGATTCAGAAGTGGCTGTGTGTAGAGCTTGACTGTTAGAAGAGTAGCAGTGGCTGAGTTTGTAAAGATAGCCGCTGCTTCTTCCAAAGGCTAGAACCTTTCGGGATTTGTCAAGAATGGTGCAGCTGAATGTATCGAATTCGACCCTCTGACCTGAATCCGTGATTCTGCTAATTGAGAGTAGATTCTTGGTCAGATTTGGAACGTGGAGAACGTTGGACAACAACTTGACTTCACCACTCTGGAATTCGACTCTGACTGTTCCTTCACCTTCGATTGAATGTGATGAGTTGTCTCTGAGTTGCACAACTCTTGAGTGGGTGAATGACTTGTATTCTTTGAACCCGTCGCAATGGTAAGTCATGTGTTGCGTTGTTCCGAAGTCTAGATACTAAGAATCGATATCATGTTTTTCTCCAACTTTGGTCATGAATGCTGCTTCATCTTCATCTTGTTGCTAGATTGAGTGACTGGTCGTCGCACTATGTGCTTGTTGTTGGAACTGTTTTTTCTTTTCGTTGTTGTACTTCAAAGTTTGGCAGTCCTTGATTTCATGGCCAGTCCTCTTATAGTATCTACAAAATAGTTTATGCACTGGTTGAAACGATGAAGAAGTTGAATTTGATCCTGAACCAGAATTTGGTCTAGGCTGCATGTTGCTCTTCTTGTAAGTATAATCTGACTTTGTAGATCTCTTTGATCTAAACTTTTGATTTCTTTTTTAATATAGAGCTTGAGGATCTGATCATGAGCTTGAGGAGGATGTTGATCTTTTGATCTCCTCTTGTAGAAACAGCAAAATTACTCTTGATAGAGTGAGGTGCTCCTGGGTAAAAATTGCCATTACCCAATTTTTGTAGGCTTCAAGTGGACTTGATAATATAGTCATAAGTGCATCAAAGTCTTCTATAACTGAGACAGTGTGCCATCAACGATGTCCCACAGTTCTTTGGCTAGTAGTATAACCTTCATCTTGAATTTCTTGAGATAATAGTTATCTCCATCAAGTTTGTCAATGAGAGATGAACTAGATGATGGATCCATTATGGTTGAACGAGATCGTTGGTAGAAACAACGATTGTCGGAATACTGTTGGCTGCGTGTTTGCTTGAAAGACGTCTTGATAAAAACAAGACTGATAACCTGCAATAGAAATGTAGATTACTGAAATACCTGCTCTGATACCATGTCGTAAATCGAGAGGACAAGCAGCGAAAGCTTGAGCGTGGGCGTGTAGGGACAGAAACGCAACAGTTAGCAACAGAAATACTCAAGATGAATGATTCATACAAATTGCACAAATGAACAATACAATAGTGAGACAAAAATTTGCATTATGATTAATATCAATAGTGAGTACAATGCTTGAAGTGATAACTTCAGTTTGATTGTTGAGCGTGATTACGTTGGCTATAGATAACTTTGATAATTATAAAACAAAACCTACTTAGCTTGATTCAGCTAGTAATATATATTTACAAGTGTCTTCAAAAATATCTTACAAGCATTGTATGCTATTTACGCCAGTCTTTGTATATGTACAAAGTAGGTAACTGCCCTTGGGATATTTGATTGTCCAACTGTTTTTAGGGTTGATGAAAAGTTGGTGATATCGGTTTGCCATTGTTGTGGAAAAACCCGAAAAACCCAAAGGTGCCTTTGAATAGGGAAGGCATGCGAATCCCACAGGTGCCTAAAAGACGAAGGTAGAGAAATGCAAAAAATCTGAAGGCAAGCTTGAAATGGATTTCAATGCATTCTGGTCACTGCATTGCATTTTTTTGCGAAGATGCGAAAAAGACGAAAAAGACAAAGGTGCCTAAAAATGTTTAAGGTGGAAAAATGCAAAGGTCCAAAACATGTAGTCGGCCTTCGGCTGTTTTCAAGATGCTCATTACTTGAACGATTTGTTAAGACTGAGCATAAGAAATCTAACAGATTATGCATCTTTCTATCATCTTCAAACTGTAAATGAAGTGGTAGAGAGAGTAAATACAAGAGAAACTCACCAGATGCAGTAGTAGGTCGCGATCCAATTGCGTAGGTGGGTGCTCCACGACACACTTTTTTTTTTTTGAAGAGGCAAGGAGACCCGATGCGTGAAGAATTTAGTGGGCAATGCGTTGTTTATATAGCCTACCTCTCACATTTTTAGGTAAGTGGGTGTGGCTAGTAGGTGACTTTCTTATGAAGTACTCATAACCGTAGGATGAACTGATCAAATTTTGGCCCTTAATAAACCGAATGACTCTTATAGGGGGTATATACTTTGATAGCCAAACTACTAATCGAGGAGTTTAAAAAAAGGAGGGGTGTTGGAAGTAAATCTTGTTTGTCAATGTTGGCTAGATCTACTCACGATGTGGTGTAGTATAGAGAGGAACGTCCGCTTCCTAAGTTTCTACCGAGCTTCAGACGAAATGCGAAAATAGAAAAAACAATGATAAAGCACTAAGGCTTACCCAACTAGTGCTCGAAATAGAAATGAAACTAATCTAAGATGACAAAATGCAAAACCTTACTAAGGCTTACCCAACTAGCAAGGTGATTAAACTAAATCCTAGATTAACACCCAAAGGGTTTGAAAAGATAGATTGTGACTAAACTAAGCATCAATCAATTAAAAACATGCCACAATAAAAGAACCAATGAAAGGAGACAAGAGGAGGCCTGAGCACCTTCCCTCAAGCTGTGCACCTTCCAATGGGAACACAAGTGAAATAGCAAGATAATCTCAAAGAGAGAACAATTTAGCATAATCTCAAAGTGTTATTTACAAGGCAAATACATCTCCTTGTATGCAAGGAGGGTCTTCCATAAGTATCCACTAACTTATGGGACTAATCTATTTCTAGCCTTTCTAGAACTTCTAACTTAGGATTTAGAACTTCAAAGTTTCTTAACTTAGGAAAACTTAAGATAAAATATTTATAATCTTAAGTTTCCTAAGTCTAAGTTCTAAATCTAAGTTTAAGCTATTTTATTATGTTTTTAAGCTTCTACTCATGGGCTTACAAACACATGCCATGGCAGAAGTTTATTAACAAACACTCACACGTGGTCTTACAAAACACATGCCACGGAGTTTTATTTTTCTCTTTTTTTATTTTTTCTGTGTTAGCACAGATGCTAAACATTATCCCCCTCCTTATTGGATTGGTGGTCCCACACCAATCGAAGCCTTTACTTCCTGGATCTTCTGTGCTTCTTGGAGGTGAGACTGTTGTTGTTGGGAGTGGTAGATTGTAGTGCTGATGCCCTCCATCATTTGCCACCGTAGTTTGTTCAGGAAGGGCATGGGTTTGTAATAATGGAGCATAACCTGTAGAAAGTTGTGGGTTCCAAAGCTCCACCATATCAACGTGCAGGGCTAAAGTTAGTGCAGCGCGATAATAGAGCCTTGCTACGCTGCTGTGGTCTTCTTGCATTCGTAGTGGTTTATTGATATCAAGGACGATTGGGGGTAGCCCTCGATCCCAAAAACCCTTGAGTTTTGTAAAAAATGCTGCCAGGCCGCAATTGTCCGCAAAATATATGACGTTGCGATCAGGGTTGCCATGGCTTCTGGTAGAATACGGTAGTTGGTGACCATGTCTTCGGCTAAGTTGCCGGTATCGACGCCTGTGAGCTTGGGCCAAAATATCCTATTCTTGACCTTGGTGGTAGGAAACGGTTCTCGCCTCGCTACTGGATATTAATAAGGATTTGTGTGCATATAGGAGGGAGCTTCGATATACCGTGCCATCGGGTCTTACTTTGTAGGAAGAGCTGATGGCGCCAGAGAGGTTGTGGATCCAGGAGTTTGACTGCTTCTTTATGTGTTTGACTCTGGTCCAAATCTGGCAATATGTAGCCACCTCGCTCTTTTGTCGTTGGATATTTCTTGGCAAACTCTTGAGAGACGCACAACTCCTTGCTTGGTTCTATGGGCGTGATTCTGTGCCAGATGGTTGGTGCTTCAGAGGCAATCTCATGTTGAATTTGGGGATCAGGGTCAGGAGAGAGAGGAGGCGAGGGGTTAGCTTCAGCAATTCTTTGTGACTCATTGTCGTGGAATAAATGGGGGGTTAGTGGTGTCGAGAGGGTTAGAAGCGGTGGAAGGAAAAAGATAATGTTGGGAGCTGGTACCCCCAAAGTATGATGGATTGGTTGGTGCTTGAGCTCCTTGCCCCAGGGGTTGGCCTTGAAAGGAGTGTGAAAAATACAGATCCTAAGTGGATCTAAACTCCAAGATCATTGGCTTGAATGCTTGCACTCCAAACTACATAAGCTAGGAATTGGCAACACATTCTATGCTACCTAGAATGCAAAGAACTTGATCAAAAAGCATTTATCACAAATGGAAACTTCCATAAACATCAAGTGCGGCCCAAAATAGCATTATACAGTCCATAATACATCAGCCTATCACTTTTGGAAAGCACCTAAGATCATACACAATAGCTTGAAGACAATACACACAACAATGCTCTCAATGGAGGAAGAAACAATGACAATGATCTATTGATCTCAATGAAGCATACAAAAGGTTTCTCCAACCTGTTCTCCACGACTTCCCTACTATTTATGGATGAGGAAGATGACTCTCTCTCCTCTCTCTAGAAGGTACTTGACCCTAGATATTCCCTATATAGGAAAAATAGCTAAAAATGGCTTATATGACCAAAATACATCAAAATGGTCTCATTTTGAAGGGTATGAAGTTTGACACTTCATCATACTGAAAAAATATAGTAAATAAAAACATTGTGGCCTGGTTCACACGTGTGAAACTCCATAACCAAAACTATTTACAATTTTAGCCAATTTAGGCCTCAAACTAGCTAGGAAATGTTGACAATTTTCACACTCCCTCTTCAACATTGGATGCTAGTTTCAACATAGTCTTTGAGCACATTCCAAGATTAGATCTATGCATTAAATATAGGTCCTTTCCCAATGGTTTGGTGAAGATATCAGCCACACACTCCTTTGAAGAGACATGTTGAAGCTCCACCTCTTTGGCAATGACTTGATCTCTCACAAAATGGTGAGCAATCTCAATGTGCTTGCTCCTTGCATGAAAAACAGGATTGCTTGCCAAGCTTTGGGCTGAAAGGTTATCACAAAGTATGATTGGAGTCTTCTCTGGTTCCAGCAAGTGAAGATCCAATAACATCCTCTTGATCCAAAGAATCTCCTTGGTGCATGTTGTTAATGCCTTGTACTCGGCTTCGGTGGAAGATAGAGAGATAGTTGGTTGCTTCTTTGATAGCCATGAGACCACTCCATCTCCAAGATAGATTGCAAAGGCACTTGTTGACTTCCTATCCATTTGATCACCTGCAAAATCTGAATCTGAAAATCCACAAAGGTTAGGTGTAGTACCTCCATACAAGATGCCAAAATCTCTAGATCCCGAGATGTATCTAAGTACTCTCTTTCCTAGCTTCCAATGAGCCTCACTAGGATCTTGCATAAATTGACTTAGTTTACCAACCACAAAGCTTAGATCAGGTCTTGTGATGGTTAACCATATAAGAGATCCTATTAGCTTTCTATAGAGAGTAATGTCCTTGAAGGATCTTTCATTACTTCTTGTAGTTAGCTTTACATTTGATTCCATAGGAGTAGAAACAACTTTACAATCTTCCATATGAAACCTTTTTAGAATAGAGTTAACATACTTTTCTTGACATATGAATGTAGATTTAGAAGTTCTAATAATCTCTATTCCTAAGATATAATGAAGTTTACCAAGATCTTGAATTTCAAACTCTCTTTTGAGTGCCATCTTGATTTCATCTATATCTAGATTGTTACCACCACTTAAGATAATGTCATCAACATAGATCAAAAGTAAAGTGATATCATTTTCATTCAATCTAAAGTAGAGAGAATGATCATACTCACTCATAACAAAGTTTTGAGAAAGTAAGAAGGAATTGAGCTTAGCATACCAACTCCTTGGTGCTTGCTTTAGCCCATACAAACTCTTTTGGAGATAGCACACATGATTAGGCTCATCATGTGAAACATAGCCCTTGGGTTGCTCCATGTAAATATCTTCTTCAAGATTACCATTCAAGAAGGCATTAGTAACATCCATTTGCCACATATCCCAATCATAAAGAGTTGCAAGAGAGATTAGGATTCGAATAGTTACCATCTTTGCCACGGGTGCAAAGGTCTCATCATAGTCAATACCATATTCTTGAGCATACCCCTTTGCCACCAACCTTGCCTTGTACTTGTTGATTGATCCATCTTGATTTGTCTTGATCTTGAAGATCCACTTACAACCAATTGCCTTCTTGTCCTTTGGAAGCTTTACCAACCTCCATGTGTTGCTTTTGATGAGTGCTTGATGCTCATGATCCATGGCTTGGATCCATTCCTTCTTTTGAATTGCTTCACCTACACAAGTTGGTTCATCAAAAGAGGTAAGAAAAGCAAAGTTAGAGTTGTCCACCACTTGCTTTCCTTTTTCATCATAGGTTAGCCTTGATGGCTTAGCCCTTTTCCTTTGAGTCTTCCTTGAAGTTTGCTTTGGAGTGGCATCTCCATCTTCATCCAAGACATCTTGCACATCATGATGATTAGTAGGCACATCAACATCAACATCAACAACATTGGAAACATTCTCTTCATGAAAGATGACATCCCTACTTATGACAACTTTCTTTGTAGAAGGAATGTACACTTTGTAAGCCTTGCTTACTTCACTATAGCCAACAAACACACCCTTCTTTGATGAAGGATCTTCTTTAGTTCTATCATCAAGTGTGATATTGACAAAACATGTACATCCAAAGATCCTACAATGCTTGACACTCGGCCTTCTACCATAACGAACCTCATGAGGAGTTTTACCATCCAAGGAAGCACTTGTCCATCTATTACATAGATAGTTAGCACATGCTAAAGCTTCCCCCCAAAAAGACTTAGCAAGATTAGCATGTAGTCTCATTGCCTTGGCACATTCACAAAGGGTTCTATTCTTCCTCTCGGCCACTCCATTCTGTTGTGGAGTCCTAGGACTAGACATCTCCCTCTTAATCCCATGTGCTATAGAAAAGTCTTTGAACCTATTTGAGGTGTATTCCCCTCCATTATCAGATCTTAAGCATTTGATCTTTGTATTGAATTGGTTTTCCATTTCATTCTTGAACTTGACAAATGCAGCAAACACTTCATCCTTACTTTTAAGAAGATAGATCCAAGTATACCTACTAAAGTCATCAATGAAAGTTGCATACATCTTTGCCCCACCATTGCTAGTTGTACTAGAAGAATGAATATCAGAATGCACAAGTTGAAAAGCTTCTTTAGATCTAGAAGTAGATCTAGAATAAGCAAGTCTATGAGATTTGGACAAGGCACAATGTTCACAAACACTATTGTTTGCAACAAGACTTTTAGGGAGACCAAGAACAAGCTCTTTCTTTGCCATTACCTCCAAAGATTTGAAGTTGGGATGGCCCAACCTCTTGTGCCAAACTTCTTGGTTTGTCAATTGCTCCCTAGCCATACATCCTTCATGATTAGAGATCACACATGCATCAAGCTTGAAAAGTTTACCATGCCTCCTACCTTGAGCAATCAAGGATCCACATTTACTTATCAAACATGCATCTCCAATGAACTCCACATCAAGTCCTTTGTCAATCATTTGACTTACACTAAGCAAATTCTTAGTGATTGAAGGAATGTACAAAACATTTTCAAGATTTGCTTTCCTATTTGTTGAAAGGGAAATAGGAATAGTGCCTATGCCTTTGATGTCACATTGACCATCATTTGCAGTGTAGATGATGTTACCTTCTCCCTCATAAGACAATAAGGATGTAAAGTATTCCTTATGTCTTGTCATGTGAGATGAGGCTCCACTATCAATCCACCAAGGATCATTATCATCTATGTTGGCTAACAAACTTGAAGTCATAACAAGTGATTCACATGTGTTATGTTCTTCCTCATCTATTGTAAGATTTCCTTGCCTCTCTCCTTGCTCTCTTTTCTTCTTATAACATTTATTTGCAAAATGACCTTTTATCCCACAATAAAAGCACTTGAACTTTGACTTATTGTTCTTAGTAGAAGAGGAAGAGGAAGAGTGATCATCATGATCAAAGTTACCACCTTTGGACCATTTCCCTTTGCCTTTACCTTTGCCCTTGAATTTGCCTTTTGTGAAGAAAGCCTCTTCACCTCCACCTTGCAAGGATGCACCATCAAGCTTTGATTGCAACCTATGTTCTTCAGCCAATAAGATTTCTTGCAAGTCAACCACACTTGGCAAGACTCTTTGAATGGCAAAACTTTGCACAAGGTTAGCATGTTCATTTAGCAAACCATTCAACATAACTTGGACTATTTCACCATCTTTTATGTTCTCATCAATGCATGCTAAATCATCACTTAGGGACTTAACTCTCAAGATAAATGCATGAGCACTTTCACCCTCTCTTTGCCTACTAGAAAATATTTGTCTCCTTAGGGTCAATACCCTAGATGTGGACTTTGATTCAAAGAGCTTCTTTAAGGCATTCCATGCCTCACTTGCACTTTGACACTTTCCAACTTCCTTGAGAAGTTCATTTGTAACATTCATTTTAATGATATGAAGAGCCCTTTTGGCCTTCTTATCAAACCTTTGTTGCTCTTGAAGTGTGAGAGGTCTCTCTTCAATTTCTGCAACTATGTCCATGAGTTCATTCAACTCAAGTAAGGACTCCATCCTCACTTTCCAAGTAGAGTAGTTTGATGAACTCAACCTTTCACTAGACTCTAGCATGATCCCACCATTGGAAGCCATGATTCTAATGTTTCTTCAACTTTTAGGTTTTGTCCTAAAGCACTTAGCACTCACTTTTCTCTCAACAAATGATAGATAAAGAGATCTATGAAGATTTAGGACCCTAAAACACTTCTATCTTGAACCTAGATGGTTTCCAAGCATAGAAAGGAAGATTGAAACACATGCAACACTTTGCACACACTAAGAATGGATTACAAAATCAAACCAACCTGAACACACTCTTGCTTAAGCTCTCAAACTTTTCAGCAAGTGACCAAATCAAGTTATGGTGTGAAGAGTTACTTGCATTCTTAGAAAATACCCAAAACTAGGATGCCAAGATTACCTAGTAATGAACAAACTTGATCAACATATGATCAACACATTGAGATATTGATTCAACCTGTAAAACCACATGTAAACCACACTTCTAAAAGTTTATAAACTCCAGCAAGTGATAAATACAAGATTTAGAGGTGAATGAATGAGCACACTTAGTGAATCACAAGACTAGCTTCACTATCTTGTCAAATCTTGGTGTTTAGATGTAGATCTAAGATCACTTCACATGAGAATGTTCCTCAACCTGTTAAGAACCTGAAAACACACTTGCATAATGGTTAACACCTTCCAGCAAATGCTCCAATCAAATTACATAAGGAGAGTTACTTACATGCTCAACAAAGTACACCAAAATTTATGCCAAAATTGATGACAATCTTTACAATATGCTCTTCACAATGGAGCTTACAATATGTTCACCCAAAAAAAGGGATCTTTCATCCAAATGGGAGCTTTGCTCAGCCTTTAGGAGAATTACAACTCACTCAAAAGAGCATTTGTCATCCACTTAAGGAGAAGTTTCATCCACTTAAGGAGAGTGTTCATCCAAGAATGGAGATTGTCAACAATAGGATTGAAAAGAACATTGTTAGTATTGAATATGCACAAGCCTCACAATCACAAATGATTAGGTGTTATGATCTGATCCAAAATAGTTTCTTTTCAGCCTCTGATCTTCAATAGACCTGAAATATGCTTTTGATCCACAAGTTCAACTCACAAAACAAAGGTTAGTAAGATTTGATCAACAAAGCAATGCAAAATCATGCTAGAACTTGATCAAACATCCAAATATCACCAAAAATGGAATACTTACTGTAAATAGAAGCCAACCAGCTCTGATACCATGTGAAAAATACAGATCCTAAGTGGATCTAAACTCCAAGATCATTGGCTTGAATGCTTGCACTCCAAACTACATAAGCTAGGAATTGGCAACACATTCTATGCTACCTAGAATGCAAAGAACTTGATCAAAAAGCATTTATCACAAATGGAAACTTCCATAAACATCAAGTGCGGCCCAAAATAGCATTATACAGTCCATAATACATCAGCCTATCACTTTTGGAAAGCACCTAAGATCATACACAATAGCTTGAAGACAATACACACAACAATGCTCTCAATGGAGGAAGAAACAATGACAATGATCTATTGATCTCAATGAAGCATACAAAAGGTTTCTCCAACCTGTTCTCCACGACTTCCCTACTATTTATGGATGAGGAAGATGACTCTCTCTCCTCTCTCTAGAAGGTACTTGACCCTAGATATTCCCTATATAGGAAAAATAGCTAAAAATGGCTTATATGACCAAAATACATCAAAATGGTCTCATTTTGAAGGGTATGAAGTTTGACACTTCATCATACTGAAAAAATACAGTAAATAAAAACATTGTGGCCTGGTTCACATGTGTGAAACTCCAGAACCAAAACTATTTACAATTTTAGCCAATTTAGGCCTCAAACTAGCTAGGAAATGTTGACAATTTTCACAAGGAGGAGCCTTGAGTAGCAGGAGGAGACTACTGGAATCCTGTTCCATCTCCACCATCTGGTCCATCAAAGTGGTGCCCAGAATCATGGAACAGGGTGTGCTTTGCATGAACAGACGACGTCGACTGGACAGCTGTCTTTAACCGTTCTTCCAAGGTGGCAATGTGCTGCTTCAGGGCCTCGACGGAAGCAAGGTATGATTGTTGTAATTTTGTGTGCTGCTCCATCGTGGCTTTCAGCTTTTGGGCCAGTGTTTGATAAGCCACCACTGGAATGGGAGTTCCCTCAGAAATAGCTGGTGGTGCAAAGTCGTTGAAGTCCACCAATTTCAACCGTTCCTTCATAGTAGAACGTGTGAAAATCATGAACAGGGTTAGATGGAGATGAATGAAAGATAGGTGGAGGTGATCAATTTTTGTAAAAGTTCAATCTCTTTACTAGTAGATCGCTTTATGTTACTGCCCTGTCCATCTCTTCCTCTATATGCATTGAATTTTCTTCTGTGGCCAATCTCTAAACTAGAAATGACTAATCTTGTATTGTTTAGGTTAAAAGTACCCATTCTTTTGTTGGTATTCTCAGTCAAAATCTAGTGATTTTGGGCTAGAAATGGGCTATACAAACCATGATTGTGTGAATAAGAACTTTTGGTGCTTGCATGTTGATTTACAGGGATTTGGGATTGCACAAAAATTAGTCAAAAAACATGGTTATTTGATGGTTTTTGGACTAATTTTGGGGATTTTCACAAAAGTCATGGCCAATACTTTGCATGCACATTTTCAGAGGTGTAATTATGTTGTCATAAGGCTTTCATGAAGTTTGGTTAGGATTGGACACCATTAAGGGTCTCAAAAAGTAAAAAAATAGTGTATTTTTTGGGGATTTTTGAGCTTGAATAACTCTCAAATGGTGATCTGAACTGTTGGGGTGCTCTCAAATAGATTAGGTGCGGAAGAAGAGACACAGCTGCAACATAGAGAAATTTACAAGATCTTCACCAAAGCTACAACAGAAACAATGTTGACTTAGATCGAATGGAGGAATGTCTTGGTAGGTGTCAGAGACAACCATGAAGGGAGTTAGGCGTCTAAGACAACCATGCTTTCTTTGAGATTAGACATTCCGAATTGAGTGAGTGTCAATAGAGAAAGAAAACTATCAGAAAGCATTTGTAGTGCAATACACGTAAGAAGAATAGAGAATCTGAATTAAGCAGTTGTGAATACAACAATAAGATCACAATCTTGTGCCCAAGAATGGTTCACAGTAATGGCGCACTGAGTGCAGTGATTACTTAGCTAGTTATAGGTTAAATAATTATCTCTATCTTCTGAATGGCTTTCACTCTCTCTAAGATCTTTGATTATATGGAATCAGATAATTAAGACACAATGGAGTTCACGTAGGAACTCTGTTTCACTCTTCTCCACTTGCATATGTTCATCACAAATTGTCACATCATCATTTACATGAGTTGCCATTATGTAGATATACATGGAGCTATTACAATGACTACGTAGGCAATGAGCGTGAAACAGTGCGGTTACCGAAAAGTGTTAAAGTGAATTGTGATGTGGTCTGCGTCTGACAGGGCAGTGTGGATGACGTGGAATGCTTCGAACGAGGTCAAAGAGGATGTAGTCGAAGATCTCGAACTCAAAGAGTTTGTCGTCGATCCCACTTTTGCTCCAGTTGATTGATTGCATAGACGTTCACTTTCAGAGAGTAAGACACAATGTTGTCATAGAGAGAGAGAGAGAGAGAGAGAGAGAGAGAGAGAGAGAGAGAGAGAGAGAGAGAGAGAGAGAGAGAGAGAGAGAGAGAGAGAGAGAGAGAGAGAGAGAGAGAGAGAGAGAGAGAGAGAGAGAGAGAGAGAGAGCATCACAGATTGTCTCATCATCATTTACGTGAGTTGCCGTTATGTATATATTCATGGAGCAGTTACAATGACTGCGTAGGCAACGAGCATGAAACAATGCAGTTACTGAAAAGTGTTAAAGTGAACTGTGATGTGGTTTGCGTCTGACAGAGCAGTGTAGATGATGTGGAACGCGAAGATCTTGTATTCGAACGAGGTCGAAGAGGATGTAGTTGAAGATCTCGAACAAGCATCAAATCCAACAATTAGCAAATCCAAAGAAACATGAGAGATGGAGAAGGAAAGAAGAAGAGCGAGGACATTCCATATCCATTCCATAAGAGGCTCAACCTGTTTGTATTGAAATGAAGTGAATATGTATAAAATAACTTGAATCCACCACTATATATAGTGAATTTTAGGGCTTTGGCCTCGAGTCCTATTGGCCAATCTCCACCTCCCTCATTATTTGAAATTAAAAAACTGGAGAGAACCCTTTTTATTCACTAACTTGTCTATTAGGCCTTGTGACATTAAATTCCCGCAAAAAGACCGAAAGTCCTTGTATTAACTTCTAACTAATCAAATAACTATGTGATCATCGGGTTGAACTTACACACGCAGGGTGCCAAATCCCTCTCACTTATTAACTATGGCTAGGGTTGCCTCAATATACGCAAACCTTCCAACAAAGATATTCAACTATATTTGTCAAATAGTGTATGGTAAAGTCAAACAACATAAAAAAACTTTAACTTTAATTTTGCTTTACTCGTGTGGTCAACGCAATATACTAATTTCCATTCAATAGCCTTCTACAAATACTTTTTAAGTTTTAAAACTCTAAAACGACTCCATACTAGTGTATTAGGTTTCATAATGGCAATGAAACCAAAAGTGAGGACACATTGCTTTTCAATAATAGTGTCAATTTGATAAAATATGCTAAACATATGTTGTTCTCAAAATTCGACATTGCAGATCTGGGTGAAACTCACTACTGTCTAGAAATTCAAATCCATAGAGACAGAGAGAGAAGACTCATATATATCACTCAACAGAAGTACCTTCACAACATCCTTATTAGATATAATTTGATAAACTGTAAAGCAGCTCACTCACCAGTGGACCCAGACCTACGATTGTCGAAGAACCAGTGTCTTTAGACAAAACAGAAAAAGAAACAGATGAGAGAATATCCCTATCAGTAGATTCTAGGATCTCTCATGTACGTAATGATCTGCACCAGATCTGACATATATTTTGCAGTTAGCTGACTAAGCCAATTTATGGCTGATTTTGGCATGATCCATTGGAAGGCTCTTATTAGAGTCATGCGATATTCGAGCTACAAAGGACTTATGTATATGCTATGGAGAAGTTGACAATGACAAACTCCATATACACCATGGATACACAGATGCAAGCTAGGGAGGAGATGTAGATACTAGTAAATCCACATCTGGATTTACATTCGTCCTCAACAAAGGTCCTATCTCCTGGAACAGTCATAAGCAAACTTCCATTGCTCTTTCTTCTATAGAGTCAGAGTATATCGCTGTTTTTTAAGCTACTAAATAAGCAATATGATTGAAAAATTTGTTATTAGACATTTGTTTGAATCGGTATGCTTTGACAATTCTATTATGTGATAGTCAAAGATTTTCATTGTCTTATCGGCTGACCCTAGATTTCATTCTAGGAGAAAGCACATTGAAATTAATTATCACTATGTCATGAGTAAAATTTTCAATAGAGAAGTAAGTCAAAGTACTGTCAAACACAGAGCATGACAATAGATGTATTCACCAAGGCATTGAGCATTGATGCACACAACAAATTTTGTGCATCACGTAGTCTGAAGATAAGGCATTCATGTATCCAGATTGGGGGGGGGGTGTTGGATTATTCATTCTCTCCCTAAGTCCATTGTTAATCTAGATTCATTCATGTTGTTGTATATTTATTTGCATTGTCATAGTTTGCAGAGATACACGAGAATCAAATACATGTATCGAAGGTAGTCAAACTATCGAGGAAGGTCCAACTATCGAAGGAGTATCGGTCTACCGACTATTGACAAGTGCTCAAATGTTCGATTTGAATACCTATCGAGTTTAACACTAGAGTTGTTTTTAGCACATTTCTGTGCGCGTGCGCACAAAAGTGCGCAGAAAATCCTTGGTCACTTGACGAGACATAACATGCCTTCAAATGATTGAAATTTCAATCTTTCAATTGTATGTGAAACTAGACTTGAATCTTCATTTTGTTATTGGAAGACTTAAATATTTTCTCTCAATTGATGGCAATTTGCCTCCAAAAAACTTCAATTTTCAGCACTTTTCAGCACTTCACCTTGGTAACTTTAGGTGCACGTATATATCTCTATAGGACTCCAATTTTTTTTTTCTATAGACATGTTTCTATGGTCATAAAGGATTTTTGAAAGTAGACAGCCAAAGAAAGGGTTGTAAAAAGCACCTCCAAAAGAGTTGAAACTTTCCAGCACCTTTCAATAATTTTCAATACTTTTCAGCACTTGACATGGGTAACTTTAGATACACATAACTATCTCTACATAACTCCAAATTGGAAAAAAATTGAGAGACATGTTTCTATGATCATATAATACATTTTAAAGTAGACAAACCAAAAAAATATTGTTAAAATCATGGTATTATACACTCATATATGATATTTCTAGTTTTGGTGATTTTTATCAACACTTAAAAGGGTAACTTTGAATGCACGTATCTATCTCTATAGATTTCCAAATTCAATTTTTTTTTGTTAGGCATGTTTCTATAATCATATAGGATTTTTAAGAGTAGACAAGCTAAAAATTGAATGTAAAATTTACAACAATGTAGTCCCATATATGAAAATATCGAAGTTTCATCATTCACCCTACATGTTTGACACATCATATCTTACATGTAAGTTGGTCAAAATGAAGGTCTCAGAATTTTTAATCGGTAAATGTATATATGAAGAACACACATGTGAAAGGATTTGATGCGATTCATCATAATTTATGAGATATGATTTTTTGAATAAGTGCTTGAAATGCACACTTTTGTGTGCATTTTGAAACGACTCTAGTGTTAACACTCGACACACCCAATTCTAACCCATACGACTCTAACTCGAATAAAAAAACCATCGATTGACCTGCTGACTGTTGGAAAGAGGTGTGTGAAAAGATAGGTCGAATAGAATCGAATAAAAGAAATTTGAATGACAAGGAATAAAACTTATTGTGCGCAGCGGAATAAACTATCTTCCTCTTTTGCTATGCATGACTACGTCTATCAATTTCGAACAAAACAATAGTGATAGTAATCACGTTCGATCTTATAGTAACTAACTTTGAAATCATTAGTACTACAATGATTATGTAGGCAAACATTAAAGCATTGAATTATCAGACAAATAATCAGTCGCGAAGAATTACAAAAATGCATACATTCTGAGACGAAGCTGAACGCAATAAGAAGATAGTATTGATTCAGTATGAAAACGAAACAAATGTAAACGAGTACAACAAGTTGTGAATCAAAACCGCGTACTCTAAGCTATCTCTGAGCGGCTAAATATAAGTCTGAATTAGGCGCAACTACTGATAAGCAGCGTGGTTTGGATACATCATGAGAACTAGTCCATGTTCCACTTAGTAAAGAGCTCACCCGTGATGCAATTTTGAAATTCAATGTTTGAAAGGATAACCACCCGTGCAAATACGCATTCAAGTCAAAAAGTCGGTAAATCCTAATTCCGTATGTGCAATCCATGATTTGAATCATTTGTGTGCAATCCGAAATTTCGTTAGAAAGTGCAATTTGAATTTTTTTTTATGAAGTTGAAGGTCAAAACGGCCTTCGAGTACAAATAAAAGTTGCTTAAGATCTCAGCATGGGCTCGTAAAAGAATCGGCCCGATAGTTTTAGAGCTAAGCAAAACGTGTCATCGTAAAACTTTGAAAGTAGTCGTAAAACAATGTACATAATTATTGCTAATTTAACTCATAAGAGAGAGAGAGAGAGAGAGAGAGAGAGGGGGGGGGGGGGTGGGAGGGGCATGGCTACATGCATCATTTTTTGTCTCAAACTTATGGGATGTCATGCAAATTCAAATGTGCACATCCACGAACTGAGCCTATATCTCGGATTTCAAAAGAAGTGGTTCAAGGATGTGCACAACATCGAGGAACTAACTTCACTAAAACATCCCAAAAGTGTAGGCTTTCAAAAGTGCAAGTGACGCGCCTAATAATAAGGGGGAGAGCAAAAGAAATGTAAAGACCACCAACACAACCTCGCACACCTAAAAAATAAAATTTTGAGGAGGTCAAAATTGAAATTGGCAAATCTAATAAAGCCCACCAACACAACCTCCAGGCTCCCGCACCTAAAATAGAATTTGGAGGAGGTCAAAATTCAAATTGGCAAGCTTTTGTAAAAAAATGAATAGTAATAGGTTGATCGATATCTCCTTGGATTTCTGAAGCCGCTTGCAAGAGAGCTCTGGATCTTTAAAAGAAGATCGCATATGTGAATGGAAGACAGAATAGATATGGAGTTATGTTTGATCATTCGTTTGTGAGCTTCACAGATTTAGATATGGAGTCCGCCATAGCCTTCTGCGACAATATTTCATGGCTGGTATTGCTTCTATACCTTCTTCGGGTTTTAGGGTTGTTCTGTTTCTGCTTCTTTTGCTGCTCGTCTTGCACCTTCAAGCAGTGCAAGGGACAACTATACTCGTAGTCTTTTAATCTATCGGCTCTCATTAAGTCTTCAGCAGAATTTAGTCACCGTTCCTAGTTTGTTATGGTCTGAGGTAGAGGCAAAAGTTTGGAGCAAGAAAGAGATGCGTAATACAATAGGATGCATCGGAAATACGATTGATGGTTGCTGTGACCTCTAATTTTGTCTTTAAACAAGTTGCTGATTCTTATTCTATATGTTTCAATAGATGTGAGTGTTTGTGTTTCTGATCTTTGAATATGTGGCTCATTTATGCTGGTGTTTACATAGATCTCAGCGATAATACGTCCACATTAAGGTTGGTTCTAGTTGTAGATTAATTCATTTCTAGATCTTGGAATCGCTAGTTGGTTCGTATCTCAATGTAGCATCTGTATATGTAAATTGCCCCGTTTTTATGCAAGTTATGGTATCCAAGAGGTTGTGCGCTGTAAGGTTAGCCAAAATTATATAGAAACTGAAGTTCCACAGAAGACTTGTTTATATCATCATGCCTCTTCTTCAATTATTCCTATTTATAGGGTTCTTTGATTTTGTAGGTTGCTTATACAGGGTTGTTGGACGGTCCAAAATAGGAAATCTGGGCATTGCACTGTTGGAGGTGTGCAAAAATAGTGTAGGTTGACAATCTCACACTCGAACTTCACAAAGGATTCTACGATCCGTTTGTTTTTATTATAAGATATCTGTGAAGACGGAGAGTGGCGGTCTGCTTTTCTAAGTCCTTGAAGGGACATTGTGAATGTACTTATTCCACCTGGAAGTGGTGCTTTACCTAATCAGGGTGCAAGCTCATTGTCGAGGATGAACGGAAGTTCGTCGACTGCTTTGGCATGGTCACATACATCGGGTTCTCGAAAGCCTCGCATAGTTTTGGCTGCAAGTGGCAGTGTTGCAGCTATCAAGTTCGGTATTCTGGCTGAGAGCTTATCTGAGTGGGCTGATGTCAAGGCTGTGGTGACCACACCGGCGATGCATTTCATTGATAAAGCGACTTTCCCTGCACATGTTAAGCTTTACTCCGAAGAAGATGAGTGGTCAGGATGGAAAAAGCTGGGAGATACTGTGCTACACATAGAGCTTAGAAAGTGGGCCGATGCTTTATTGATTGCACCATTGTCAGCAAACACGCTTGCCAAGGTAGAGTTTCGATCAGCTTTTTGGGTTATCATAGAAGACTGGTTTTTGGGTTAAACTGATTTGTTGCTTATTCATCTCAGATTGTGGTGCAAAAATGGCTTGATATGTGTAAATAAAGTAACTGGACCTACTTTGTAGATTGTGTCTGCTTTGGGGCTTGGTAGTTCAATCTTTGGTTTGTCCATACTTTTCTTCCGTGACACAGTGCTACTTCGTGGTCTCAAGCATCTTCCTTAGAAGGCTTAGAACTTGAATGTTTGCAGATTGATTATTCCTTAACATTTTTCTGCAGATTGCAGGTGGTATCTGTGATAACTTGCTGACATCGGTTGTTCGTGCTTGGGATTTTTCAAAGCCAGTTTTTGTAGCCCCTTCAATGAACACTTTTATGTGGGACAGTCCTTTTACAGTTCGCCATTTGACTGCAATTGAAGAGCTAGGTGTGATCATCATTTCTCCCACTTCAAAGAAACTGGCATGTGGTGATATAGGTGTTGGTGCAATGGCGGAAGTGTCAATTATTGACTCAATCGTTAGGTTTTCGATGTTTAAGTGTGACCGCCCAAGCAACTCTGCAGCACCTGGCACACCAGCATGATTTCTTTTGCTGCCAATTTTGGAGAATCAGGTTTTGGTCTTCATATTCTTGTTCTATATGCTTAAGCACAATCATTAACTTGGCTATTGTTAGTGTCAACTGCTAAGTTCTAACCATATGTGAATTCTCAAGCACTCTTACAAGCAAAGTACTTTGGACGATTCTAACAGCTACATCAAACAAAACACAAATTGACACCTTGTTTAGGTATTCTTACGATTTTTTATATGAAGGTTCCATTCCTATGCAAGGTTTTATCTTCTTCAAAAGATTAAGCTGTCGGTCAAAAGCAGATGTGTACAGTGGGAATGCACTTGATTGAATAAAACATTCATAAATAATAGTTTATTGAAGTCATTCGAGTGGAATATGATCAATTTCTACATTTCGCAATCTCTAAAAGCATGTCATTGTTGGTGAATTAGGATTTGTTGTGAACTTCATGTCGCATCACAGCTTTATATCAAACATAAACTTTGGCCTCTGTTTTGCCATCAGTTGCTAAATGTTTGTGCTCTTATGCATTGTTGCAAATTTCAAAAGCATTATACCATTTTGTAGTGGTTAGTCTATTTTGAGGGTCTCAAATGGCAAGATTTATTTTATTCGAGTGTAAAGTTCTTTGTGCTTCAATTGGTGAATTCCTTGTCGCTTCCTAGTACCTTTATGAACTCAATATAGTATCTCATTAAGCAAAATAGACCATAAATGATGAACCAATTAGCATCCTCCAACTAAGAATGTTGAAGGAACAACAGATATGGCCTATAGCTACCCCCTACAAAGAAGAGCAAACAAGTTTCGTTCAAAGAACTCCCGAATAATCCAAAATCTTAAGCTACGCAATCAATATGCCTACTTCCTATTTTATGTTGTATTGACTTCATATATTAATGAACCGTGGGCGGTTCACCACGGTTTTGAGAATCGTACAGTGAACCGTACGGTTCTCAAATTTTTTTGCCCAGAACCGTGGTGAACCGTGTAGTTAATAATTAATTAATTAATGAGAACCGTGGGTACTATGATTGACTTAGGGCTAAAACCCTAAGTATGAAAAATGTAGGGCGAAATCAATTTTCCTCCAAAAATAGTGCCACCACCCCTAGACAAGAGGCCCGATGTGCCTTGTGAATAAATTAAGCATTGGCTTAGCCAAATAAATGGATATTGGACCCACAAGCCCTAGAAGTATTGTATGTTCTAATCCTCCCTTGCTATACATACATTGTCCCCAATATGAGCTATAAAAGAAAAATATATAGTGAAAATCTATTGTAGCTATTGCAAGGAATATTTGCAAAACTACATACGTTATTGGAAAATGTTGCTTCTCTATATAGATTCCAAAAGTTAGTATGCCAAAAAGGTAGCTACAAAAGTATTCATGTGGAACTGAAAGTTGAAACATAAGAAGTGTAAATTTCTATCGTTGAATCATAACATCAGATTCTATCAAGTTGTATTAAATGGCCTAGGATTGCCAAAGGAAGGCATCATAGGATTGGTGTCAGCAATGAGTTGAATACAAATCATATTTGCAAATATGTATGCATCGAAGCTAGTTGTATGGACCAAGAATGCCACACAAAGGCATCAGTATGGATATTAAGTGATCCATTATGACCAAGAGTGCCCCTCACCATTAGCATGAGCTAGAGCAAAAGCATGGTTAAATAGACCAAGAATGCCAAATAGCAAGAACATGTATCTTGGCGATGATGAGAAGAAGAAGAGGAGCACATACCTTTTGTCAGGTCTATAAAATGCCTAAAAGAGTTCAATGACCCAATGATATAATTACCAACTAGCTACTTGACTCTGGAGCTTATGCCTTTGATATAGGCTATGATTGCTACGAATATACATGTACGTCATCACAATATTCTAGTGTTGAATACATCTCAATTGCATAAGCTTGTGTTGATTGATGATTGAGAGAGTTGTTGCAAGCATGGATGTACCATGCCAGGCATATAGAGTATAGACCAAGACTGCCAAATAAAGGCAAAAGGATGAAGACATGTTCTAGATCATATGGGCCCATTATAGCGTTGAGGAAGGATCACTTCTTCACGTCCCAATTTAAGCTATTGTAACACTAATAGATTGAAGCAACATTGTAATTCTAGTGCTAAATAAATGAGGACTCAAGTGCTATTTGTGGACCATGTTGCCATACTAGGGATTATTGATGCAGCAAGTTATGATTTGCTGTTTTTCTTGAATCGTGAATTGCCATCCTAGTGAACTTCGATTCGCACACGAGAATCAATGTTGTATGTCAATTTTGTTTTGTTTTGTTGAAAATCCACAATCCATGTCGATTTGGTTGCACACATGAGAGAGAGATGGAGAGAGTTTATGCAAATAAATAGATTGAGCTTTAACAACAGATTTGAGTGGGTGTTTGCTCTAAACCACCTTTCTTCAGGGTCCACGAACATTCCTACAACGTTTTAGCCGCTACTACACGTAATGAAAGATGTCAATGTATCACCCTACATAGATGTACTGCTCTCACCAAGAGCTTCAATCTAATACCCATATTGCCCACCCAAGAGAAAAGAAACAATTCTCAAAACACCAAAATCGTGATTTGCGATTTGTGATTGCAACTATGCTAGGGATCAAGAACCATTAGTATGTACTTGTCACCTCAATCATGGGATTACGTTGCTACCAAACATCAATAAGATCACTCTACCAATAGCCATATATACTTTGCCAGCACATGCCAAGGATGGAACTATGCTGATATGTACGACAAGAACTTGGTTGCCACACGCCAATAGAGAAATCCATGCAAGCTGAATGAATGATGTAGCCCCATTAGTGATATATACATTGGTTATCAAGCCAAGCCAATGGATCAATCGTATCAAAGGGATATTAAAGACTACCACCATGCTTTCATTGTGCCACTCTGAGAGAACAAGAGTGCTAGCAAATAATGCTCATACCAGGGCCAAAATCCCAAGTTGTATAAAACATTGGTTGTTGTTTCTTCTTAATCATCCATCACAATTGCCTGCTTCAGAAGAGTGTCTTCCTTATGGATTTCCACTTGCCCGTTGTCCCTTTGAACTTACAGTTTTACATCTTGAAATCAATAACTGGTTCACATGCAGTTGTGCCATTGTACCCCTGGCACTATATCCAAGCTTTCATGTTTTCATGAAAATCCAAATGATATTTGTAGTCCTTGATGGCTATTTCCATTTGAGGCACTACCTTATCATAAACAACTCATCGGTGCCCATTGCCAAAGTCAAGTACATTTTTGTAATCTAAGTCAATAATAGACGGCTTAAACTTTTTTACCAAAGCTGCATCGATAAAGTTATGCGAGGAACTCGTGTAAAAAAAACCATGACATTACAATTGTTACGTATCCATAAGGGCACACAACATGTTACTTGAGGTGATGGTCTTATTACGGGACAGGACGATAGTTTAGAGCTATAGGTTGTTTGGGTGCCATATGTCAATGTTTTATTGGCATGGTGTAGCTCAAAGTTATTGAATTGCGGCGATGTGCGGAAATCGTGTTTGTCAATGGTTATGACATAGCCCTGTTGGCGGAGGCGACCCCAATTACACTATGTATATAGAGGTGGATCTCCATATGAGTTTTGGAGAATAAAGAGCTCTCCCATGTGGTTAGGCTAGGACGATATCTTGTCTCATGATGTATGTGAAGGACAATGCTAAGGTGCAGCGGTATGGAATGTTGTAGCTTGGTGGAGGCCTAAGTGTGCTTGATGGTGGTATATAGCTCTAGTGAATGGGGGTGGATGGGTATTTACAAAGCGTCGTCACTTGATTGTGTCCTTACTTTGGTCCGCTTCGACGATGGAGTTTCTAACATACAGTATTAGAGCCACTGATTATCGTGTAAGGTGCAATTGTTTTAACTCTACTTTGGTTGGTTATGTGTGCTTGGAAAGCGTATCTTTCATGGTGGGTTCACTATAAAAAGGTTTGTCTTTTTCTTTCGTTCAATTTCGACACCGTTTCAATAGAGAAATAGCCTGGTATACTAGTTAAGGGGTTGATTTTTTGACGGTTTTCAAGTTTCTGGTAGCTGATTTACAGAATTTGCAGAAGCTGTAAAAGTTTTTTGTCAGTCAGTTTATGCACAAAACATTGTCAAAAAACTCACGTGTTCTGGTAGTTTTTCAAAATCGTCTAGTTTGATTGTTTGGCAATTATTAACTGGTCTAGGCCATTAACTCCTTGAAAAACCAAATCCTAGAAATGCAATATAAGCATGCGGTCATTGAGCTTGAATGATGAAGCCAAAGCCAATTGCGACTCTTTGTCCTATACCCATGTTCAACTCGAATTTTATTCGGGTGACAAGAAGGACCTACACCTCAACATGGTTTTATCTTGTCGTGATCCATGGAATACTCACTCAATTTTCTATGCACGACTCGCTATACAGCACTAAGGTTGCTATTGCTATCATGTTTTTATCCAAGAAGGCATTTACGTGGTGGCAGGATCTTAAGGAAAAGGCCAATACCTTTACCACTTGGAATGTTGTCTAGGAGGCCTCTAGTTGGTGTTTCCGTTTTAATGACTTTGAGTACTATCAGCGGTTTGCCATTCGGTGCAGATGGGTGGTAGGTCGTTAGACTCCTCCAGGAATTTCAGGAAGTTTTGCCTCAATTTGTCAATCGAGTCGATGCCCCATTACATATTATGTTGGAGCTTTTTAAAGAATACCAACATGAAGCGTGATGTTACCAATCGCAAAGCCTCGAAGTTGCATTTCACTTCACAAAAATCATTGATGATAACCATTCTGGTGCCTACAAGGAGCAAATTTTACATTCAAGGTTGAATCTACGGATAAAAATTTCTTTAAGCGGGGCAAAGACAAGATGGAAACCTGCTCCCAAGGCGAGAAAAAGCGCGTCAAGTTGGATCGTGCGGATTGCGACAAGGCGAGGACCAGCGACTTGTGTTTCTCCTACATGGAGAGGGGACATCTTGGAGACGATTGTTGATTGATACCATTTGTGAAAATGGTTGTTTTAATACAATTGTTTTTGGCCCCCATGACCTCATTCGGATGAATGGGTTCTTAGGACGCCAAGCTGTGAACATTTTATTTGATGATGGTGTTAGAGTTAATGTTCATATTGTTACTCTTAATGTTGCTGTCTAGGATTAATTAGGATCATTGGGCCATGTTGGTGTGAGTGGCTACTGCGCCAAATAATCACAAGTACGTGGTGAAGATGGCAATGGGAGAAGATCGACAAATATGGGACCAGATTGTTCCTTAGCTACCGTTGAGAATTCAAGATTATAGTAAACACCTTAATTTTCATATTATGAATTTGGATAAGGTAGATATAATCTTGGTTGAGGAGTGGTGTTACTCCAAGAATGAGTCATCAAAAAAGGATTATGTTATTTATAGTTTGTCATTTTTGCACAATGGCTCATTGGTTGAACTTCTAGGTGATGTTAATATTTCAGACACTCTTTTTGCATATGCGTTGGAAGTTAATGAATGTTTGAAAGATTATGAGTATAATGTTTATTTATGTATTCTAAAAGATGTAATTTTTATAGATGAGAGCAATCTAAACATTGGGTTATCACAAATGCCTTTGGATTTCTCTCTTAATAACCCTTTAGATGAGGATTTACCTGAGGTTAGAGTATTTAGGAGGCCTCAGTAGGATTTTGCTGATGTTTTTCCTAAGCATCTACCTGAAGGCCTACCTCCCTCCAGGAGTCTAGACTATGAGATAGGGCACTTTCTGGATAGTATCTTTGTATTATTGTTTTTTTACAGGGTTAGCTCGAAGGAAGATGATGACATAGCCAAGCAATATCAGGAGTATCTTACGATGGGTCACATTAGACACCTAGTTAGTCTCCTTGGAGAGCACTAGTCTTTTTTGTTAGCAAAAAGGACGGAGGCACTTGCCTCTGTTAATTTTAAAAGGATGAATAAGATGACCAAAGAAATTAGATACTCCTTATCAAGGATGGATGATCTAATGGACCGTTAGAATGGAGCAAATCATTTTTTCAAGATAAACCTTAGATCATACTACCATCAGATAAGCATTATGAAGGAGGATGTTTCTAAGATTGATTTTCGAATCAAGTATGGCCACTGAGTTTTTAGTGTTACAGTTTGGACCCGGGCATCTTTGTACTTATCATAACCTAACCCTAACATCTAACCTAATAGGTCATTGGATCCACCTTAATATGGGTTCACGATCTCAAGATCCAAAAACAATGTAAAACATGCTATTTTTAGCTCTTAGAATTTCTCTAGATTATCTAAGCACACTTTGGCCTCATTTCAAAGATGCTATCACAATGTAATATGAGGAATGAAGTCTTTTGGGAGACATTCTCGAGACTCACGGCATCATGGACTATACACGTTGAAGCAAAACACCACGTTATGGCAATGAAGTGGAAGAAGATCAAACCCTCAATTCGATTGGCACAATTTTGATCATGCTTCAATTTGTTTTTTGGTATTTTTATTTTTGAGGGAGAATTAGTGTGATCACTATTTTTGAGTGTTAGTGTGATCACGAGAATTAGGTTTCAGAATGAAAAATACCGATAATGTGAGTTGTGTGTGTGTGTGTGTGTGTGTGAGAGAGAGAGAGAGAGAGAGAGAGAGAGAGAGAGAGAGAGAGAGAGAGAGAGAGAGAGAGAGAGAGAGAGATCAAGATACCCATAATTTTGAAGCTACTATTGCAAAACGTTTAGATTTTTCAGATTTTATCAATTTAACAACAATCATCTAATTTGAATACACCAACAATTACAATAAAAAAATGTCTAATTTAACAAAATATTTTCCTACAACATGCACTAATATGCACGATTGGTACATTATATAACTTATGACATCCAAAAATTGTGATTCAAAAATAGTTTAACCGATCAGCCAATATTCTCTTCTTATAGCTTTTCAAATTTTAGTAATTACACTTTACAAATATACCTTGGAAAATGAATTTGCTGATAATGATGCACTAGCCAACGCATGATTGGCCTATATCGTGCTAAGACAATTCAAGAATATCAACGTTTCTTAGTAGTCAAGCCTTTAAAAAGCATGATGTGGTTTGTTTCCTCAAAGATTTACAAACCACAAATTCAATGTTAGAACCTATAAGATACATAATCTATATAACAGCTAAATTCTTTGTTGAACCATACATGAGTAAATTGGAACCCACAAAGTAATGGACATATAACTCACCGCCCAATCATAGACCACAAGCTGATGATCAACCCCCTAGGCTTGGGAGACAACATTGGCATTGTTAATGTTGATCAAACAACTAATCAGTAGCCATGGCATCCCATACCGACGTAGCCCAACCCACAGAAGAGGTACCTTACCTTGTCAAGACGATTACGAAGAGCTCTCATCAATTCATGCCCCAACTAATTTAAACACCTCACCTAATGCTCTTAATAAATCTTATAAAGCCATAGTCGAATGCCACATCTCCTAAATACTTACTATTCAGCTAATTCCAGATGTCCAGTCTAGCTAATGATAATAGATAGTGAGTACTAACCTCACCAAGCTTCCCTTAACTTGAGGCTAAATCTTGACCAACTACAATTAGTCAGAGCGAAAAAAATTCCCTCCCCTCAAACATTAACGTCCTCAAAAATGAAATAAAAGATCGTTTTTCGAGCTTGCAATGCTCTCCAAGAAGAATCGTATGAGTACTGTGTTTCCTACCTAATCAAGTACTCTTAAGCAGTTCGCAGTTGCCTTTTACTCTAGTCCAATACCACCTCAAGTTCCAAAAAAAATTTGGACGAAAGGTCCTCTACCTAGCCTAATACACCCTCAAATGCAAGTGAATCACCTTTTACCACCAATGCCACATAAGCATTTCCTATGTATAAATGTATGATGGGATCTCCATCCAAATATGAAGAAAAATCGAGTTTTTTTTCACTTTTATCAACATTTTCTTTTGGTGGCGAGTTCTAGCTATTGGATGTGAGTGATTTTATGCATTAATTACTTGCTTTGGAAGGTACTGAAGTTGTTTACAGGTCTGAGAAGCTTGATGTACTTTACTTTAGTGTATTTGATCAAATCTATGTGCCTATTGTGGAGTTAAATGCCAAATTAGCTAGTCTTGGTAACTAGTCTTGATTCTAGCTCATAGTTTGGATCTAGATCTTTGATTTGTGCATTCTCCATCACTTTTAGGATTGATTGGGATTGAATTTGCTGTAAAATTTTGTCAATATGCCCCATCACAATTGATACAAAAAATTAGCTATATATGCATTAGATAGCCTTGTGTATGTCTTTAGTGACTCATAAACAAACTGAGTCAAGTTAGTGGCATTAGCTAATGAGCTAGACTTACCAAGGTGCAAAAAATATGGTATTTAAATGTGTTATTTCACAACATAGACATGCATGCCAATCCATGTAATAACATTTTTTGCAGTCACTTCATTTATTGCAATAGAAGTAAATGAGACTTCTTCTTCTTCTTCTTCTTCTCTCTCTCTCTTTCTCTCTCTCTCTCTCTCTCTCTCTCTCTCTCTCTCTCTCTCTCTCTAGGTAAGGAGCAAGGACTTTGTTGCAAGAGTTTCGTAAAACCCTAATCCTTAGTCATGTGTTCTTTCAAGCTAATCGACATTTGTTACTACAACAATTGCTGTGATTTTCAACATGAAATTGTGCGTTAATTTTTTTTTGAATCAATGTGGGCAAAAATGCATCGCAATAGGGTCATTGGGATTCGTTGCATTTAAAATCCGTCACTATCTCACGCCAAGCCCAGAATCGGCAACCGACATGGCAATCGATAAACAAATTCTTTTTTGAAAAAATATGCAACATGGCCATCGGATTCTGACGGCCACGTGGGACGTTTGATACCAATATATTAAGTCGTGGGATGTCAAAATTTGATAGATTAAAATGTCGGACTCTGACGTACAAAAGTAAATACATTGGAATACGACAATTTTTTTTTTTTTTGTTTTCCATCGGATTTCGACAAGTTTTTTTTTTTTTTTTTTTCGATCGGAATCTGACGGATATTAAATGTGTCAGATTTCGACACTGTTAAAAAATAGAAAATCTAAAAAACCTATATCCAATTTTTGGCCCATCATGAAGATGCAATTTTAGAATTCTCAAAATGTATTGTCTAATTCCATAGCCTCACACGCTCTTCAATTTCATGCTATATACATAGCACATCCTTTAAGATTACTTCAAAAGCAAAAGCATGACCATTGAACTCACAACACATAAAACATGAAATGGCCAAAAGAAGAAAAATACACGTACAAGTTACATGGCAATTAGGTGGAATTGAAGAGTTACAACATCCTGTGAAACGCAATAAAAAAAATTGTTAATTAGCTAAATTTATATGAATTTGCTTGCAATAACCACAAGTCATGTTCATCTCAAAAAGAAAGAGCAAAACAAGAAAAAGGAACAAGAAAGAGATTGAGGTGGAAGTCATTGGATCCAAGTGCTCTCATACGAGCTTGATGAATAAAGAAATGAAGTTCTATTGGAAGTAACAAGTATGCAAGAAGCTCATGGGATCAGTTGTGAACATGAGGCTTCCTTACACATCCATAATTGGTGGCCCATTCAAGAGGCCCATTCAAGAGATGCATATGGGATGTAAGAGTGCGCGTGTGACACCATCATCTCTTTTTATTTTTCTCTCTTCTTGCACATGCAGATTTGTCATTCAAGCTTTGAAATAAACATGAAATTGCACCCATAGTATTATGTGGGAAAAATAAAGATGAAACAAAGTTTATGATACACATAAGAGGGTCAAACCCTAAACCCTCAATTGTATAAAAAATATTATACTAAATTAATTCTCTCTCTCTCTCTCTCTCTCTCTCTCTCTCTCTCTCTCTCTCTCTCTCTCTCTCTCTCTCTCTCTCTCTCTCTCTCTCTCTAGAATGCATGAATATCATTCAAGCCTCCAAAAAGAGATGAAAGTGTCTTGATAGTACTATGTAGGAAATTAAAGATGAGATATTTTGGCAGTTTTAAGGCCAACATGAAATTTCAACTTAGAGATAGATTTTTTTATGTCAATAAAGGCCTCTATTTTTGGCAAGTAGATAAATGGATGAGGTCGGATTCGGACCCATTCTAATTGGCTAATCTAGATACATTACATCTAGTTTTGGTGAAGTACTTAGAAGTTTCTATTTTAGGGCTAGTTTAGGGCAAGTGGCCAAATGACATTTAGCAGCTTAAATAGCAATACCAACACCATGGAGAAGTGATCTTTGTATTTTCTTTCTATGTGGAGAATTCATCTCTTTTGATTCTATGTCCATCTCTTGCATATTTCAAAAAAAATATCTTGATTTCTAGTGTATAGAATGTGATTTTTCTTGTTGTACTTGAATCCACACGTGTGAAAGACTTTATGCCACTGCTGTTGTATGGACAGGGACAATACCATACTAGATTTTTGTGTTTATGATCAAATCTACATGTATTTTGCAATTCTAGCATGTATGGCGATTTCTATCTTGTAGCTAAATCTAGACGTGCAACCAAATTTGGTCAAGATCTTGTTGATCCATTAAGTATGTTTTGGATCTGATTTTCTCACATCGTGTAGTAACGAGAAGTGGGCTCGGTCCGAGTAAGAGCCTTGGAGATGCCTATGCTTGCTCACTATCCACAAAAATCTACTAACTACTTGCAAATCCAAAAATGAACAATAGCTTAACACATTTTAAACTCACAAACTCTCTCTCTCTCTCTCTCTCTCTCTCTCTCTCTCTCTCTCTCTCTCTCTCTCAAGATGGACTTATACACGCATGATGCCATACTTGGGCTATTAATTTAACAAAAATAATTATTCACATAGGGCTTTATCTTGGAAGGTGCCACTCTCTCAAACTACCTTGGGCTCCATTGAGATATCCCTTAGGCCTTGTATTCCAACCCCCACATTCCCTCGCTGCAAACCTGTTGCTAGTCCCATGGCAATTTGATTTGAAGAGGGACCCAGCTTCCAAATCTACCTGTTGCTTTTATATTTCTTGGACAAGTTTTCCGTAGCTCTCCATTGCCTTGGCATGTAATGTGGTATCGTCCTTTAGTGGGCCAAAGACACAATTATTCCTACTAGATAAATAAACCCAACTCCAATATGCCCTAGAATAGTTCTTTTAGAAGCACCATCAGTCTATCGACCCGACAATATGGCAAGTGGCTCTGAATTGCAAGAAGTTGTCTTTCCTAAGGTATGCTAAGTTCCATTGGGACCATTTCTTGGTGCCCTTGTTTTTCGATCCCAACACCCCCTTCCCGAGCTTGAACTAGTGAGACCAACTCATTGTTGCTCGAATTTATTATAGAGAAGCTTCCCAACATGCATCAAGAGTAGAGGAGTGACAACGCACTCAATGGTTGTCACGTAGTTAATTGGGAAGGGCATGATATCTTGCTCCTTGGGCCATGCTTCTCTATGTGGAATTGGAAGATAACTGGGATCTACGCTCAAGTACCTGAGAATTGTGAAGTATTCCATCAAGGCATTTTTATTGTCCATAAATAGAACTTTGTGCCATGTGGGTTGCGGTGCCAGCTGTTCGATTATTTCTTTCTCATGGCCCTTGATGTCGGCGACAGAGCATGGCCATACATATCCTCTCCTGATCATCTGGATAGTTGGCCTCAAATTTTTGAATGGACTCCTCTAGAGTCTTGGGCTGCTTGAAGGAGTGTTTGGCACTTATTGTGGCTTTACCCTTGCTTGTATCTTTGGCCATTGATTATGAAATTGGCACACTTGCCGGTGAAGGGCCTGTATCTGAAACATGGGTACCCTTGCCTGCACTGGTCTTCAAGGCTTCAGTTGGTGGCAGCTGTTGGGTTGTGTCTTCGGGTAGTGGACCCTTGTTGTAGCAGTTTGGGGGAGTGAAGCCATCTAGATGTTCCATATAAATGTACACTAGAGATCCTACTCCTTCATCATGAATAATTATTTCAGCCTCTTAACTTTGCTAGTCATGGGCGCCTTGATTTGATGTGGTGCCTGTTGCAAGTTGTTTTTCTGCTCTCTTATCTTTTTCTACCGCTTCTTTTCTCGATGATCCAATTTCTTTGGGGATGGTAGGGAGGGGAGGAAGCTCGAAAGAGCACTTTTTGTGGAGTAGCTCATGTAGGCTGTTGTTCTTCCTGGCTGTACTGGAGAAAATTGGAGGTGCCTGTTTGGGGAGACTTCTCCCATTATCCGGTTCTACTGAGTGTGTCATTTTGAGCAGCTCCCCTGTGACTTGAGCTACAAAATGTACTTTAGCCTGCTAGAGCATTTGCTTCCATTCCGTGTCGGAAACCAGAATAGCGATTTTCTTTTTGGCTTTCCCTTTTTTAGCTTCCTTAGGAACCCCTTCCTCTGTCTACGTTGAGAAATGTCACTAAGAGATCAACTACACTTTCTGCTTGATCAATATCCGACTGAGTGAGAAGGGAACCCATGGCTGTTTTCTTATTGGGAGATAGCAATGCCTTGGTAATCTCCTCCTATATCAGTAGTGCCCAATTGTAACTATAGTTAGTGGGTTCTTCTATTGTAGCTACTAGATACTGTATGAAGGTCAAGGATATTCGGGCTTTCTAGTCCTAGCGACTGAACTTTACCACGAAGGTGATTGCTCCGAGAAGTGTTAGCTTCCAATAGGATGCCATCATTGGTGTGCCACGCCCTTTTGGTGCTGTCTAGGAGTGGTGTTAAATCCTCCAGCTTTGCCTTGTTGGAGGAGTCTGCTTTGACCACCTGAAATTCCAATATCTTCTAAGTCCAAGGTTGTGAAGGAAACCGTGTAGGTAACCTGGTTCAATTTCTATTTGAAAGAATTCCTTTTCTCACTCATTGTTAGGTAAGCATATTCGATAATGGTGGTCTATTGCCATAGTGTGACACAGTGTGTTGGAAGCCACATATATGCAATACTCATTCACCTAGTTTCCACCATGCCCTTGCTTCGTATGGCTTTGGCATGAGTAATAGTTCATGTAGCACTGGCTTTACTTCCATAAGTTCCTCGTTGGATGAGTGAGGAGTGCCTTCATCAGGATCCACAATAAAGTCTGGATCCAGAGTTTGTTGAAGCTTGATTTTCTTGGTAGGCCCTCCTAATTCTATTTCTTGTTTGTCTTTTCCCTTAGAATCCTTTACCATTATGGTAGGTTTAGGCCCAAAAAGTGCCTAAATTTCTCAAAATAGCAAGTTTAGAAGCTCAACAGAATTTTTTTTTGATTTTAGTAGGTGAGCTTTGAGAATACTTGGGTGGCCCTTGGGAACGCTAGAGAGATGTTTGGGAATGTTGGAATTTTTTTGAAAAATTTAAGCAACATCTCTTTGGCAAAAGCACGTTTTAGTTCAATTCCACCCATATTTATACACACCCCCCCGTCCAAATTTGGAAATATACACGTCAGATACTAAACTGACTAAAATAAGTATTCTAAGATCAATGGTCAAAATAGCAAGGTTAGATTTTGCACTTCACACGTGTGGCGAGGTCACAAAGTTGAAAAAATGACCTAGAAACTCACTTCAACTCCAAAAATCACTCAAACTAATGTTTGTACTTGCCATTGTGTAAGGTTGCCTTTGATTGTTCTCAAGTTTTTCATCATCGACCTATATTGACTCGATGAACTTGGACTACTTTCTCATTGTCTCACATCTTTCTAGTGTAAGGTTGCCTTTGATTGTTCTCAAGTTTTTCATCATCGACCTATATTGACTCAATGAAAAACTTGGACTACTTTCTCATTGTCTCACATCTTTCTGAAATGGAAAATAAAATTAATGATTACAAGACAACATGCGAAAAACAGAAAGGTACGTACACATATAAATGGAAAATATCAAGAAAAGAAAAATAGATAAAAATAAGATAATGAGAAGAGACTTTAGACAGTAGGGAGTAAATAGTAATAGCGTCTTAGCCAACTATTGTTTACCAAGGTTGGTAAAGGATTCCCATCCAAGGTGGACAATTGCACTGCGCCATTTTCATATATCTTTGTGACTTGGTAGAGTCCTAAACCTGAAAATTTCAGTTTGCCTTTTGTGACTTTACTCTGATACATTAGAGCTAAGTCACGCTTACATAAGTCTTTTTGTTTTAGAATATTGTCATGCCAAGCTTTACATCATTTCTTTTCAATGTGTAGGGCATGCAAAGCAATTGCTATGGTTCCACATAAATTCATAAGTAAACCTAATCATCATTGTGTATACTTACTTGTGTCTAACAATCCTTTTATGGCTACTTGGAAGCTAGGGACAATGAATTCGAGCATGACCGTCTCGAGGCCATAAACTAGTTGAAATGGGGTGTGATCGGTGGCAAGCTTATTAGTCGTTCGGATTTCCAAGAAATTGCTTGAAGCTTGTCAATATGATCTACTGGCTTCTATGGTTTTCATGATAATATTGCAAACATTGGACCATTTCAGTGCCTCCCTATTCATATGGATCTAGAGAGCAAAGAGGGGATTTTATGGATCTAATCCGGGTGAGTAGTCATGTGTAGTACGGGTTTTTATCCTCGCCAAACTACAAAAACCATATTTTTGTGTATTAGGAACCTTTGACAGTTCCACCCTAGCTTTATTTGAGTCAGATTCACTATTTGAGAATTTGGCGAAGGTTTATTTCCACCAAATTTGTCAGAAAAACCCTGATTAGAGATTTTTTTACCAAAAATAATATTGATGAACCTTCGCCGAGTCAACCTTCGTCCAGGAAACAATCGCCAGTACTAATTTTAGATTTTGATTTTCTAGATCAAGCCTCTGTCAAATTTTTGGTCAATTCTGTTGCAATTTTCTGAGAATTCATCATTTTGAGAAGTGTCGATCACCTAATCGTAGATCATTTTCCAAAACTCAAAAATCTGATTGTTGACAAGTGAAAGGAATTTTGCAGATTTGAATTGAGATAGTTTTTGAATGAAAATCTAGATCCAATCTCATTGTCTGATTTAATTTGCCAAAATGGCTGCTCCTGGGGCTGCTCCTCAGGAAGTCAATCCAAACATTGTTAGGAGATCACCGCGTTTGGATCTACCCAAATACAATGGATTAACGGATCCAGTTATATTTCTCCAAATCTATGCCGAATCTTGTGAAGTCTATGGTGAAATTTTTCCTTAAGATAAACTTAAGCTATTTCCAATGGCCTTAACAGGTGCAGCACAAGATTGGTACTATAATCAAGATGAGACTCAGCGTGCAGACTGAGAAACTGTTAAACGAGCCCTTATGACACGGTTCAAACCTTGGAAGTTTATGGAAGACCCTTTCCTACTTTTAAATAAAATTAAAATGGGAAAGCGAGAAATGATACGAGACTGCATAGAACGAGTTAAACGCCTCAGATCTGAGTGCGTACCCGAGCTGATTATTGAAGATGCTATGATTATGTGGTTTCTGGTAGGTCTTCATAAAAGGATCAGACGCGAGCTGAAACGCCACAATGAGTATGCAACTTTGCAAAACGCTATGGACGATGCAATATGAGAGGAGGATGAAGATTCAAATGATGTGTCAAATATTGGTATGTTGTCTTATACAGCAGGGCAACCCACTACGACATCTACCACTATCGCGTGAACGAATATCAACGCTACTGCAGAGATATTGATGCTCAATGAGTTCGAGAAACTTGGAAAGAACCAGTAGATACAGATGGAAAAGTTGCAGTCGCAATTTGATGAAAAGATCAAAGCCTTGGAAGATTTTCATGGACAAGCAAATAAGGAACCTGAGAAGTTTGCTAAGGCTTTTCCTACCAGGGAAAATGTCTGGTGTTCCATTTGTACGGGCTATCACACAGTGAACGAATGTTCTCAATTGAAAAAATGAAAGGCACTCAGTGTATGCCATCTGTGCAATTCACCTGATCATGAGACTGCTGCCATTTTAACCCTCAGATTATCCAGCAACGATATGCCCAAATAGGATATCGGAAACCCCTTTACGGAAAGGATCCTGCAACCAAATCTCGTCAATCTACCCCTGGGTATCCGAAGAGACTAGCTTTACCAGCCCCACCGACACAACCGGCTTCTCCTGCTAATATGATGTAATCAGAACCTCACAGAGGTAACGAGCAATGGAATTACAGTAATGATCATGAGAGCGGTCCTTCAGAATAGTATGCTATTTATGTTGCCGCACAATAACAAGCATCTAGAAATTGGACCAGAGCGCCGCTTGGATGCTTTGCGTGGAGGAAATCACAGAGTTGCAGAATGTCCAAATAAAGACAAATTTGTACCATTTTGTCATGATTGTGGTTATGGACATTGGTAGAAGGAGTGTCCATCAAGATCGAAGCCGCCACCGACCACAACTCCTATCAATTTGATAGCAATCAAGCAAAGACCAATAGTTCAACCTGAACCAAGTATACCCTTGATGGTGGTTACCAGAGTATAGAAGCAAAAAAAAAGTTATAGTAGCTCCAGTACCTACTGATTCTATACCATCAACTGATATACCAATAGCATCTGGAGTCTATCCAAATCTCCATGTAGAAAAGAGGAAATACCAGGATATGAGGCAGTGGATTAAACATTTGCAAGAAGAAGAGGAGCTTGAAGCACCACATACAGAGTTACTCAAGTATTTTATCTAGTAAGATAAATATTACATTAGGAGAATTTCTGATGTTGGTGCTGGAAGCAAAAGAAGTATTAGCACAGAAGTTAACTCAAACTGAACCAGAAGCCCATCAGAAATATTTTTTTTGTGCTGGATTTGAAGAATCTAATGAGGTATTCCATGTCGAAACAGTCTGGGAAAGTGAGCAAAAAAATATCATTCTACCAATATAACATAAGCAATTTTCCAAAGAAGCAGCTGTGATAGATGGAAGTTTGTGAGTTAACTTGATTTGAACAAAGCTATGTGCAAAATGGGGCCTTACAAGGATTAAGCCTGCGGCCTTTGCCATTAAGCTAGCTGAGTCCGTCCGCGAGGAATTGTTGAAGACATACTTGTCAAAATTGCTGGAGTATAGTTTGTCATTCCTTTTGTAGTGATGGACTTACTTGACGCACCAAATGTCTATTGAGTCCTACTGGGATGCCCACAGTTACAAGGGGTACCGGGAAAATCACTTTTGAAAATCGTGAACGTGTAATCAGAGTTGATCCGATTATTTGGACTATCAAACTAGTAGCCCAAAAAGAGGATGATGATTCATCAACAGCGGATCATATCTGTTAGGAACAATGACAATTGGTGATACCCATTCGGTATGCTCGATCTCATAAATGAAGTCATCTTCAAGCAATCTCTATAACACTTTCTTTATCAAATCCGTAACAATAGGATTACATCGATAGAACTTTGTGACCTTTGGAATTGCATCATGTATTAAGGGTATGGTATGCTCAATATCTGATGTAGAAATCCCTTTGAGATCTTTGTAAGTCCAAGCAAAGCAATCAGTAAGTTCTGCATTGTCATCATAAGCAAGGCGTGACTCACATGAATGAGTTCATCTTCAATCAGATCTGGTATGAGTTCCGTTGATATCCAAGCTACGTTCAGCACATTCAATGGAAAAGATAGGTATATCCAAAGTTTGATCCAATAATGAAATCTCGCTCAAGTCAGACTGATTATCTTGTTGACACATATAGCCTGCTGTACAATCAATTGTTGAAAGAGCTTGATTCTAGTTTAGAGTATCGATTTGAGATTCATAATGAACTCCCCAATGAAAAATTGAAAATTTGTGTGAATCTCAAGGCCTTGAACAAAGTGGCGCGAAAGGATCGCTTTCCGTTACCTTTTACTGAAAGCATTTTGGACTCCTTGCTGGAGCAGAAGCTTACAGCTTTTTAGATGGATTTAGTGGATACAACTAGGTCAAGATTGCACCTGTAGATCATCACAAAACAGCCTTTGCAACAGAATGGGAGACTTATGCTTATAAAGTAATGCCATTTGGACTCTGTATTGTACCTAGCTCATTCCAAAGAGTGACGCAGTTTGCTTTCAAAGATCATCTATAGAAATTCTTTGAAATTTACTTGGATGACCTTGGTGTCCATAGCATAGATATAGACCACCTGGATCGGTTGAAAAAAGTATTTGATCGTTGCCGCAGGTACCAAATTTTCCCAAATCCAAAAAAGTGTCAGATATGGGTTTCTCATGGAGTTGTTCTTGGGCATGTGATATTAAGAAATGGCATTGCTACAGATTATTCCAAAATCAAAGTCATTATGGAATTACCACCACCAGCAACAATTCGTGGAGTTTATGTCTTTATGGGTCATGCAAATTATTATCGAATTTTTATTATCTTCTTTGCAGATCTTGCAATACCTATGTACAAACTGACTATTGTTCCTATTTGGACAGTTGAGGCGTTAGAAAAATTAAAAAAAAGCATTAGCTTCGGCACCGATACTACGTTCTCCAGATTGGACGATTGAATTTCATGTTCACACTGATGCCTTGAAATATGCTATTGGATCAGTTTTCACGCAGCCAAGTGAATACAAGAAAGACTATCCCATACGATTTGCAAGCAACTTACGGATTCAGAGAAAAACTATTCGACAACAGAACGTGAAGCGTTACCGATGAAGTTCAGAAGATCAGCAAGCATTGAATAGTTAGCTCTCTCTCTCTCTCTCTCTCTCTCTCTCTCTCTCTCTCTCTCTCTCTCTCTCTCTCTCTCTCTCTCTCTCTCTCTCTCTCTCTCTCTCTCAAGCTTGCGAGCTTGAACACTCATGAGAATTCTAGCTCACTTCTTAGAGTTATTTTAGAGATTGCTATTGTGCTACTGCTTATCAGCATTGCGCTTAATTTAGGCTTTCATTTTAGTCACTCAGAGATAGCATAGAGTACGTGGCTTCGATCCATAACTTATTGTACTCATTTACTTCTGTTACGTTTTTATATTGAATCAATACTATCTTTTATTGCGTTTAGCTTCGTCTCAGAATGTATGCGTTTCTGTATTTATTTGCGACTAAATATTTGTCTTGCGATTCGCGACTAATTATTTGTCTAGTGTTTCGCAACAAATTATTTGTCTGATAATTCAATGCTTAATGTTTGGTTACGTAATTACTTAGTATCTAGCGATTTCAAAGTTAGTTGCTAAAGATTGAATGTGATTTTTATCACTACTGCTTTGTTCAATTTTTGATAGGTGTAGTCATGCATTGAGAAAGAGAAAAATAGTTTATTCCGTTGTGCATGAAAAGTTTTCTTTCTAGACACTCGAATTAATTTCATTCGAGTTCATTCTGCACACCTCTTTCTGACATGGTATCGGAGCGAAATCTCTAATACTTGATATCTTTCACGATATCAAATTGATATCATACTCTTCAATTCTTTTCAACCTTTCAGTATCAGAGAATTAATTTTCCGTTGTTGGCATTACTACATCTTAGCATCATCAATACAATCGACAGACTAAGTTCCAGATGGATTCTCAAAGTAAAGTTGGTCTTATTGCAGACAAGCTAAATGGATCTAATTATCATTTGTGAAAATTTAAGATGAAGACCTTGCTAATCACCAGTGAATTATGGGATGTTGTTACATGTATAGAAGTAAAACCTGAAGACGACGACTCAAAGTGGAAATCGAAGGATAGTAAAGCTTTCATGTTTATTATCCTCAATATATCAGATACATACATTGGACACATAGCTGAAGCTAAAACGTCAAGAGACATTTGGGACATCCTGAACTCACTATATGACGTGAGGAACATAACTTCTAACTTACATCTATGAAAAAAATTCTTCACATTCAAGATGTCTAATGGTGATTCTCTTCAGAGTCACATTAACCAGTTTAAGAATCTCTTGCAACAGATGGCGCTGTCGGATCAGTCATAGACGTTCAAGACACAATTATGACATTGCTTTCAAGCTTGCTCTCTACATATGAGAACTGGGTGATGATCATATCGACACACTCAGATTTAACTCTTACTAGAGTTATCACTATGTTGCTGCAAGAAGACAATAGAAGAAGTCAAGACACTTCGTCTACTTTCTCCTCTCAGGCTCTATATGTCAACAAAGGCTCTAAGCAATAGAAGCAGAAAAGCTCCTAGAAGGCTGCAACGAATCAGAAACAGACTCAAAGTCAAGGACAGTCATCAGATCCACAATCGAAGAAGAAGATGTTTTGTAGGTATTGCAAGCGCAATAATCATGAGATCAAGGATTGCCGAATTCTCCAAGTGAAAAACGCAACCAAGCAACCTGATCAACAAACAAACATAGTTTCATCATCTCCCCAGGTCGAAATGAATGAAGGCGCATTCATGGTCAAAGATCAAATCGCATTTTTGGATGATTCATGGTTTCTGGATTCTGGAACTACACAACACATGACCATTCAACATGAGATTTTCAACTCCTACACGCCTTACAACATGAAGAAATTTTTTTATCTTGGTGACAATAGTACTCATACTATTGAAGGTGAAGGTACTATAAGATTGCGATTTCAACATGATCAATTGAAAGTACTATCAAAGGTCTTATATGTTCCTAAACTCCTACAAATCTGTTATCAGTAAGTAGAATTACAGATTTAGGTCATAAGGTAGAATTTGAATCTGATCAATGCAAAATTATTGATAGGAGTAATAAGATTCTTGCACTCGGCAAGAGGCATAGTTACTTGTATAAATTGGCACATTGTTATTCTGAGTCTAGTCAAGTCTTGAAGACCTCTATTCTAGTCAATAAAGCATTACTATGGCATCATCACTTAGGACATTTGAATTATGCATTTGTTTTGGCTTTCATCAAATTCAGACAATTCAAAGAGCGTGCTAAGAATCAAACTGACAAATGAATCAAAGCACTGAGGTCAGATAACGGGGGAGAATACGTTTTCAACGAATTCAAGGAGTACTGCCTTAACAACGACATTGAGCAACAATACATCACCTCCTATTCGCCTCAGTCAAATGGTCTTGCTGAGAGAAATAACAGAACCTTAGTTGAATCGACAAAGTGCATGTTATCACATGCGACACTTTCGAAGTGCTTCTGGGCTGAAGCTGTTTCAACAACAACCTATATTCAAAACAGATGTCCTACTAAAGGCCTCTAAGACAAAATACCATTCGAAGTTTGGACAGGTACCAAACCTTCTTTATCAAACTTATGAGTTTTTGGATGTACTGCTTTTGCACAGATACCTCGTGATCTCAGGAAAAAACTCAATTTTCAGAGTATCGAATGTGATTTCATCAGCTATACTACTTCAAATCAAGCCTACAAGTTGTTCGATCCCATCGAGTCGAAGATATTCACTAGCCGGGATGTCATCTTCATCGAAGATCAGTATCAAGATCTCAAAGGAAAGGGCAGTCCCCATGTAGCCGACCTATCAAATTCTCTTGATGCATTGAACTTTCCAGTTCCTCAGTTGACTATTCCCATTGAAGGTCCAAGCTCTTCTTCTTCCAACAAAAAACAAATCAACGACGAATCAGAAGATGATGATGTTGCATATCAGCAACTACAGTATGATAAAAATGATCAACTTCCGATATTATCCAGAAGATCATCAAGGACTAGCAGACCACCTGAGAGGTATATCGATGTGTCTGCAACCTATCTTGTTCAGGAACCGACGTCTGTCCAAGAGGCACTCAGTCAGCTTGATTCAAATCTTTGAAAAGAAGCTATAAATAAAGAGTATTCATCTCTTATCAAGAACCAGACATGGACAATTGTCGAATTACTTGCTAGTAGAAACGTAGTTGATTGCAAATGGATTTTCAAAGTCAAGTACAACGCAGATGGAAGCATCAACAGGAGAAAGACACGACTTGTCGCCAGAGGATTTTCTCAAGTCTACAACGTCGATTACACTGAGACCTTCAATCCAATAGTCAAGCATTCTTCTATTCGACTTTTGCTATCATTTGCCGCTGCAGCAAATTTGGAAATACATCAAATGGATGTACAGACAACATATCTCAATGGAGTTATCGAAGAAGACATTTACATGGTGCAACCCGAAGGTTATATTATCAAGGGTAAACACAATCATGTGTGTAAACTCCATAAGGCACTTTATGACTTGAAGCAATCTGCTCGAGCATGGTTTCAAAGGACCAATAATTTTCTTATTGATCATGGCTACACACCTAGCTCTTTAGATTCAAATGTTTACTTCAAAGCAGTGCAGCAGTCTCTTATCATTATCACTTTATACGTGGATGATACATTGATTTCCAACAATAGTAATGATCTGATAAAAGAGGCCAAGACAATGCTATCTTCCGAATTCGACATGACCAATCTGGACGAAGCTCATTTCTGCCTTGGTATACAAATCCACAGATACGGAAAACAGAAGTTGCTCTACATTACACAACAGAGATACATCTACATGTTAATCAGATATAATCTGATGAATTGCAAGTTAGCTCTCTCACCAATGGAACCAGGTCTCAAATTGTCAAAGAACTAGTGTCTCCAAACAATTCATGAGAAGCAGCAGATGCGTGAGTATCCTTACCATTCTATTATAGGATCTCTTATGTACGCCATGATCTGTACCAGACTAGGCATAACTTTTGCAGTCCGCTCTCTTAATCAGTTTATGACTAATCTTGGTATAACACATTGGAAGGCTCTTATCAAAGTCATGAGATAACTTCAAGCTACTATAAACTTTTGCATTTGTTATGGAGCAGTCGGCAATGACAAACTCAATTCTCTCAATGGTTACACAGATGCAAGTTGGGCAGGAGATGTAGACACTCGTAAATCCACTCCCGGATTTACATTCTTCCTCAACATGGGTCCAATTTCCTGGAACAGTCACAAGCAATCTTCAATAGCTTTATCTTCCACTGAATCAGAGTATATCGCAACCTCTCAAGCTACAAAGGAAGCAATTTGGTTGAGAAACTTACTCTCAGATATCAATCTGAATCAATATGCTCTGACAACATTATTTTGTGATAATCAAAGTGCCATTGCTTTATCAGCCAACCTTAGATTTCATTCTAGGAGTAAGCACATTGAATTGAAGTATCATTTCGTCAGAAGCAAAGTTCTCAACGAAGAGGTCAGATTGCAGTACTATAGAATGCAAGATATGACAGCAAATATTTTTATCAAAGCATTAAGTTTGAATACACACAGAAGATTCTGTGTAGAACTATTTTTGAAGGTCAAGACATTCAAAGATTCAGATTAAGGGAGAGTGTTGGATTAGTCTCCTTCTTACTAATCGACTAATAAGTTTTAATCTTCATCCATTGTTTATCTAGTCCTACGGATTTTTTCGTGTTTTTGCACAGTCTGCAGATTTACAAGTGTTTTTATACAGTCTGCAGAAATACACGGAGTTTGACAACAGTGTCATTTTTTTTTTGCATTTTTCGCCTGTCTCCATTTGCGAGTAAATATGCAGAGTTGCATTTTTCACTTTTTGAAAGTGTCTCAAATGTTAAGGAAATGACTCTGGCAAAGTGTGGGGAAACCCTAAATGAGATTTAAGGACACTATCGGATTTTTTTTCGCAAAATACCGACACTGTCGCATGTGGCTGTTTAGTTCATTTTTGCAGAGTGACAGTTTCAATTCATTTATGCAAACAGACTGTTTACGGCCAATTTACACCGCTTATCAGCAATCAATTTCTGAGGAGGAACTAACTGGATGGATGCCAGCGGAAACCAGCCAACTGGCGATCCCATTTGACGACCTAATTACTTAGTATATATAGCTGTTCATATTCATACATCTCATCAATCAAAAAGAAGTTCAGAAGATCAGCAAGCATTGAATAGTTAGCTCTCTCTCTCTCTCTCTCTCTCTCTCTCTCTCTCTCTCTCTCTCTCTCTCTCTCTCTCTCTCTCTCTCTCTCTCAAGCCTGTGAGCTTGAACACTCTTGAGCATTCTAGCTCACTTCTTAGAGTTGTTTTAGAGATTGCTATTGCGCTACTGCTTATCAGCATTGCGCTTAATTCAGACTTTCATTTTAGCCGCTTAGAGATAACATAGAGTATGCGGCTTTGATTCGCAACTTATTGTACTCATTTACTTCTGTACCGTTTTCATACTGAATCAATATTATCTTTTATTGCGTTCAGCTTCGTATCAGAATGTATGTGTTTCTGTATTTCTTCGACTAATTATTTGTCTTGTGATTCGCGACTAATTATTTGTCTAGTGTTTCACGACAAATTATTTGTCTGGTAATTCAATGTTTAATGTTTGGCTACGTAATCACTTAGTATCTAGCGATTTCAAAGTTAGTTACTAAAGATTGAACGTGATTTTTCCCTATTGCTTTGTTCAATTTTTGATAGGCGTAGTCATTCATTGAGAAAGAGGAAAATAGTTTATTTTGCTACGCACGAAAAGTTTTCTTTCTAGACACTCAAATTATTTTCATTCGAGTTTGACCTATCTTCTGCACACCTCTTTCCGACACTATTGAGATCGTCAATGATCGTGGTACACACTTTGTTAATCAAACGATAAAGTGTTTGTTGAAAGATTTTTTCGTTATACACCAGTTTAGTACTTTGTATTATCCCAGGGGTAATGGCCAAGCTGAATCTTCCAATAAGATTCTCTGTACTATTATGACAAAAACGGTTGAAGCGAGTCGTTCTGACTGGGAACATAAATTGCATGCAGCATTATGGGTATTCAGGACCACTTATAAAGGAAACACGAACCAAACATTGTTTTAACTGGTTTTTGGTCAAAATGTTGTCATGCCGATTGAATTTTTAGTACCATTTCTATGCATAGCAGCAACAGAGCGATTAGATGACGATAACTCCTCACAACTGCGTCATGAAGCTTTGCACATATTACGTGAGAATAGATTAATGGCAGTTCATGCATTAGCAGCAGAGAAAGCCCGTCGTAAGGCATGGCACGATCACCGATTACACAAAAATGATCTAAAAGGAGGAGATCTAGCATTGATGTATAAAACCAAGCTGATCAAGGGGAAATTGAAGTTCACAGGTGAAGGTCCATATAGAGTCAAAGACATACTGAACTATGGAGCAGTTATTCTGGAAGGATGGAAAATATTTTGATACTCCTGTGAATGGCAGTCGACTACGCAAGTTTTGGCAGCCTACTCCGCCAGTTCAGTTACCATGATCGCAGACTATGTTTCATTTTGCTTGTTTTTCAATTTCTTGTTTTCACTACTTAATTGATATTTTCTTTTGGAAAAGACAGTATTAAAAAAAAGAAGTATGGAAAGACTGATGTGTAAAAGTCAGAAATGTCATCAGATCAGAAACAATTGAAGGAAAGTATTTTCAGAAATGAAATCTTATGGAAAAATGACTTGGAAAACCACTCTTGTTGGTTATTTTGTGCACATACTATTCTAGAATTGTTCGCCAACTTTTCACAGGCAAGATCTACCTCAGATATACCCATGCTGAGTTGGGAGAACGTTCGTTTTACCAGTTGGTACCTGTTTTTACCTTAGGCGAATGTTCAGCATCATTCCATTTTGGGAACGTTTGCCGAGCATCTTCCAGTACTGATGAACCTTCGCCAACATGCCAGATGAATTTAAAATGTCAAATTTAGGTCGGTCATAGGTTCAGATCCTAAAAATTTATATTTATTACAGTACCTAGGCAAATGATGGCCTTAGGCGAATGTTGAACCTTCGCCAGACTCCTATTTGGTCTGAAACCTTCGCTGAGAATTTTGGAAGCTATTTTTACAGTACTGAAGAAGCCTGCAAATTTTTGTCCAAAACTGATCAGCCAAACTAGTATTTTGTGTAATGGACCTTCCAAATTCACCTATAAGTAGGCTGAATTCGATTCATGTCACGAATGTGTCGCGAACTAATTCTTTTCGAGTTCGTTTGGTTTTCTTTTGTGAAAGCTTTTAGGATCCTAAGCAAACGACTACAAATCACAGAACATAGAAGATATCAGCAATCAAGACGACGAGAACAATGAGATGGAGAAGAGAGCAATTGTATTAGCTATTCCGAGTTACGAGTGAGTTGGTCAGTGTCTCGCTCATTGGCGGCCTGACATTCAGTTCAAATCGCTGTGTTCTGCTTGTTGGGAGACTTTCATGCACAACTATTCTCGCTATTTTCATCTCTCTATCTTCTTCTTTTTGTTGATAAAAAAATTGTGTATATATCTCCACCGTGTGGAGTTTACAAGATGATTAAATAGAGAATTACAAGACAAGTCAATGCTAATCAACTAGTTAGTTATTCTCTGTTATTGCTAACTCTTTCAATTGAGCGTGAAGTACAATACACCATGCCCGTCAAGCTGCCAATTGGCAGCACAAATTGTTTCCTTTCGTCTTCATTTTGTTTCGTTTTGTGTCTTTCGGTCTTCGAGGTATGTTTGCCCTTGGACTTCGTTTCGTTTCGCTTCGTCACCTTTGCGACAAAGTTGCAGGAGTTCACAATGGAGGACTGTAGGAATGATACAACTAGCAGTGACTAGCAATCATATCTGAAATCCATCCATATTTCATCATTCTTCGTCATTGATCCCGTAATCTTGTCTTCCTTCAATATAACTGCTTTTGGCAGTTTTATTGTTGGTTCATTAGAAATATTCCGTATTCCAAATCTGGTAGGATTTTTTTTTTTTAAGAATATGCTCATCAGTAAGTTCTGCATTGTCATCATAAGTCAAGGCGTGACTCACATGAATGAATTCATCTTCAATTGGATCTAGTATGGGTTCCATTGATATCCAAGCTACGTTCAGCGCATTCAATGAAAAAGATAGGTGTATTCAAAGTTTGATCCAATAATAAAATCTCGCTCAAGTCAGACTGATTATCTTGTTGACACATATAGCCTGCTGTACAATCAATTGTTGCAAGAATCGGTTTGAGAGTATCGGTTTGAGAGTCATAATGAACTCCCCCATTTTTGACTGGGCGGTCACATGTATTGTAGGAATTCGGTGGGCCTTCAACGGATACAACTTAACCTTTCTGATTCAGAGGTTGCACTGTGATGCAACTTAACCTTTCTGGTTCAGAGGTTGCACCAAAATCATGGAGCCTTTTGCCCCTTCCGTGAGTTGCGTTCCGAGATCCCATCCTCGGACGCCTAGCCGCTCACCAATCCAAGTGCTCCCCCTTACCCGCAAAGGGGCTGGTACCACGGGACATTAAACACTTAGACATTTACCACTTATATCCACTTTGAACAAAGTCCCACTTCTACTTATGGGATTTCTTTGAGCGTGGGCTGTGGCTCCACTTTGCCATTCCAACAAAGAAACAAGCTAAGCAACATTATAATACAATCCTGAAATGGAAAAATCCACCTCAGAAGGTTGACTCCAAGACTGTGTTACCTTTATTGGATAAAGGCAAAGCAAAAGTCAACGATGCTTCTTCAAGTCAGAGTTCTTGCAAGATATCACCATCCAGGAAGTCGTCACCTTCGAAGAAGAGTCCATCTTCTCAGAAGTCATCACCTCCATGATCGATTCCTACTAAGAAGGCTAAGCAAAGATCCAAGACTACTCCTTTTGACAAAGAGAAATCAGATGTAGTCCAACATGATATGCCATAGCATTTTAAACGCTATACTCTAGATGATGATGTGGTTATCATATTACCAAAAGCACATCGCAAACCGGAAGAACAAGTTTAAGAATTGAAAGATGTCTACGATGCTCCAGGTAGAACATAGCCGATGAATCTTGCGGAACCAGAAAAACCAGAAAAGATTGTACAAGTGGGATCACAACTTACTCCTAAATAGCTTCAAGCGCTACATATATTGCTTATTAAGTATCAAGATTGCTTTGCTTGGACTTATAAAGATCTCAAAGTGATTTTTACATCAGTTTTTTTTTTGTAAAGAAATTTCGACATTATCTTATGGAAACGCACTTTGTATTTTATATGGATCACCAGCCGTTATTTTATTTGGTAAACAAGACATGTAATACGGGGCATATTGCAAGATGGTTACTTTTATTGACCGAATTTGACTTTCGAGTTGTGGTTTGTAAGGGTAAACAACATTATCTCGCCGACCATGTTTCGAGAATCGAATTCGCACCAGCTAATATTGAAGTGGATGATGAACTTCCAGATGCTGTGTTATTCTATGTTGAAGCAGTACCTGAGTGGGCAGCGGATATTGTTGAGTATCTAATGCTAGGTCGACCTAATGACTCATTGACAAAAGTACAAAAGAGGCATATGATTCATAAGGCTCAACCTAATCAATTGATTGCGAAACAATTGTATCGTCGCAGACTGGATGATTTTTGAAGATGTGTTTTACCGCATGAAGTACCTAGACTTATCATGTTTTCACATGATGGGCGGAGGACACTTTTCTACAGATATCACTGTTCGCAAGCTTTTGCAATCAGGGTGTTGGTGGCCTACACTTCATTAAGACACTGAAAATTATATTCAGTCATGTGATGTTTGCCAACGAGCACGACATCCTACGCGACAGAATTATGAACCCTTACATTCGGTTTTATCGCAAGCACCATTTGAGAAAAGGGGCCTAGATTATATAGGTCCTATTCATCCTGTGGCACGAGGATCTCATTTTATGGTCAAGATGTTGTCATGCCGATTGAATTTTTAGTACCATCACTACGCATAGCAACAACATAGCGATTAGATGACGATAAATTCTTACAACTGCGTCATGAAGCTTTGCACAAAATATGTGAAACCAGATTAATGGCAGTTCATGCATTTCTTGAGAATCTCGGTTCATAGCTTGGATGACCTCAAAGTGGATTGTCGGAGCCCATTGTTGTTTTTTGTCGCACAATCTAGATTTCAACACTGCCCAACTCGACTTCATGGAGAAGGTGCAGTATCATTTAACAAGGATTCTACGTGATGCAAATAAAAGCCCACAATAACTACATCTCACAAGTGTCGTGGGACCGCCACCAATTTTGGTGGGGGATACTATTGGAGGGTCTGCGGATCCTAAGGCAACCCTAACCCTAGTTAATAACTGAGAGGGATTTGGCACTCTACGTGTGTAAGTCCAACCCCATGATCACATAGTTATTTGATAATTAGAAAGTCAATAAGAGGACTTTAGACATTTTTTTGGGACTTTTAATGTCGCAAGCCTAAATGTCAAGTTAGTGAATAAAGTTGGGGTTTCCACCAAATTTCAAATTCAAATTGGTTCCCTCCAATTTAGAATGGTTTCCACTCTTTTTTAAGTTTGAATAGTTAGGGAGGTAGAAATGAGCCAATAGGATTTTGAGGCCAAGGCCCTCCTCTCCACTATAAATAGGGGCAAACTCGAGTTGTTCCTCATGTTCTCTCTTCATTTCAATACAAGCAGATTGGCTCTCTTATGGAATGGGTAGGGAATGTCCTTGCTCTTCTTCTTTCCTCCTCCATCTCTCATGCTTTCTTTGGATTTATCAATTGTTGGATTTACTAGTTGTTGGGATTTATTTTTATTGTACTTTTTGTGAGAGAGAAGAAAAGTCTTTGTTGTGGATTGTAGTGTTAAATGGTTAGGGTTAATGGATGTTAGACTTAGATGTGGATCTTCCATTCATGTTGAAATCTGAGATATGCTATCGCTCTCATGGGAACGAACTTACGCTTGACAACTACTTCATCTCCTTGATGCTAGATTGCTTGGATCTTGGGTTGGGGATAGGCTAGGAAAGAAACCCACTACAATTTTACTGTTGGAGGGTTTGCGGATCCCAAAGCAACCCTAGCCCTAGTTAAGTGAGAGGGATTTGGCATCCTACATGTGTAAGTCCAACCCAATGATCACATAGTTATTTGATAATTAGAAAGTCAATAAAAGGACTTTAGGCCTTTTTGTGGGACTTTTAATGTTGTAGGCCTAAATGTCAAGTTAGTGACTAAAGTTGGGTTCCCACCAAATTTTAAATTCAAATTGATTCCCTCCAATTTTGAACGGTTCTCACTCTTTTTTAAGTTTGATTAGTTAGGGAGGTAGAAATGGGCCAATAGGATTTTAAGACCAAGGCCCTCCTCTCCACTATAAATAGGGGCAAACTCGAGTTGCTCCTCATGTTATCTCTTCATTTCAATACAAGCAGATGGCTATCTTATGGAATGGATAGGGAAGCGAATGTCCTTGCTCTTCTTCTTTCCTCCTCCATCTCATGCTTTTTTTGGATTTATTAATTATTGGATTTACTAGTTGTTGGGATTTATTTTTATTGTACTTTTTGTGAGAGAAAAAGGGAGAGAGAGAAAGAGTAAGCTATCTTCGTTGTGGATTGTAGTGTTAATGATTGTAGTGTTAAATGATTAGGGTTAATGGATGTTAGAGCTAGATTTGGATCTTTGATTCATGGTGAAATCTAAGATATGATATCGCTCTCATGGGAACGAACCTACGCTTGACAACTACTTCATCTCCTTGATGCTAGATTGCTTGGATCTTGGGTTGGGGATAGGCTAGGAAAGAAACCCACTACAATTTTACTGTTGGAGGGTTTGCGGATCCCAAAGCAACCCTAGCCCTAGTTAAGTGAGAGGGATTTGGCATCCTACATGTGTAAGTCCAACCCAATGATCACATAGTTATTTGATAATTAGAAAGTCAATAAAAGGACTTTAGGCCTTTTTGTGAGACTTTTAATGTTGCAGGCCTAAATGTCAAGTTAGTGACTAAAGTTGGGTTCCCACCAAATTTCAAATTCAAATTGATTCCCTCCAATTTTGAACGGTTCTCACTCTTTTTTAAGTTTGATTAGTTAGGGAGGTAGAAATGGGCCAATAGGATTTTAAGACCAAGGCCCTCCTCTCCACTATAAATAGGGGCAAACTCAAGTTGCTCCTCATGTTATCTCTTCATTTCAATACAAGCAGATGGCTATCTTATGGAATTGATAGGGAAGGGAATGTCCTTGCTCTTCTTCTTTCCTCCTCCATCTCATGCTTTCTTTGGATTTATCAATTATTGGATTTACTGGTTGTTGGGATTTATTTTTATTGTACTTTTTGTGAGAGAAAAAGGGAGAGAGAGAAAGAGTAAGCTATCTTCGTTGTGGATTGTAGTGTTAATGATTGTAGTGTTAAATGATTAGGGTTAATGGATGTTAGAGCTAGATTTGGATCTTCGATTCATGGTGAAATCTAAGATATGATATCGCTCTCATGGGAACGAACCTACGCGTGACAACTACTTCATCTCCTTGATGCTAGATTGCTTGGATCTTGGGTTGGGGATAGGCTAGGAAAGAAACCCACTACAATTTTCCTGTTGGAGGGTTTGCGGATCCCAAAGCAACCCTATCCCTAGTTAAGTGAGAGGGATTTGGCATCCTACATGTGTAAGTCCAACCCAATGATCACATAGTTATTTGATAATTAGAAAGTCAATAAAAGGACTTTAGGCCTTTTTGTGGGACTTTTAATGTTGTAGGCCTAAATGTAGTGAATAAAGTTGGGGTTCCCACCAAATTTCAAGTTATCACCATTTTTAAGATCCATATGGATTTGAGAAATAAAAAAAAAACAACAAAAATCGGTCAAATCTGCCAAATCTTGGTCAAAAGGAGGCAAAAATCGTCATCAGAGCTGATAACTTTTTACCCTCTTCTAGAAAACGTTCGCCGAGTTGCAGACACCTTTGGTTTTGATCACAGAACCTTCAGTTTAAAGGTTTTCTAGAAACATCAAAAAAACCTTCAGAAAACACCAAAAAATAACCAAAACCATTTAGCTTGTCTATGATGAGACCAGCTTTAGTTTGAGAATCCATCAATGACTTAAGAATGAATTGATATCGTGCGACATTGTAATTGGAAATGAATTATCTAATACTGAAATTTGATACCATATATTGAAGATTATGAGCAAAATTGTTCTGGTATCAGATATAGCTCTGATACCATGTTGGAAGAAGGAAAGATGATACGATAGTAATAAAACCGAAGCCAAATAACGAACTATCGGGCTCTACGAAATAATCCTTCCTCTAATGTATGACTACGCCTATCAGAATGAACAAAGCTATCGTGACAATTGTCACATTCATACTTTTAGTAACTAACTTTGAAATCATTAGTACTAAAGTGATTTTGTAGAAAAACAATTTTAGAGTGTAATTGATAGACATAGAATATTGTAGTATCGAAACATTCGACAATCCAGACTAATAAATACGAGATTTAATAGATACAAATAAGTTTTGAGAAGATTGCATACATTTTGACATAATACTAAACACAATAAGAAAGTATGATTGATTCAGTAAGTAGCATGTACAAATCAGATGATGCGAGTACAAAACAATAGCAAATGAAGCCGCGTACTCTAAAGAGTAACTGATAACTTTGTCTGATGGACTTCTGCTGATAAGTAGTAAGCACTAATAGCAATATTCAAAGTAAAAACTCCGTTTCTTGATTTCTGTCATCATTGTCGAAGCCATTTGTTGAGTGATTCTTGTGTATTTCTGCAGACTGTGCAGAAACACGAATAAAATTGTAGAGTTAGATAAATGAATGGATGTAGATTAACTATAGGATTATGGGAGAATAATCCAACAAAACTTAGTTGTGTTGGCTACATTAGCTACTCTAACGGCCTACTCACAATCATTGGTTGTTAGATAACCTTCTTGTCACCTTCAAATGGCACCAATGATGAATAATACCCCTTATGAATTGTCATATGTGAGCTAGCTCCACTATCAATCCACCAAGGATCAATATCTCCATGATTAGCCGACAAACAAAAAGACATAACAAAGTAATCATTTGAGTTTTGTTCATCAAAACCATCCTCATCTAGAGTTAGATTGCTTTGCTTCTCACCTTGATTTCTTTTCTTCTTAAAGCAATCACTAGCAAAATGTCCTTTGACTCCACAATAGAAACATTTTACCTTTGATCTATCTTTCTTCTTGACATCAAAAATAGAATGCTCACCTTGATCTTGCCCTTTAGACCGCTTGCCTTTGGCCTTGCCTTTAACCTTGCCTCTTGAGAACATAGCTTCCTCTTCTCCAACTTGAGATGTCGAAGATGATCTTCCTCTTGCTTGGAGTCTAATTTCTTCAGCCACCGAGGCCTCTTGCAAGTCCTCCATACTTGGAAATGTCTTTTGAATTGCAAAATTTTGCACCAAGTTAGCATGTTCATCCAATAAGCCATTAAGAGCTACTTGCACAAGCTCAACACCCTTAATGCTTTCTCCAATACATGCTAATTCATCATTCAAAGCTTTAATTTTCAAAACAAAAGCATGAGCACTTTCATCCTTCTTTTGAAGACATTGAAAGATTTGCCTCCTAAGGGCTAGAACCATTGATGTAGACTTGGACTCATAAACCTTCTTAAAGGTTTTCCAAGCCTCACTAGATGTAGTGCACTTACCAACTTCCTTGAGAAATTCATTAGTCGCATTCATCTTGATAACATGAAGAGTGTTCTTTGGCATCCTGTCATACCTCAATTGTTCTTGAGGTGCCAAAGGTCTCTCCTCCAAACCTACAACAATTTCCATCAACTCATTCATCTCGAGTAGAGATTTCATTGTCATCTTCTAGATTGAATAGTTGCTTGAGGTAAGCCTATCATTGCTCTCCAACATGAAGCCTCCATTTGTAGACATGTTGCAAGGATTGATTTAGTTAGAAATAAGAGTTAATCTGATCTAAATTTTATGTAAGCTTGAAATGTGATACTGTAAGTACTGTACAATTAATTAGATTTGCTGTATTCAGTTGTGACCGAGACGTGACCCATCATCGACTTATCAGTCGGGCACTTTTCCTGTAGTTGGCTACTTGGGTTAGCCGAGTAGCCACACGTAGGAAAATTAGCATGTATAGTGTATTTTTGACGACATTTGCTATTCTCAAGGGCATGTCTTGAGTTTGTCAGTCTTTTAGCCCACGTTGGGCCTGTTATTTAGACAAGTGTCTATTTTAGTGTGTTGACACTTGTCGTCGCCCCATGCATGTTGGGGCTTTTAGTATATGTACAATTTCCTCTTGGTAATCAATAACTTTTGTTGTGCCATGTTTTTGAGCTTGTTAGGAGTGGCTATGGTGATTGATTGATCTGATCTGTAAACTGCACTAGATCCTAACGGAATTTTAACTGAAATATTGAAATCTATTCCAATGCACTTAGCACTCTATTGATCCTCAACAAATGATATCAAGAATAAATCACAAAGATACAGAACCTATCTATCATCTCTTTCTCTCAAAAAACTAGAAATTTAGCACACAGAATTGATTGACCCTTGATCACACTTGATCAACCTACAATATAATGATCTTTTGAACTCAAATACACTTGAAATACACTCTTGAAAAGATCAAAACCTTTGAACCAAGAGATTCTATCAAATTTTGAGTTTTCACAAAAATGCAAAATATTGAACAAGTCAAAATCTATATGCAATAGCTAGAATCTTTATGCAAAATCTAATAGAATGCAACTTTCACAACCATGTGCAATTTTTGTCTCCAAATTTCAATAAGTAGAATAAAAAAATGGCCTACTCCAAGTGATTTGACCTAAAATGAATTTAGGATCACAAAGATCCACTTCCTACACTTGAAAATGCTTGATTTGAGATAATAACCACTCCAACTCCCTCTAGAATTGATGGAGCCATCAAATACTCCACTAGCTTTGAAAAATCCTCCAGATCGAGCCTGCAACAATCTCTAATACCATGTGAAAAAATCAGATCCAAAATGGATCAATTAGATATAGAGGTAGATTTGGTTGCACATCTAGTTCATTAACAATGAAGAAATCATTCATCTAACAAACTAGAACATGTAAATACATGAAAAAATCATTAAAAACACTAAGATATAATATAGTACTATCCCTATCAATACAACAACAGTAGCACAGTAGCCTTCACACAAGTGAACTCAAGAAGTGACAAGAAAATTAACGTTCTACACATTAAAAGCCAAGATATCAAGAGGAAAAGAGCTAGAAGAAGACAAAAGCATAGAAGATGAACGTTTTACTTGAATACATTCTCCATGAAGGTACACCTATATAACAAGAAATGTGTCATCTGGCCACTTGCCAAAAATTGCCCTAAAATAGTAAGTTCTAAGTACTTCACCAAAAATCTAGATTTGTCAGAAATCGTGCGTTTTGTTCTTGTGTGTTACATTCAGTGCAACGGGATATCTATTTTCAACAATTATTTGCACCTAGGGACTACATTCTTTCACATTGCGGATTCATGTATGGTCTTAAGTACATATTTTCTCATCATTATGCATATGAAATGCTACATGCGTACAGTCTTGTTGAACATAATCTCAGTTCATGGTTATTAGGTTTAGGTATCAATTACTAAACCAAAGCACTATAAGTGCAAGACTATGGCTCATAACATAATAATGCCTTTGGGGTAAGTTCGCAAAGAGTCATATCATATGACATATTTTTATGTACTGGATACTCAAATGCTTTAGCTAGTGGCTTGTAAATAATACATGAGTTATGAAAAAGTCATAAGCAAGAGAACGTCTCCTGGTATGGTTTTCAAACAAATTCCAATTGAATTAGTATTGATCGGATATGTAGCACATATGGTGGCAGAATAAGATGTGCTATTATCATAGTGCAATCATAGTAGACAACATAAGCATCTAACCATTGTGATTCATTATTCAACAATATAGACTACTTCCAACACACACTTTTGTCTTGTTATACTATATCTGTTATTCATGCTTACTATGATTTGAGTTTTGATTTTTGAATAACGACAAACAATCCTTTCGTCATTTATTTTCCGCACTTGTGAATGATAGTATAGTTGTACTTGTGATAGTAGCAAATCGGTTTTGTTATTACATTAACTATCGATGTTACTATCAACGATTATCAAAGTCAATAATCATTGTCGAATAGCTATTCGACTTATGCACATCTTATTTTCCAACAATATTAGCACCTAGGAGATCAAAAGGTGCAAAAGTGTGCCAATTCACTTAGATCAAGGCGATAAAGGTATGTAGAGAAGTACTTTATTCATAACTAGTCTTGCAAGATGTATTCTAGATGCATAGTCGATAATGACATGAAATTGAATTCGATAAAGATAAATGTCTCATCACAAGAATTTCAAGGTAGTTGCCACAAGAGTTAGGGTTGACGAAAAGTTGTTTAAACTTCTTTGTTGTTCATCAACAAGCTTTTATTACACACAAAAATGATGTTGAGACTATCACATGATTGATATGGTCACTGGAACTATACTAGCCTCAAGATCTTTTATGATCAAGACTGTCAAGGGTTTACCACAAATTGAGGGTGAACCAAGCAAAGCTTGTATCACGGACAAGCATCATTGGTGCCATTTCCCTACATGAGGAGCATATCATGTGAATGTACCATTGAAGAAAGTCCATAGTAAACTATGGGGGTCATCTCAAATTCAATTTATTGGTCGTTGAGTATTTATTATTTTTATTTTTTTGATGAATTTTCTAGAAAAAACTTGGATTTACTTTATGAAGTATAAATCACATGCAATGACAAAGAGCCTTAGCAAAGAAAAGTCTGAAAATTTCATATCTTTGCTTGACATTAAGCCAAAAGGCTTGGTGTGGTGGACATGTGTGTTGGCATTAGGGCAAATCCATGCCATGCTAACTCAAGTGACCCTCACAAAGCAAGAAATGTCATGCACTGCTGTCCATACTCCTGAGCATATCCATGCTTTCTAGTTGTATCTTACCAAAGGTCTAAAGTAACACATATTAGGGTAGGGTTAAGTATTGCCATGATTGTTATACAGAAATCATATAGCAACCACGGTATATGGACATTGCTTCGGATAGACATGATCAGTTATTAGTAAGAGATTTCCAATGTTTTTACTAGGTATTAGGGTAGATCCGTGCCATTCTAACCCTTTCATAAAAAGTACGTATCTTATGCATTTCCATGCTATCTAAGACCGTTTTATTGGAGTCCCTACTATTAGGTTTTTGACAAGGATTTCTTTTAAGAATTATTTAGTCAATTTTGCTTTTTGGGAAGTAGTATCTTTTTCTTAATTCCAACATAAAAATCTTTGTGAAAAGCTTCATTTGATGAGTAAACTCTATGGATCTATGAGAGTTATCTTAAAGAGCATCAATTTGATTGCTACAACCAAGCAAGAAGAGAGCGACCATAGCAAAACATTGAAACGAAGAGTACTTACCGCATAAAATCTTTTGCTAAGTATGGAACTGTTAGGGCACGCTTTTTGTAGGTGAAAGCTAGGAAAACCCTTCACAGTGTTGTGAGGAGTAATTGTCGAAAGCTGCACGTTTATATCATGTCATGTAACGAAATTTCTCGAAAGGTGACGTGCAATTAAATGAGGGTGGAAAAATAAATTTCCCTCTAGTAGGATTTTAAATTTTGAAGTTCTTTGTAGAGTTTTTTTTTTTTAAAGACAAAAAAAAGAAGAAGTGAGAAGTCTCTTTGAAAAAACTTTTTCGTAGGTGTCGAAGGTTAAGTGAATTAAAAAACCTTGTGTTTTTGAAGAGGATGTACGTCTGTTGTTGTCCACTTGTTTGATAGCAAAGCAGGGTGAATAAAAACGAAGAAGCATCCATGAGAGAGAGAGAGAGAGAGAGAGAGAGAGAGAGAGAGAGAGAGAGAGAGAGAGAGAGAGCAAAATTTGCCTTTGATAAAAAATGATGTTTCGTAAAATGACACAAGTTGATTATAGAAAGCTTGAGTACCTTGTGCTTAGATAAGTGAAGTTTTATACACAATCCTGAACAATATTATACTACGTTCCATAAGCATATCACTAGCAATATCTCCTATTGTCCTTTTGTCCTTTTTGAGAAGAATCCTCGCCTTAAGCGATATTCATGTTTTCATTTTTTTTGCTATTTAGGTTTGTTTAAGGGAGGTATGATCAATTGTTTCCTTTTCATTGTGGGATCATGAGGGGTTGGGGGGGGGGGGGGGGGGCAGAGGAGGGACTCTTAGTGATTGGCTCCCTTGATATAAGGATGTTCTTGGATGCGCGTAGTTTCTTTGCCAAGACCGACTCCCCTCTAAAAATGTTCATGTCACTTTTCTCATTGCCGTTGCCGCTTCTTGCTCCACCTATTCAATCTAAAGTCAAGCTTCCTTTTAAGCAAAAAGAGTATTTTGGGCACTCTCCATGAATTGGGCTCCTAGGGTACAAATATATATTCTTCTTTCATAGTGTACGTGTACCTTTTATTTCTTCCTTCCAAGTACCGCCAATAATTTGGAATCTCCCATGATATGACTAATTGTGTTGACAATATTGAAAATGTTTATGGTATTTATATTGATTATGTTAATATATGCACTTTGCAAAACAAAAACACGTCTCCAAACATCGGAGGACATGTCTCCAAACATCCAATCCGTGAGTAGTTGAGATTTCGTATGTGGGCACAACATTTCCATTTTTCATCCAACTACTTGAATATAATATAGACCTTCATATATTAAATTAATAAGCTCAAAAGATCCTATCCACCTTGTCTAGGTATGCGTATATGTGCATCCTACATCCACATATCAAGTACACCCGAAGGCTTTGAGTTATTCATATGCTATAGCACTTGGGACGAGAGCTTTGTATTCCATGTGCATGGAGGCAATCTAGATTCCCCATGGCCTGGATTGATATTTGGATCATGAGAACTTAGAACCTTGCTATGAACATCTACATGGAGGCAATGCAGACTCTCCATGGCCTGGATTGATATTTGGATCATGCTAACTTAAAACGTTGCTATGAACATCTACATGGCTGGTGATTGATAGAACAACCCCCATGCAACACATACATAAATCTAGGGTTTTAAATTTTGAAAATTCTTAAATATTATGCGAAATCATTTTTTTTTAGAAGGGGAGATAATCAATCAATTTTTTCAAAGTCAGCATCAAGTGATTGTTGGATTCTAGAGCCCAAAAAAAAATAGTAAACTTTGCTATCGCATACCTGCTGATGGTGGTTAGCAAGAATCCATCAACATTGAAGGACTTTAAAAGCTAGGCTATGGGACTAGTCCTTAGGGCTTAGGGCATAGGCCACTCCCTAAGGGCCATGAAGGGACGGCGCCGGGAAGCAAATGCTCATAAATGAGGCCACGGATAGCTCTCGCGAGGATTTAGAGCCACTCATGGAGTGACACGTGGACCAATCGGCACGTTCGTGTACTGGTGGGTGCCAGAAGTGTGCTTGGTGGGTTGAAACTTGACAGGTTGGGTCGCCCTTCGAAACTGCCGGGTGCTTTTCATTTACCCACTGCCAAGGGTTTGACTTTGAAGGGCCGCCTGTCATGTGACGGGAGGCCTTCCCCCTTCGCGCTAAGACTTTTGAACTGCGTCTGGTTTTGCACTTGCCTGAGCATTTCGTTTTGAAAGGTTGACGGGTTGTGTTTAGCTGAGGATTTGGGCTTTTCTTGAAGGGCGAGTCGCCTGGGATGGAAAGGATGCGCTTCCATCGATGGTGGCAGTCTAGTGGTTGCGCATCCTGCTGTCTCGGTCTCGTCTTCCTCACTCGCTGGATCTACGATCACAGCCTATGAGCTAAATCTATCTATCTTCTGCGCAATAGCGCAGCTACATCGTGAAGTGAGCTGATTTTACTATGCTGGGCTGGTGGATTGAGAGGAATCGGGCGTTTCTGAGGTTTTGGGCTGCTTCTAGATGTCAGATCTGAGGTTGAAATTTGAGCTGCTACCAGAAATGCCAAGCTGAGGATGGGATTGAGTGGCTGCAAGAGGTTTGCAGCTTTTTGAGTGAGCTGAGAAGGTTCAGCTGGAAGCCTGATAAACTGATCTGTCTTTAAGCAATTTGTGCTCAGTCATTTCTCGGACTTGAACCAGCCTGAAAGCCTGATTTGTTGCAAAATGCTGAGCAGAAGTATGTGTTTGAGTTTTGTTTCGGTGGATTAGACTGAAAGAGTAGGTTCTGCAGAATTATGTTCTGCCTGGAAGTCTCGGTTAGAGCATCGGAATGCTTCGTAAGTGGAAATAGTTCGGCAGGATGATTTGAGTTCTTTTTGGGAACTGTATATTAGATTTTAAAGCATGTGAAGTTTGCTGCTTTGGTATGGTAATGTATATATCCCAACAGGTTCTCTGGATCGGAATCTGAGCTTAATTTTCCAGTGGTGGATGGCAAATACAATGCCCACAAACCTCATAACAACTAGAGTTTTATCACTCTTGTACATTTTTGTAAAGGAAGGATCTATTAATCCGAGCTATGACATTACGAAATTTGTTTCTACAGCTTAATGTTGTGATCTGCATCCGTCAGTTCAGTTTCTGTGCTAGTCTTCTCTCGATACCATATTACAATCTGTTACGTCTGCAAAAACTACATTTGCAACTCACAGGTTTGAGGGAACATCCATCTTCTTTCTTCCAGCTAAACGATTTCACCTTGAAGTTTCTAACACGGAAGGGCTTTTAAGGCTTAGCGGGTAGATCAAGCCCACGATTACATCCAACCCTTCCCTCTTAATATTTAATTTAGATCTACTATAATAGAATTGTCTCCTTTATCAATCTGCAGCATTATAACTTTTTTGGGCATGTCTCTGTCTGTCCTAGAGTCCTTCTGATTGTTTGTTCCCTACTTTGAGAGGTGTGATTTATGGGAATATGCTAAGACGAAGAGAAGATATGACAATGTGTGTGGATTCTTGGGTTAGAATGTTGTCCGCAACAAAACATTGACTCACATAATCTCGGGTCTCTAGACAGTAAGCTCAGAACAAGGATCAAAGAAAAGGAATAGTTTTCTACACAATCCACGCTCAATCAATCTCACGTCTCTTCTATCTCCTAAATCTCTACAACATCTCAATTCTGTCCCTGCACACTTCTTTTGTCAGGTTTTTTACAGGTATCTCCCAGTTGCACCCTCTCGTGGACAAAATGGCGATGTATCTCGATGTGCATGCTTCTTTTGTGATGGACAGCAGCTTAGTTGCCATACTCAAAGTACACAGCTTGTTGATCATTAATGCCCACTCTAGTCACCAACTTCTTCAAACGGAATGCTTCTGACGAGGCCACATATTCAGCATCTGATGTTGATGATCCGACCGCAGGCTGTGTCCAAATGCCACAGATAAACTACGTTTCAATTAATCATGAGCAAACCTTTGTATCGTCTACTATCAAGATCACGTCTGCAGCCAGCATTTGCAAATCCACCAATCGCCAACCTGCCGTCACCATTCTCTTGTTATGCTATTCCAAATTTCACTGTCCCCTTGAGATATCAGAGCACTCTAGCTGATAATCCGACTGTAGGTTGTATCCGACTGCTCCCGCCTCCTCCCAACTCCATTGACTTTAAACTTGTGCAACTTTACCTTCAAATTCCAAAACTGGTAGCAACTAAGATACATCTATCCCACTATGCTGTCACCATCCCCTTCGTGTGCTAATCCAAACTTTATTGTCCCCTTCTAAGAAATCTTGGCTCCATCCCAGCAAGTCTTTCTCAGATTATTAGCAAATTTTTCCAGCATGCCAACTGAAATAGCAATTTGGGAAAGTGTTCCGACCATTGCCTAACACGTGTGGTCATATCAAGTCTCCAAGCCTCTGTATGGAGCTGACAGGTCTGTTCCCTAGCTGCTTAATTCTTTGGGTGAAAGTCTGTTGTGGTCAGTACTTATATCAATAGATGTCCAAACAATCTTAAAAGTCCTCAATCTTGGATTGTTCCAGCATTTCTCTCACATAGTTGGTTTGACTCAGCCAAATAATTGACTCCATTTGTTGTGATTCCTTGCGAGTGAAGTGAATTCCATAAAAATAAGGAAGCTCTCCCAGATCGTTCATTTCAAATGTGGAGGCCAGTCCATCTTGGATTGTTCAATGCCAGTATGAGATCAGTTATATATAGGTGATAAATTTTTTATTGATTGCTCTCTTCTTTTAATCTTAACACGTTCCCCAGATCCATTATACTTGACGTGTTTGGGTGGATTCATTACCTTTGGATGACCTCCTTATCACAGAAATCAAGAATGCGTTGGATAAAGCTCCATTGTCTGATCTGACAGTTGATATCTTCTCCCCACTTGCTCTGGCATAAACCTCAAGTTTTTTGAATTTGTCAAATGACCTTTTTGGTGGATGAAATAGACAAATGCCTAGTTGGTGAAGTTATCTATGGATGTGAGAAAGAACCGGGAGTCTTCCATGGTTGGCTAGCTTGAGACGCTTAAGCACCTTTGTCCTCCAAGTTTGGCTTTCTTGGATAGGCACTATACTAGCGAATGCAAAGTCAGCCTTCACTGCTTCCTCTTCTATGAGAGTTTGTCACATTGGGCTTTCAATTTGTCTGTTGACTTCTTTGCGCAATTGATGCCACTAGTGTCCGACTATTTTACAGTATTGACAGCGATTATCTCTCAGACTCTTACCCTTGTTGCTTAACAGGTATGTAAGTTTGCTTGCCTGAATTTTGCTTCTTGAATGGAAAGCAGCTTCATCATAGATCATTATCAACACTTTTCATCCTCTTTTCCTCCTGCACCAACCTGCCCAGCACACTATCCCACCAAGCAGGATTGGTAGATCGGCTCTGCATGGAGATCCACTTTTTTGCTGACATTGGAACATCGATTGCTCCATTCTCAGCAGCTGTGTTTTCAATGTGTTACATGATTGAATCACTTGCCCAACCATTCCTGATTCCAGAAACTCTTTTTGAAGAAATAGTTCTTTAGCCGTGTTCTTGTTCCAATACAAAGTCCACTATTTTCTAGACCCCACATGCTGTCTTTGGTGAAATTATCTGTTTTGTAGGTGAATCTCCAGGGAAAGGTAAATTAAGATACTAGCCTGCTCCGCCCTGGCAAAAAGGCTCTTCTTGCTTATCTGCTTTGCAGCCTTTGCTGGTTTCTTTTCATCATAATTTTCCCTAACCATGTCTCCTGGAGAACCAGTTGCATTATCTGCTTGTTGATAACCCTCTCGCTGGTGCTGATTGTTTGAAGCCTACATTAGTACTGCTAATTCTATGACAAACCGTACCTCACATACATGAGATAGTGATAATAACAAACAGTATTTTACATTGCCAGCAGCTGAGAGCTCCTTAGATTGCATACTCGTTCTATTTATACCGAGAACTTGAACTGCCCATACGTCTATGGTCATTGAACTCTTACGATGTGGGCTTACTAAGGTGTCAAGAAAATTTCCTGGCTGTGAAAATTAACTGTTGCAAGCTATTTTTTATTCCTTCTAGTTGACTTTCTTATCTACTGAGCCATTTGAATGGAAGGCCCACATTTTTTAAATATTCACTCATCTCTCACAGTCTAATATCACCTGATTGGATTTAAATTTTTGTTATATTGCTTGAAAATTGTATTGTGTATGTGATTATGCTAGCTTGTGAGGCAAGCAGCAAGAGTTGTATCATTCCTAATATGATTTCTTTTGTTGCAGGAAAACGTTTCTAGACTTTGAAATGCACGCTTGAAATACAAGCTATGGGGAAGTCAAGCAGATGGCTTTTGGGCTTGATAGGGGTTAAAAAATCATCAAAATCTTCCCCTAAAGAGAAGTCACGCCCAAGTGAGGGCAGCAAACAAGATATTGTAAGTCTTTTTTCTTTAAAACCATGTCTTTATCTTAGAGAGTTCTACATAATACATGTATAGAATTTCCCAAGAGTATCAACATAAACTGATGCTTTCCTATCCACATTTTGTAGTCTATGACAAACCTATGTGTACTGTGGTCTTTATTTGGTGCTCTGGATATGCTATGCCATCCTGCATATATTATGGCACTGAAAAATGCAGGTAACTAATGCCAAAACTGCTTTGCTTGACCTTGCCATAGCTACAAAAGTTTCCAGTAGATTGACTTGTGGTGAATTTCTTCCGCTCTTACCAACAGCTTCATAATGTCAGTTTGTTGTGTGCTTGCTTGATGATCATTGTTTCAGAAGAAAGCACACAAAGAGAAATGGAGGTGGAGCTTTGGCAGGCCTTCTCAAGATCATTCTCTTGATGAGGTAGGCACATCCTACCATACAGGTAACGGGATGGAGCAACAACAGGCGAAACATGACAAGGCAGTTGCAGCTGCTTCAGCGGCAACATCAGAGGCGGCAGCTGCTGCTGCTCATGCCGTCACTGCTGTTGGTCGCCTAACTGATAGTTACCAGGAAACAGATGAAAGAGAAGAGTGGGCTGCGATAAAGATCCAAACAGCATTTCGAGGTTACCTTGTAATACATCTACATGCCTTAACATACAAAAAATGTGGTCATATCATACTTACATTGAGCTACCAGCTCTAAAAATGTTCCTGTTTACTTAGAACTGACCTTTTTCATCAAGTTTTAAGCAGCAATTTGGCTGCAATTTGCAATCCAAAACGAAATCTTATTGCTAGTGCATTTGGAGGCCTTTTTGAAGCAAGCCTTTCACATAGAGATGGCTGTAAACGCATTGTTGAGTAGTCATGTTTTGAATTTGTAACTACTTCAATCCTGTGTAGAAGATTCTATAATATGTCGTCTCGGTTCCAAAAAAACTATGCCACTATTCTTTGGATTCGCCGGGAACCGGCAACACTGGATTTTCTAGAATCCAAATATCTTTTCTAGAATGTCTCATATTAAGCCATTAGAAGACATTGGCACTTGCTGCAAGTGCTCATGTATACAACAACATGAAGAATGCAGGCTTTGAATACCAAGATGAGGTTTCCAATTGTTTGGCAAATTAAGTTTTTCTTAGGGCTCTCAGCAGCTATCCCGATGTTCCAGCTTTTGGACATTAACTCATGTCTCTTTTAGTGTATATAGTTTGTGGCTATGGTATAACTAGGTTTGGCATCATAAGATCCAAGTGTGGTATGCTGAATCCGGCACAGTCAAAGCTGTGCTGTGCTGAATGAGAGTTTGCTCTTTAAGAGGACACTGAATTTCAAGGTTTCTTGCATTAGGTCTCTTCTGTAGTTTTCAAAAAATATGTTCCAGAATCCAGTCCTTAGCAAATTTGAAGACATTTTTCTATAAAACTCCTGTATGATATTTTGCAAGCCATGTGTTGCTTGTTTGACCTTGGATTACAAGGTTATAGTAGACATGCATTGTATGTACAATTGAGTAGAAATATGAAATCAATCTTCATAAAGAAATGTCAGCAGTAGTAGTCATAGATGGTGGATGTTACTCTCAGGCATGAAATGGGTGATGTGTGTGGAAAGCTTTGGAGAGCTCTCAACAATCTAGTGTGACGCAAAAACGTTAGCTCGGGTTATATGGCAGAAGCGAGTGTTTTTTTTGTAGTTTTTGAGAGCACCTTTGGAGTCTGTAAAAATAGATTGCGTTCCATTATTAATAAAGGAGGAGGTCCTACAGTTAATGTCACAGTGAGTCTCATTACATAGACTAGCATTTTAGACTTTCTGTTACCACTAAAGTTAAAACAAAAGGTAGTTCTAACCTCTCTTCACTCTCCCCATCTTTATCTCCTCTCTCCTAAGTTCTAACTTCCCTCTCTTATCTTCACTCTCCCCATCTTTATCTTCTCTCTCCTAAGTTCTAATTTCTGACCTCTCTCCATTATCTAGATTCAGAATTCATTCATTCTCTTCCTCTCTTCTCTCTACCCTTGTCTTCACTCCCTTCCATCTCCTTCCCTTTATTCCTCTCCCATCGCCAAATAGGACTGTTCAAAGATATTGGTCGTGGAAAAATTAGGGCTCGAGGCCTGGATAATACTTTACCAACTGTCATTTGAGATCTCTTCTGCCTTTTCGAAATGAAAGTTTTGAACTGAGTTTTGACCCTCAACACACTGCATACAGTCCTAGATTAGATCACCTGGATCAATTTTGATGCTTGTGCTCAAAACAGATACAATTTCTCTTACAAAGCCTTAGTAGAAAAAGTGAAACTCAGTACTATAGCCATTCAGCGTATGGACAGAAACATGTACTGTTAGCAAGCCATAATCTCTAGGTACACATCAAGCTAATGCAATGAAGACTATTCTAACATATGTTGTTGCTAGTTACATTCTATTTAGTATTTTTAATTGTGATCAGCTGCATAGGACGATAAATCTGTGGGAATAGATTGAGTACATGTTAGAGTTGATGGCTAGATTGTAGCCATTGTCTTGAGAATAATCTCAGATCATCATGCGGCCATAAGTAGTGGAAGATTTCCAATCTGTTGAACTTGAAATCGTCTGTGGGCCATATTAAACTCTTTTTATATAGTATTTTTCACTCCCACCGTCTTACTGCTAAGCTCCCCCGTGAAAATATGATTGTTTTTTTCTTTTTTTATAGAACGTTTCAATTTAAAATATTTTGGAATTCTGAAGCCATTCTGGAATGCAACATTTTAGAACGCACTGCAACTATGGTGGTATCTTGCACAAAGATTGATCTTTGAGAAGATAATGGCTTTCTTTAGCTGATCAAAGCTGATACGAGGTATAATGTTTTGGCTCTTGATAGTCAGGTTGTTCAAGGTTTGTTGTCAAGTAGTTTTGATGCACTGAAAGGACTCCTTTCGTATAATGAAATGATAGGCACATGATTTTGTCTTGCTCAAACTTGGATAGGTGGTCGAGAAATTGGGACTGCTCTTACTAGTAATTCAATATTGTCATTCTTGTCCTGCAATCTTGTATAGGAATATGGCTCTTCAAGAACATGTTGATATTGATCTAGTTCACTGGTTATTGGAGGTGGTCATCAGTGGTGGTGTGGAGATCTCAGGCCAAATAGATATGGGTATTGACTTGTGGACAAATAAAAGCAAAAGAACCCTGTAGTATACCTTTCAGTATGGAACGTATAGTTCCATATGTATCGAACATACTTTCTTTTGGGGTTTTGAAACTCAATTTGAAAAGGGATGGCAGCAAATAAATTTACTGCTCTAAATTTATTGGCTAGCAGAAAACGATTTGCTGCCCTAAAAATCGATTTGCCCGAAATGACTTTGCTGCCAAGAAAAAAATTTCGTGTCCTAAACCGATTTCCTAAAACAATTTGCTGCCCCAAAAAATGATTTTTTGCCAAAAAAAAAGCTTTGCTGCCCCAAAACACAATTTGCTGCCAAAAATGATTTGTTGCCCTAAAAAACGATTTGTTACTCTAAAAAACAATTTGATGGCCTGAATTGGTTTTCCATAAAAATTGAATGACTTTTAGCATAATCTGTCCATTTTGTGTTGGAATGTTGAAGGTAGCAACAAGAGGAACGACCTTTGAAAACGATAAGGGTGAGAAGAAGTGACATCATACTTGAGGATCCCTTGATGTCTTGCTACAGAGTGATATGATCACATCAACATGAATACTTGAAAATCGATATGAGAGCTCTATTAACCTATCACAATACTTGGATAAGGCTCCTGTTTTTTGAAGGCTATGAGAGGTATCTCTTTGACATGCGAACCACTGTGGATCAATCATAGCATCTCTAATAACTTGTTGAAGGGCCTTTCAATCAATCAAGGCAGTGATGAATCCTGACTATGTGTCCTCCGCCCAAGTGGAAGCTCTCTGCCATCTGAGAGTGTAGCTATGGGCATCTACATTCTTAATATGTCTCTAGTGTACACTCAGATTATCATGACAACATTGATTTGCTAGTGTACATCTTAGATTCTTAATATGTCTCTAGTTTTGCTACCAATTAGTTGGAGATAGGCTGAATGATCTATTGTGAGAGCGGTAGGTGCCTGGCAGGTCAATAGTTGAAAGAGGATGAAGTCGGTGAACATCATGGAAAAATCATTGTTGGACCATGAGTATTATCTGCCTTTCTGGAGAAGTGAGAATCTTAGTGTGCTGGTCCTGCATAAATATACGGCATAAATGGCAGCATTCTATTGATGGTGATGGAGATCTGTGTGCAAAACTTGCAATTGAAAATTTGAATCAATGTGGTCATGATAATTGTGGATAGAAGATGCAGAGCTTATACTTCACCCTCAACCCTGAACCTTTGTAAGTATTTATAGCTGCATGGCCTCCTGAAATAGCTCCTGAAAAATGGCTCAAATCTTACACAGATGGTTGGAAGATCCTAGTTTACGATTCATCACATTTTGCATCTCAAAAACATCAAATGTATATGAAGAGATACCTGTGAAATTGAATGCAAAAATTGTTTGCATTTGAACTGAAGGTTGCCGAATGCTAATTTGAATCCTGGCCGATCCTGCCACTCATCTGTGATCCTGCTAGGATCTTAGAGAGGTTTTCTGATGACCACACATAAAAAAGAATCTGATATTTGTGAATTTTGGTTGGCCTGCATGTTAAGTCCTCTGCCAGTTGAGCAGATCTGGACTGTATATGCAGTTGGGTCTCAATCATTGATATTTGATGGATAAATGTATTCTTGTTCTAAGTTTGAGTGGATGAATCTTGAACCTGTCCTCCTTTTGCAGGCTAGAAGGGCCCTACGTGCCCTGAAGGGATTGGTACGACTGCAGGCTCTCTTTCGTGGACATAGAGTCAGAAAGCAAGCTGCATTAACTCTTAGATGTATGCAGGCACTTGTAAGAGTGCAAGCCCGTGTTCGTGCTCGCCGTGTTAGAATGTCTGAACAAGGGCAAGCCGTTCAGGAGCAGCTTCTGAGGAGGCGTAGGCAGGAGCCTGCTCGTCCAAGGAAATCTACAGTGAGTGCAGCAGTTCCACTTGTATGGTCTTCCAACAGAAACCTATATATTTAATTTTCTTCAAAACTTATTAACCTTGGCCTTTACAGGAAGGATGGAATGCCGCTACGGGCACAGTGGAGGATTTACAGGCAAAGGCTGAGCAAAGGCAACTTGGAGCTATTAAGCGAGAAAGAGCCCTAGCTTATGCCTTCTCACAGCAGGTAAAGTGCATTTATTGTAGTGTTTTTACGAGTTTCTTGTATAAAGAAAAAATTTAAGCTGAGAAAATTAATTTATGATCACTCCCTGTGTTTGCATTATAGGTTCGAAAATCTGCACCAAAAGAAGGATCATTGTTTATTGACTGTGAGCCTGAAACACCTCACTGGGGATGGAGCTGGTTGGAGCGTTGGATGGCAGCCAGGCCATGGGAGAGCCCTCTTATGGAGAAGGCTGGTTTTGAGGACAGTCCTGTGGGGCAAAGTTCTGCTGGAAGTACCAAGATTGTTGAAGTTGATTCCATGAAGCAGAGGCAACATCGGAACAAGTCTAAATCACAAGATCTACAGATGGCCGAGCTAGATGCTGTCATTGGTCCTCCAATTCCAACATGGCCAAGTCCCCCAGCAGCTGCTTTTCAACCAGCGGTTCCTTATTCAAGAGCTGAGTCACCACAAAGAGCACACATCGCAACACCAGATCATCTATCACACCCTAGTCCAGTTTCTTTCAATAGATCGAATTTGGTGAAACAGAAAAAGGCTAAGCAAGATAGTGGATTTAATACTCTCGACATCGAGACCCGGCCAGATGATGATCCTTTTGGAGTTGCTACCGCCAATAGTAGCCCTGGATTTTCCACTACTGCTCCCAAGTCTGGTGTGAACTTCGGGAACTCAGGGTCAGCCAAAGGTGACCAGACTGGTGAAAGTCTTCAACAAGATCATGCTTGCCCTAGCTATATGGCTACTACACAGTCTGCCAAAGCCAAGTTTCGGTCTCACAGCACTCCCAAGCAAAGGCCCGAGCCTTCAGAAAAGGGTATCCACGATGTTAAAAAAAGGCAGTCACTACCAGGATCAGATCGAAAAGCTACATCAGCTACTTCCCGCTCTCAGAAGCCGCTTTTTCAGCTTCGAAATAGTGGTAAAGGGTTTGCAGGCTCTGTAGCTTTGGATAGGTCCTTTATGTCCCTAACGGATGGCCAGCCAACATTGTCTGTGAACGGAGATGGCCACAGACGATATAAGTTCTAGCCAGTAGCATCATGTGAGATGTATTACTAGAACTTGTAGCAAATTATAGGCTTTTCGATTGCAACAGGAACAAATTGGCAGTTGTGTTAGAGTGTGCACTATTATAAAGAAACTGTCTTACGACGATCAGTAACTTACAAGATGTAAGCTAAGCGTTGTGACGGCCTTACCCGGTCCATTTTCTTGCAAATGCTAAGTAGAAAAACATGAGTCTTTGAATGAGGGAAGTTTTAAAATGCTGTTTATAGAATAAAGACACAGACAAGCATGTTCAAAAAAAGAGCTTGGGTGGAATAAAGTCTCCTGTTGTTGCTTGAATGCTATATTTTTTATGGGTATTTTTGTTCTCTGTGGAAGAAGGAAAGAGCTCAAGTACATAGATGGCTTGGTATTTGCACGATAGGAATAGACAACTAATCTTTCTAGCAAGGCTTACTTACCCAACTATAATGCTTCTTGGTTTCCAAGGGGAGGCTCGAACCTGGGACCAAAGAAACTTTGGATGTCAAGCTAACCAGTTGAGCCAACCCCGTTGGGTCCCCCCCAACTATAATGGTGCAAAAGTGAGTGCAAACGTTCAATTCCGGAATTTTAGAATATTATTATTTCATAGCTATTTCAAATAGGTTGGATGAGAGGCAATGTTTGTCTTACTAATCTCTTTGAGCCAGGACGTCTATACCCATTGCTCTTTTCTGTATAGGTTTTTCTAACACTTTGTACTGGTAATGGTAACAATTATTAAATGCAAAGCTATGAAGAGCCCATTAAACTAAACTCTAAATCACTTTGTCACAGAGGTATGTTTATGCAGCACATCTTGTTATTGTTTTGGGTAAGAGCAAGTAAAATTTTGGTCAATTTTTCTAGCAGTATAGTGTGTGCATTAAAAGTAGCAGCCGCGGCCGATACAACAGTATGGAAATGGCTAATTCATGAAGACCTGGCCCATCAATGTTGGACCTTTATGTGTACGGACACTAGCCTGTATGTGCAGATTTAAGCAAATCTGTGCGTGGCGGATATGCATATGTACTGCCAATACACACACGATCAACGAAACTTAAAAAAGTCAAGATAAAAAAGAGACATTGCTAGCCTGGGTTGACAGGAGGATTGTGAATCCAGGAATGTAAATGGAAACTAAGCTTGTAAAGCACTTTATTATTGTGAAGTAAATTTGGCTAATAGCAAGCTAAGCTGGCAGCGCCGCTTTCCTTTCTACACATCGGATGCAATGGCCTCGTCGAATACACTTTTATTTTGCAGCAAGCTGCCTGGTTTAATTGGAAATCATTTATTTTGAGTTAAAAAGCTATAAGCTCTAAAATTTGTATGCTCTCACTTTCATGTTCCAGGGAACCTGCGTGTGACAATGGCAAGTTTACCTTTCATCCCAGAATGGAAGTAATAATTCTGTTTTGAGTTTAATTTTCTTGGCACAAGTAAAACTTTGGCATATCTAAATTTGAATAAAATGTGTTCAAAATTTCGATCAGAAGCAACTATGTATCCGTAGATGACAAAAGAATCAGTAATATTACACGAGCCTAGACACATCTAAGATTACTAATTTTGATAATGTGCGAATGGATCAACTTGATAGCAGACACATTGATATCTTTTACATAATACATCGTTTGGTCTTTGTAGTCAAAATCAACTTGGGTGATAGATGATGTAGCAGTATGTTGACTCTCTACAAAAAGTTGATGTGGTGGAAATGGGTGGGGAGTGATTGGCCTTGGATAATAAGACTCTGGTCATAGAACCAGAGGATTGTGGTTGATAAGAAACTGGGCCTATTGGCCTAGGTTGATATTGTCCTGACTGCACTGCGGGTGAATTGGCAGTGTAGTTCGGTGCGTAATTTGGAGTTCCAGGTGGTTTGTACAGCACAAGGCACCATACATTTTCACGGATAGGGAAAATTTTTGTGGTTGAGACGGATTCTTCAATGCGTGAAGTCTCGCGTTTAGTTAGCCCCTTACCCTTTTTTCTTGCGATAATCGTTATCCTTGTCAGACCCTTCATCTTCTACTCGGATGGTGTCATCCATCGCGTCCTTTAGCGTCATGTAAGAATCTATAGGTTGCAATTCTCTTCTAATGGCTTTGGGTAACCCGACTAGGAATAATTTAATGGCCATTTTCTCAATGATTTTATCTTCAACACAAGTCTACCTTGAGATGTTTAAAACGCTCAATGTAGGTGCGTACGGACTCTCTGCTCTTCATTTTGATCTGAGTCAATTGGATGAAAGGGCTTTGAGTGAGCTTGCAGGGTTTAAAGCTTGTGGTGAGAGCTTTTTCTATGGTTTCCCATGACTCGATATCCGGGCTCTCTAGATCTAAATACCACTCTTTCACATTGCCTTGTAGAACCATCAAGAACAGTCTTAACTTTTCAGTGTTCGAGGAGCTGTCTCCATAGAACTTACAAGCATTATTGAAGTCTTGAAGGAAACGAACTAGGTCCGAGTCCCCATTATACTTCGGTGTATCGATTCGCAAAATTCTCTTCGCCACTCGTGAAGGCTGTTGATTTACACTTGTTGCCATCATGATCTAGCAGATATTCTATGCACTTAGGTGACGGGTGATGGATGTTGATATCGACAGATTTGGCAAACTTATCGTGACGGATCTATGGCTTCCTACTAGGACACTTTCAAGGCGTTCCCTACTAGAGGTGTCTAAGGCTATCAAACCAGATTCATCATGATAGGATTGTCGGCGATGTAAGATGGATATGTACAATTCTAGGTGCAATGTGCATCTGCAAGAGCTCGGATTTTCTTGAGTGGAACCATATGATGTTGATCTTAGAGGATTTTACTAAGTTTCAGGTGCTTGAAATTATGGGGCGTCATTGTGATCACAAGTGAACCTCTCTGGATAGAATTCGCACACATGCCTGGGAACTCGCACAAGTCCAGATCTTGTCAAAAATAGGCTATGCGAGTACTAGATAGTTCTATTTTGAGAAAGATCAAAGATTTTGCACTTGAAAGTATTTCTACAGGTTTTGTTTTGTTGTTTTGTTTTTTTTTTTACCTCCTTTGGGAGTTTTTGAGCACTCCTATAGTTGACAAGGGTCTGTGCGAATTCCAGGGAATGACTTGCACAGCTCAAAAATGACTCGCACAATTCAAAAAATGACTCTGGATTGTCTCACCTTCTCTAGTACTCTTGTAGTTGACAAGAGTCTGTCAGGGAATGACTCGTACATTTGTGCGAGTGATTCCTGACCTAGTAAACTCAAATGGACCATGTAGCAAGAAGCTGATAGAAAAGTGCTAGGGACCTATTCGCACAGGTGAATTTTCGATTGAATTTGGTGTTTCCGAAAGGTTTGCAGCTTGAGGGAGGTGTCAGATTGGGGGATTATGATAGGATAGTAATTTGTGTGACTCGCCCACGTCAAAAATGACTCGCACAACACAAAAAATGACTCGTACAACACAAAAATGACTCGCACAACAAAATAAAACATAAAATAACTTGCACAATTCAAGAAAATGACTTGCACAACTCAAAAAATGACTCACACAACTCAAAAAATGACTCGTACAACAAAACAAAACACAAAATGACTCGCACAACACCTCAAAAAATGACTCGTACAACATAGAAATGACTTGCACAAGAGAATGGTAGAGGTAATGAGGTAGAATCGACAAAAATGACTCGCACATGGGGGACAAGTCAAAATGACTCGCACAGGGAACCTATCCACACAACCCACCTGAGGTATGCACAACTATTTGAATGTTGAGGAACTCACACAGTTGGCTCAAGATAAGTCGATTTTACTAGTGTGCGAGTAGGACCTGGAAATCACATTAGAATTGCAAAAAATAGATTTTTGAGAAGAAATCCATGTGGAGCTCATATCGATACTCGCACAGCTGAAAAAGATGGAGCTTGAGATCTGCAAAGGTTGAAAATGGGCTGTGCGAGTGAGATCTTGCATGGAAATTAGTAAGAATAAGCTTGAAGACCCCCTTTAGACTAAAGGAGGTGAAAGTAAGGGCTATTTGAGTTTTTGAAGGGACCCAAATTCTATTTCAAATTGAAATTTTTTAAATACGTTCAAGTGCCTTATTCACGAAGTTCACAATGGATTTAAGAAGATCCAATGGCTATCAAGGATCCAACGGCCCATGGCCCTCCCAGAGTGCCTCATCACAACCGTCCATTAGCTTGGATCAAAATCCGACGCTCCTCTCTAGATCTGTGTGGCAGAACTGGACCCCCGAGCAGCTAGCTCCTTATACGCACTAAGGACTTGCTCCGGATTGTTGCGCGTGACCCCCATCGCCTGACCCTATCTCTATTGCTCATGTATTTCCAGCGATGGAGATTTCCAAAGGGTTTCAGAGGCAGCGACTTTGCTTCTGATCTCACGTCTTCTTTTGTTTGCGGATACTAGCGGCTCTCTGCCAACACATTCTTCTACCTAGCGCCCCTGTTGACGGCTTTACAACAACCAAAATGACTGGACAGGGAGAGAGTTCTTCGAATTTTCAGCTATAAACTCCAGCTTGAAGAAGCAGCAGGCTTTCAACGTTGTTTGTTAACTTGTAGGATGAGATGATCAGAAAAATGAAGCTTCATATATTCGTATAGGCCTTTTTGGTGGATCGTAGGGTCAGCACCACCTGAAAAATGGCTGTCTGAGTGGAAACTGCCAAGAAAAACTTGCAAACGGCCTTTCAGAGGTGCAAATGGCCTGGCAAATGCTATGTGCAAACTAGGAACTGCCAAGAAAAATGTTTTTGGCTGGGGGCGAGTGCATGTAGACCTGCTGCACCTGCTAATACTTACTTCCCTGCTATCTCTCATTCGGCCAGTGGCTCATTTGAGTTTGTGCAACCAGACTTATCTAGATCTACATCTTTTGTCGCTCTGAGGATTTCTCCTGAGGTCGTTAAGGACAATGCAAGAGTGGTTGCAGTGAACCCTAGCTACGCATTAAATAACAGCCTAGCTGAGTGATCTTGATGGTGTATGGCCCACTCAGCTACTAACACTTTTGTAACAACGGGTTAAAAATGGGATTGATAGCAACTGGGTCAGTGTTGCAGTAGAAAACAATTAACTCAGCAACAAAGAAACACTGTTTCAAGCGTCGGAATAATGATACATAGTGGATGAGCATGGCCTCAGAAGGATGACTGTCAACATAGAATGTAGTTTGATAAGCGCACTATTCTGTCTGGTTGCTCAAAAGCTATTCTTACATGTTGACTGCACGAGTGGCGGCCTCAGATATAGTTCTGTAGTGGGATGAACATGACTGGGAAGCACACGGCTCATGGCAATGAACTACAAAGAAAGCCATAGATGAGTAGTGAAAAAACAGACCTTGGTGAAGAGTAGAAAGGGTGAAGAAACTGAGGCGATCAGAAAATCACTCTACATGTGCAAAAAAACACTCTACATGTCAGAAAATCAGATCATGGTGAAAGGCTGAAAACAAGCATAAAACACCGACAAAAGACATAAATAGTAGTTGAAAACACTAAGTACATAGTACATAACGTTTAAACTACAAAAGCAAGAAATCAAGCAAAAAGCATGAAAAAAGAGTGGAAAGAGCGGCAACGACGCCAATGTTGGCTGTTCGCATCCCTCAACTCTGGCTATGGCTTCAACTAATGAGTATATGGCGGACTAATCCCAACTAGAACACGTTATGGCTCCGATTAGGCATTGTGGCTTTCCCAGCCAATGGCTATGGCTTCCAACTAACCGAGAGGTTGAAGGATGAGAAGATCTACAGTGAGTGGGTGATTATTTCGGGCAAGATCCACTCTAGCCGCCTTCTCTCTTGCTTCCTACTCTCAATAAGATTATCAAACCCTAAACAAAACCTCCTTCTCCAAGGCTTAACCTACTAGAGAATGGAGGGCCTGGATTAACTTAAAACCACAATGAATAAACCCTAAACTAAATCTCCTCCTCTAAGGCTTATCCTACTAGAGAATGGAGGGCCTAGGTTAACTTAACCTGTTGCCAGATAAATAATGTACAATACAATGTGAAGTAACACAATACATGAAACCACACAAGGGAGAACACTTAGAGAGAAAAGATAGGCATGTAATAGCAAATGAGGTTCTTCTCAAAAATGGACTCTTCCACTTCTATATATACTTGGAGTGGTGGTCAGTTACAAAAAGGCACTGTGGGACAAGTAAGCCACATAGACTAACTTAACTTTGAATCACATTGGTGCCATGGGACAAACCCCCTGTCGTACTATACCAACAAGGTTAATATAGATTTTGTAATAAATACGTTTGAAAGTTATGTATTTGGTACAATTATGACTTATTTCGAGTAAAGTAGATTCGAGAGTTATTCTGGTTTTCAATAGACATTAGAAAGTAACCAGTATTACTTGTGTTGGGGGTGTGTACTCTTAGTAATTCCAGAACAACAGTCTTGACTCTATTAAATCAAATGAAATGCGTTCTACATGTGAGATGTTATCAGAGTAGTATGAAAGTACTACACTCCGGCTGATTAAGTTGTCAACAAAGATTCGAGAAATGTTCGATGTATTCGAGTTCGTGTAGCCAATTAGTTAATCGTATTCGCGAATTGTTCGATTCTAGACAGAAGTCCTCAACAACTTAAGTCCAAGGTTACGGTTAAAGAGGACGAATAGTTTTAGAGTATGTTAGAGACTTATGTCAGTTACGAACAAGAACACAGATCAATGACTCAATTCTTCAGACAGAGACTGTCATCTCAGATGTATACATACAGTTCTATCAATGATTGTGCTAGACTGTACCAAATGTAGATGTTATTCGAGAGCCGAAAACAAAGTGTTTGCGATAGACGAATAAGATAGTTTTAAGACAGTTCTTTAGTACATATTTACGGACATACAACAAATGACTGTAATGTGCAAAAGAGTCTGTCTAACCAGAGAATAATTTATGTAATGCAGTAGAGATTGCTAGTAGGCTCAAGATCACTCACACTCAATAGTGCGGAGAACAGAGATAAGAGAGAATAATCCTCAACACTCTATTCACTTCTTCAATCTCTCACAAGTACATAAACTTTTTATCTCTCGATGATCGAGACTGAAGCGTGTGATCAATATATGTTCTACGGAGCGAACAAACACACCTCTAAAGACTACAGGTGCGTTAAAAGGTCTAGTTAACAATTAGGTTGAATGTATGTTCAATTATACCATGAGAAATAGGGCACTGGCCCAAATTCGTTTTTAACACCTAACTTGGCCTCAACTTGCAATTTCAAAGTCAAGTTGGGCCCTGTTTACGATTTCAGTTTTTATGGGCTCACGGCCAATTTTTTAATTACTAAAACTGTATTACAAAAATTCTTGGCACCTCCTAGTTCCGACAGACCCGGAAACTAGGAGCATAGGGCGCATAAATGGAATTTTCATACAACGTAAATTAGCAAATGAACAGTATTTTAATAGCAGTGCAACCGGCCATTATGGGCCATTTACGCGTCGTTTTTTAACATATCCGTGTCAGCGTAATAGCATGCGGCGACCATTTTTCGTCAAAAATAATTTTAAAAAGGGGTCTTTTTCCCCGCAAACAGCTGGTTGTCAGGTTCATCTTCTTCATCAGTTGCCCCATTGTCGCCGTCTGCAGTTGCTCGAGCCTTGCCTGATGTGTCAGACTGAGTTTTGTCTTCGTCCGAGTCGCTTGAACTTTTCTGCTTCTATGAGGTTGAAACAGAGGCTGGCTTTGTTGATTCAGCTGCAGTAGCTCCATCTGTGTCCATGGCAGTGATAGTATCTGCGTCCTTTTGAGAAGCTACACCATCAATCTCCATAGCATTTGTAGCTACTACTTGGATTGTTGGCGCAACTGCTGCTGTGGTTCTGGTGGTTGAGGCAAGTGTAGTCAGGAGGCTAGATAGGTGAATTGGTGTTGGAGGCAACAGTCTTCCCGTCAGCAAACTTTTCTCCTAGTCGCTTAAGATCTCAAAATGTTCGCATAGTCGCGAAACATGCGCTCCTACTGTAGAAAATTTTTGGTGTTTGATCCACCTCAAAAATGCCTTGTATGCAATGATGCCAAAGCATACAGGATTGCCGGCTACAACGTCCAATAAATATCCAAAATTCTACACCAAAATGGTAGCATCCGCATCTGTCAGAAATTTTAACTCGATTGGCGTATTTACAAAACAGTTTCAATGTGGCATCCTTGATCATAGAAATTTTGTAGCCCTTGGTGGGTACAAAGCAGTTGCTCAGAAAATAGGTTTTTTCGTCCACTGCATCTCTCCTGGTAGATAATACATTGCCATTGAGTGGTAATCCCAAGCGGTGGAGAACACTTCCTCTGAGACGATGAAGAACTTGCCTCGCACATGAACTTTAAAATCAGCTTCAGATATTGAGTGGACGGAATTCACGAACTTAGTACTGACTTCAAAAAGGATAATTGAAGGTCCAACCTTCAGTCTTTCCAACCTGCATTGATCCAGAAGGGACTGGATTGATGCTAGCTGGATTCTTGCGCATGCTTTCCAAGTAATAGAAGAGCTTGATCCTGAAGCCATTTGGTCGAAGAATAGGCGAAAGCTCCGAAGATTGCAACAGTTTGTGATTGAAAACTTGATCGCCAAGATAGTGATCGTAAGTAATGTAAGAAAGCATAAAAAACGCAAGAAGAAAGTGTGAGAAAAATAGAAAAATGACTATGATATGCAGTGGCGGTGTGGAGAAGATGATGCCGTGACAACTGTTACTTCCTTTGTGATTTGCGTGCATGGCTCATAGTTTCATAATATGATTTGACAGACAGTCTTAATGGTGGTAAGACCGTTTGTAAAAGGGAAATAATAATAAAAAATCCGTTTTTATGTGTAGGCGTAAACACGTGTGAATAATGATGACCACGTGGCCATAATCTTTAATAGATGAATACAAAAAGTCGGTCGAGAGATTTTAGAAAGATTCTCAAAAGTATGCTAGAAAGATTCTCAAAAAGATTCTAGAAAAATTTCTCAAAAGATTTTGGAACGAGTCTAGAAAGATTATCAAAAATATGCTAGAAAGATTCTCAAAAAGTTCTTGAATTTTTTTTTTTAGTAAGAGACTAGAAAATTTCTCAAAATATTCTCGGAAATAAGAACATAATAAAAAAAATCTTGAAAGTTGGAGAAAAATGCTAGAAATGCTAGAAAGTGGTAGAAAATTCATGAAAGAAAAGATACACAAGAAAAGTCACAAAAAATATCAGAAAAATTCAAGAAAAGAAAAAAAAATCAAAGATAATATTTCTTGAGTCTGCACCCATTAATTCGAGTCGGTAATAATTCGCCTTCAAGTGATTGGATTTGAACAGAACCATTATCGAACACTTCAATAACTTTATAAGATCCAAGCCATCTCATATGAAGTTTTCCAGGGAACTTTTGATGTCGACTATCATACATTAGAGCAAAGTCATTAGCTTTAAGATCACTTTTCCTGATATGACTATCATACTTTTTCTTTCATTGTTCCTGGATTTCCCCCGTTAATTTTTGTGAGTTTGCACGAGCTTTAGATAGTTCTTCAATAGTTGTCAACCTTTCGTTAATACATTCTGCATCTGTTCATTGAGCTTGAATACGAAAAGTTGGCACCTCAAATTCAATAGGTAATATAGGATGCATACCATAAGTAAGAAAATATGGTGTTTGCTTCGTCGTGATCTTCTCTATGTTTCAATGAGCCCAGAGAACTGATGGTAATTTATGATCCCAATCAGTTGCATGTGCAATAGTAATCTTATTCAGGATCTTGCAAAGTATTCCATTTGCTCTCTCAGTCAACCTGTTTGCTGTTGGATTATAAGGGGTAGTCTTTCTGCGTTTAATCAGAAAATATGTTGTCAGCAACCATATTGTGTCATTTAAAAAATGTGTACCACGGTCACTAGCTAATTCAAGAGGACAACCATATCTTGTGATTAAAGATTTGAATAAGAATGCTGCGACAATTTTCGCATCGTTTCGTTTCGTCACTTCAGCTTCTACATTCTTCGTGGCATAATCTGTCGCAGCCAGAATATAACGACACTTAGTATGTCAAGTCACAGGTTTAATTGGACTGACAAAGTCAATACTCCACTTCTCAAATGGTGCAAGAGGTAGGATTGGTGTCAACGACCAATTGGTCCCCGACAACGACGTTAAAAATTGGTATATGTCGTACTATACCAACAAGGTTAATATAGATTTTGTAGTAAATAATGTCGAACCCCAAGAGGATAGCATTTGAAAGTTATGTGTTTGATACAATTATGACTTATTTTGAGTGAAGTGGATTCGAGAGTTATTCTGGTTGTCAACAGACATTAGAAAGTAACCAGTATTATTTGTCTTGTGGGTGTGTAGTGTTAATAATACCAGAACAACAGTCTTGTCAAATTGAATGAAATGCGTTCTACAAGTGAGATGTTATCAGAGTAGTATGATAGTACTACACTCCGGCTGATTAAGTTGTCAACAGAAATTCGAGAAATGTTCGATGTATTTGAGTTCGTGTAGCCAATTAGTTAATCATATTCGCGAACTGTTCGGTTCTAGACATAAGCCCTCAACAACTTAAGTCCAAGGTTATGGTTAAAGAGCACGAATAGTTTTAGAGTATGTTAGAAATTTATGTCAGCTACAAACAAGAACACAGATCAATGACTCAATTCTTCAGACATGGACTGTCATCTCAGATGTATACATACAGTTCTATCAATGATTGTGCTAGATCGTACCAAATGTAGATGTTATTCGAGAGCCGAAAACAAAGTGTTTGCGATAGATGAATAAGATAATTTTAAGATAGTTCTTTAGTACATATTTACGGACATACAACAAACGATTGTAATGTGCAAAAGAGTCTTTCTGACCAGAGAGTAATTCATGTAATGCAGTAGAGATTGCTAGTAGACTCAAGATCACTCACACTCAACAGTGCGGAGAACAGAGATAAGAGAGAATAATCCTCAACACTTTATTCACTTCTTCAATCTCTCACAAGTACATAAACTCTTTCTCTCTCGATGATCGAGACTGAAGCTTGTGATCAATATATGTTCTACGGAACGAACAAACACACCTCTAAAGACTACAGGTGCGTCGCTCCCGTTAAAAGGTCTAGTTAACAATTGGGTTGAATGTATGTTCAATTATACCATGAGAGGTATATTTAAGTAAGAGTTTAAATTACTCTAGTTTAATATGTCGATTCATATTTAGTCATTTTGCGTAGATGACCTCATAAAGGCTATTCCAAGACAACATTTCACTTCTGAAGGTCTTGTCCTTAAATACAAGACAAGTCTTTAGGAGTTATATTCTCGGAAAATGATATAGGCCTCTTCATGATTTATATTTATCCAGCTCATATCTTCATTTTCGAGTATATCATGCCATATTTAGGTTGATATTTGATATTTAACAATTTCGTGACAACACACCCCCAATAGGCCTTTGTGACTAACTTTTACATAACTTGAAATTACATATGCCCATGAAAATTTAAACTTAGAACTGAATAACTTAGGCCATTACAGATAAAGTAAAAGTCTAAACTTGATGGGCAACTTCTGCGTTTAAATTCTATCTAGCTTATATTTTAAAATGTTTCGCAGAATGGCTAAAATATTCCTTGGAATATCAGCCTACTACTCTCTATCAAACGAAATGGTTTAAAACGCTTGAGAAAAGACTCTTTCAGATTAGACCAATCCAATTTATCTTCACGATCGAGGTTAAAAAACGAGTCACGTGCTTTAGCAATCATGGTCATAGAAAACAGTTGGACCATAGCGTCGATTAGCCATAAACATCACACGCATTCTCAAAGATTTGCAAAAATTGTTGAGGGTCCGAACTATCGTCAAACTTGGGTAGATCCAACTTGGGAGTTTAATTTTCGATATGAGCACCGTGGGCAGCAAAAGCACCATTAAGGTGGGTTCTGGCGTGTGAGGGGTCATCACCATAAAAATGGACTCGGGCTCGTGAAGACTCGGCTCTACCAGATTCTCATCCCTCGAATGGATTTGTGGATAGCTAGTGTATTCGTGGATTGCATTCGGTAGAACCTATGACGTCTGATTTGTTCACCTGTAGGAGACCTTATTTCGTGTGGATCATCTTCTGGTATATCAGAATCAGTATGGTGGTCCATTGTCGCGTATTTTTTGTGTTTTGTATGGGTTTCTGGTGTTTCTGGTGTTTTTTGATTTTTTTGATTTTTTTTTTTGGCTAATAGGGAAGGCAAGGGGGAGACTCAATATCAAGGGCACTCTATTGCTATAAGTTTTGTTTTAAGGTCTCCGACACGGCGCCAAATGTTTACTGATTCCCTGCTCTAGAGAATCAGTTGGCTAATTCTTTCTTGCTTCTTGTTTACAAGAACGGTTTTCTGCTTGTTACTAGGCTCATTTGGGTAGTTTCTTGAAGTTAACGTTCTGGTTTCATTGTTCAATCAGGCAGAGCGGATTGATAGTTCATTGTTGTATTTGTCCTGCCTATCAAATACGACTTAGGAGGGTCGCTCTTGAACTGAAATCACATACTTCAAACCAAAACATGCAGATCATGCATTCAACCCAGAAATCAGTGGGTAGAGTGGTTGAAATACCATGAAATCCTATTTTAATGCTGCAAAACGAATTGGATCAGATCCTAAACTACACTACACTTGCATTAATCCACAAAACAAGAAAGAAGAACTAATTTAACTAGACAACATTTTGACAATCCAAGGATCAAGAAACACTCATTTCTTGATTTTTGAACAACCCAAAGACATCAAGAACTGGGTTGTAAGAGGATCTACACCACAAATCCAATCTATTTAGTTTACCTGAATGCTGATTCCTACATTAATCCACAAGAAAACAGGAAATCTAATCCACCACTAAGATCCACAACCACACAGAAAGGAAATGGAAGGGCAAGATCATTAATGCATCACTCAAGAAACAAGAATGATCAAGGAGCTCAAGAATGCACCAAAACTCATGGAAGGTCTTCTCATTTAAGCATGGAGTAGATACATTTACAAAAGCTTCTCTTCTACAAAGAGAGAGTCTCTTAAATAAGCAAGAGAGCTCCTTAGGTGGCATCCTAGTGGCATTTCCACATTACACAAATTACAAGTGGAATATTGCTCTCCACTAGAGGTCACCATCAAAAGGTGTCTCACTCTACTTTCTCTAAGAGTGGTCTACTTGCATTTATTACTTTGCCTAGAAATACGAGTTCCTACATGGTCATTCCATCTTTTGGGATTAACCATGAGGCTTACACAGTTTCTACTTGACAGTAGTAACTAGTATTCCTCGGCTCTCATAATCGGCTCAGTCTTTGTTCGTCTCATCTTCTCAGAGACCTCCTCGGTCTAAGATGAGAGGTGCTCGTGGGTAGCTCTGGCCGAGTATCTTGGAGATTTGTCAGAATCAGCCAAGAGAGAGAGAGAGAGAGAGAGAGAGAGAGAGAGAGAGAGAGAGAGAGAGAGAGAGAGAGAGAGAGAGAGAGAGAGAGAGAGAGAGAGAGAGAGAGAGAGAGAGAGAGAGAGAGAAGAAGAAGAAGAAGAAGAAGAAGAAGAAGAAAACATGTGTGTGTGTGTGTGTGTGTGTGTGTGTGTGTTTTGCATTTTGCATTGATTTAAAATTTAGGGTAATATGTGAATAGATAGTGTAAATAGAATGAAGATTTAATAGAGTGTGTGAGAGAGAGAGGGAGAGGGAGATAGAGAGAGAGAGAGGGGATTTGAAGCTTGCAATAATGATTCAATTGTGTAATAGACTGTTATTTTTGAATTGCTTGTGTATGTGACAAAGATATTCAAAGAAAAAGAAAGATAGCAAGCGTTGTAAGAGCGAACAAGCTTGCACTCAAGCTTCAAGCTTATCGGTGAGTTTGTGTTGTTTTAGTTTTTCATTACTTTAATTTTTTAGAAGCAATGTCGTTTATTATCACATACAGTAGGTTGTGCCAAAGATTTACATTGAAATAAACGTTGCAATTGTCAAATAATTGGAAAATGTTGTGACACTTTTTGTGGCACTTTATTCCCTTGTACGTCATCTCGATAACGTGAAGCGTTACACATTGGACATTGAAGCTTTTCTGAATGCTCATCTCTATTTAAAACATGATCTTCTGGACATGCATGTACTGTGTCAGAATTCATTCCAAGTACGTTCATCATCTTTCGTGCTTCTTTTTGTGTTTTAGGTATCATGTTTTCTTTCGGAAGTATTCTATGCAACAACCTGAAAAGACAAATAGCAATGCGAGTAGTTAGAAAAGAAAAACCAAATTAATTTAATGTAAATATGCTATAAAGTACAAAAGTTGTGTTATGCGTTAAGTACCCGAATAATGATGTGACACTATGCTCACTCCATTTGTATGTTGCTTGAAGGTTTAGAATAAGAATTGATGTAGCTAGTCTCGAAATGGATGCTCCTAGATATAAAGGAGTGTCTACCTCCTTGCGCAATAGAATCTCGTCTTCATCCATCTCAAATTGTTCATGATCTCCATTTTCACTAGAAGATGCGTGCATAACATCATTCTCGTTTGCTTCATTAAAGTACGATTCAAACATATTGTGCATTGCTTCATCGTGTTGCACCTCATCATCATCATCATTTTCTTCAACTATATTTTCCTCTTGAATTTGTTTTGCTCGTTGTTCTCTCACGTCCATCAAAACTTGACGTTGATTGTAATTAAACACGGACAAATCAACTTCATGGAATGACATTCAATTTATTGGCTACACACATTAAACAAATTCAATAAATGACGTTGATAGATTGACGAATATTATAATAAAAACCAATCATATAAAATTAATAAACCTCAATGTCTTGCAAATTCGATGGTTGACCCTCATCTTTTCGTCCAAACTTCCACAAATGATTTTCAACAATACTTATTTCACGCATCTTTTGCCCATCACACTTGACGCATGTGCACCATATTTTATTTTGAAAATAGTTATTCTGCAAGAAACAAAAATCAAGTATGTGCCACTTTAGCACAATATTTGAGGTCATGTTTAATTTAAAGTAACAAAGTCTTTATGAACAAAAAAACATGCATGTTTATTATTTACCCTGTTGACTTGAGTAGTATCTTCATCGCTATACTGATTTGAATGTAATTCATTTCCTTGTGATAAACTGCATATATGCACAAGTACAAAACACAAATAACATAAGCCTAATCAATTTAAAAATATGTTGATTCTTATCTTTTGATATTTAGATAGCATGATTCGTATATGCATATTATTGTTTGATTCTCATGTTTTGATTCTTATACGTGGATTCTTATACGATTCTTTTGCATCTTGTTATAGGTTATAAACACACATCTATCGTTTTTTTTGTTAAGCCTAATCAATTTAAAAATACATTGATTCTTATCTTTCGATATTTAGATAACATGATTCCTATATGCATATTATTGTTTGATTCTCATGTTTTAATTCTTATATGATTCTTTTGCATCTTGTTGCAGGTTATAAACGCACATCTATCTTTTTTTTTTTTTGTTATCACTGGTATGAAAGTCTAGTTCTAATATACATTAAAATTTTGTAGTTGATTTTCGTTTTTCTACTTCATTTTAATATATTAGGGTTTATTGTAATATATTGTATGTTTGCGATGTCAATAATCATATAAACAACATCAAGCATTCACCATAAGCAATCACCAAAGAAGACGGAAGGAGAACACGCACTCTCACTCAATACTCTATCACAATGTATTGCATACTAAATGTAAAATGTACAAATAAACCCTGATAGAGAGAGGAAACCTAGGAGTAGACTACTAGACTAGCCTACGGCTAGTTACAGCTAACAATAATAAAGTACATCGTGAACAATAACTAAGAAGTGTAACAATGAAGTTTGTCATTGATTTTTAACACTCTCCCTCAATGATAAAATTACATTTTTCTATTCCTAGTAGAGTACGAAACTTTTCAAATTTACATCTACCTAATGACAGTAAAAATATTTGCCACTTGATCTTTAGATTTACAGAAAACAAGATCAATGGCTCCATCAAGAATTTTCTCTCAAAAAAAATGATAATGTATTTCGATGTATTTGGTTTGAGCATGTAAAACTGGATTTTTGGCAAGGTGAATGCAGCTTTGATTGTTGCAAGATATAGTAGTCGTATCCACTTGTGGTTGACCTAAATCCACAAGCAATCTTCGTAACCATACCGCTTCTTGTGAGTGCTCGATATTCAGCTTCCGTCGAGGATAAGACTACTGTAGGTTGCTTTTTGCTGCTCCATAAAACTACAACTGTACCATAATTGAATGTATGACCACTGGTAGATCTTCTATCATCAATATTACTTGCCCAATCGGCATCTGTATATCTTACCAATATTGGCGCTTCAGGCTGATCATACTTCAAACCAAAATTCAATGTCCCTCAAATGTATCTAAGAATACGTTCAACAAACTTCCAATGTGCTTGACTAGGATCTTGCATAAATTGACTAACAACACCAACAACATAAGAAATATCAGGTCATGTGTGTGTCAAATAAATCAAACTACCCACTAGCTATCTATACAAATAAATATCCGCTTCCTCAGATTCATCATATGCAGTAAGCTTCGTATTGACATCCATAGGTGTACTCAAAGGTTTACAATCCTACATATTGAACTTATAAAACAAATCTCGTGCATATTTGCTTTGTGTAAGAAAGACCACGTCTTCCTTTTGCCATACTTCAATGCCAAGACAATAGTGCATCAATCTTAGATCACTCATGTCAAAAGCATTGGAAAAATCTAATTTGATTTCATCAATCAAGCTCTCCTGTAATAATCAAATCATCCATGTACAATACAATGAACACTATATCTGAATCTTGCCTTAGAATGTAAAGATTAGGATCAACATCACTCTTTACCATTTCCCTTCGCCTAAAGTGTTAATCAATGCAAGAGTACCACACTCGTGGTGCTTGCTTCAATCCATAAATAGCTTTGTTGAGCTTAGAAACAAGATGCTCTCTCCCTGGCTCAACAAATCCTTGAGGTTGTACTAAGTACACCTCTTCATCCAACAATCCATTAAGAAAAGCAGATTTAACGTCCATTTGCTGGATCTTCCAACCATAGAAAGCAGAAATAACAATGATAGAATGTATAGTTACCATCTTAGCTACAGGTGCAAAGGTTTTCTCAAAATCAATACCTTTCTATTGCTCAAATCCTCTCGCAACCAACCGTGCTTTGTACTTGTTGAGTTGCCCATCAACTCCATATTTGATCTTGTATATCCATTTGCAAGTGATAGGCGTCTTAGCATCAAGTAGCTCAACCAAGTTCCACGTTCTATTTTTTGATATAGCTTCCATTTATGTTTCCATAGCTTCACGCCACTCCTTGTGCTCCTTTGCTTTATCAAAAGTTTTTGGTTCTTGAGCCTTGAGCACAGAACCCATTAGGGCTAGATTCATCTCTAATCTTGCAAGAGGTTTTCGATTTCTACTTGATCTTCTAAGCTCTCCCTGCTCCCTAGATTCAGGAGTATTTCCCTTCTTTTCACCATCTGTGATTGATAAGTACCATTTAGGTACTCTCTTGAGGATTTCAACATCAGGCTTGCCTTTGTCCAATGGATTTTCCATATCAAAATCCACTTCTTGACCTGTACTTTCGCTCCCACATCAAAAGGTTCAATGATTACTTCAGACTGTTCACCTCGACCCATCTCGTCAATTGTAGCATCCCTAGAAATCACAAGCTTTTGTGCATTTGTGTCATACATATTGTATGCCTTGGCCTTCTCATCATATCCAAGAAAAATACACTTGATAGCTTTTGCATCCAATTTTCTTCGTTTCTCATTAGGAATATGAGCATAAGGATCACAACCAAATACTCTCAAATGAGAAATATTAGGTTTCTTTCTAGTAACAGCTTCATGAGGTGTCTTTCCTTCCACAAATTTTGTAGGGCATTGATTTAGGATGTGCGCAGCTGTGCTACAAGCTTTTGTCAAAAAGGTGGTTGACATACCCTTGCTTTTGAGCATTGCCCTGGCCATCTCAACAATAGATCTGTTCTTTCGTTCTGCAATTCCATTTTGCTGTGGTGAATAACGTATTGTAGTCCATCTCTTGATCTTCTGATCTTTGTAGAAATCAATAAATTTTGTCAAAAAATACTTACCACCTCCATCAGATCTCAAAGTCTTGATGCAACATCCTGTTTGCTTTTCAACTAATGCTTTGAATTCTCTGAACTTCGCAAAAGCATCTGATTTCTTGCTTATGAAATAAATCCAAATGCATATGCTATAATCATCAATGAGGCTAAAAAAGTAATAGTATCCACTAAAAGGTCTAGTCTGCATAGGTCCACATAAATCACTGTGGACTAAATCTAGGATGCCACTAGCTCTCCTTGCTCCACTTTTGGGAAACCTCTCTTTGCATTGTTTTCCCAAAATGCAACCTTCACAAATTTTTCCTTCAGAAGAAATATCAAGCAATCCAATAACTAGATTACCTCTTTTGAGAATCTGTAAGCTTTGAGCACTAATATGACCAATTAATTGATGCCAAAGATCACTTCGACTATCAACAATGCTTACCATAGCTTGAGCAAAAGATCTCACATTCAATTTGTAGAGTCGAATCCCGTTAACTCTAGCTCCTGTAGCAATCACTTTGTAGTGATTCTTGATGTCTTTGTCAAGACATTTGTCATTGTCAAACTCAACCTTGAGTTGTATGATCAGCCATTGTCCCAACAGATAGTAGATTGTTAGCTAAGCTAGGTACATATTGCACATTGCTTATCCGCTTTATCATCCCGCTGGCTAACTTCACTAGTACCACTGCAAATTCTTTAACATATAGAAATTTGCCATCGGCTTGTCCAACTTCATCACCATTGTGAGTTTCCTTGAGTTCTAAAACCACTCTTTCCTTGAAGTCATGTGCTTGGACGCACCATTATCAATGTACCAGGTATCGTTGGCTTCATCACTTGTCATTAATGCTGTAATGAACAAGTTCAAACTCTCACCTGTATCATCTTCATATTGATCATCATCGTATTGATGTTGATCAGCATAATTGTCTTCATATTTATCATCATCAAATTGATGTTGATCAGCATAATTGCCCACTTGTCAGTTGCCTTTTCTTTGTTCTATATCCTTCTGTTTCTTGAAGCATTCACATTCCCAATGACTAGGTTTGTTGTAGTACTTACAATTTCAAGGTTTATTTTTCTTGGAATAGCCGCGTCCTTGACCTTGACCTTGATTCCAATTGCCTCGATTCGGGCCATCATTGGATTGTTCTTGAAATTGTTGGGATAATTCATGATTTGAGTTTCCACCCCTCGATTGATACCTTCCATGACCAAATCTTTTTCCTCATCCTTCCAGTCATTTTTGTCTCTCCTAGTTTTCACGTCATGTGAAGGACTTTCTCACTTCATTGCGGAGCCTGTGACACGTAGGACTATCGTAGTTTTGATACCATGTCAATAATCAGATAAGAAACATCAAGCATTCACCATAAGCAATCACCAAAGAAGACGGAAGAAGAACATGCACTCTCACTCAATACTCTATCACACTATATTGCATACTGAATGTAAAATGTACAAATAAGCCCTAAACTCTGATAGAGAGAGAAAATGTAGGAGTAGACTACTAGACTAGCCTACGGCTAGTTACAATTGATAATAGCTGCAATACTAAAGTACATCGTGAACAGTAACTAAGAAGTGTAACAATGAAGTTTATCATTGATTTCTAACATATGAATGTAGTAATCATGTCGGGGTCCGGCAATGGTGAGAGTACGGGAGATTATGTTTCAAATTTCTATTCATCACTAACTCTTGAACAAAAACACAATTGCAAAGTATGCTTAGCCAAGACCTTGAGGGTGATACTCACAAGCGGCCGCGACTCCCGCCCCTACAGAAGAGTCATCCACGAATCTGTATTATGACGTGGATCCTCAAGGGAACATAATCTGTCTAAGTTTGTGATTCCTGCAGGTTTTGTTTCTATCTAGTAGGGGGATTAATTTCGTGGAACTCAAGAAAGCAGAAATCAGTTGCGCTTTCTTCGACTGAGGTAGAGTACATCGCAACATATCAAGCTCAAAAGAAGCTGTATAGATCAGGTATTACTTCATGACTTACATCGCACTCAGTTCAATGCTACCACCATTCTGTATGACAACTTGAGCTGTATTTCACTGTCACTGAATCACAAATTTCATGGCAAATCCAAGCACATAGAAATCCAGTATCATTTCATTCGGGAGAAAGTTTTCTCAGGGCAAGTGATCCTTCAATACTATTCCACAATAGAAATGGTCGCAAACATCTTCACCAAAGCGCTTCCTAGAATTAAGCATCAGAAGTCCTTCAACATGCGGAACCTGACGAAGATACCAAGGCACCAACCGTGACCTTAAGAAAGACTGTTAGAAATTAAGCCCACAGTTGTCTCCTTGGTGAATGACTAATTTCTTTTTTATGATTCTTCCTGCACGTTTATTGATCATTAATCTAGGGTCAAGTGAAACCAACTTTGGTTCTACGTCTGCTCATCTGGTACCTGCAGGAATCACAAACTTAGACAACCAATTTATTTGACGAACATCTACAATGGGCTTCCGGCTGATCTCCAACAAAGGGTAACCAATCCTATCATAATTTCAAGTTCAGATGTTAAGTTCAATAACTTGAAGTCATTGAAGACTTGGCCATCTTCAACAACTTTTACGAGTTAGCATTTAGAACAAGTCTGCAGAAATACATTACTTTTTTAATTTCAAAAATTTGTACAATTTGACTCACACCCAATTTGAGTGATTTTTAATGCAAAATCAAGCATTTTCTATAGAGAATCTAATCCCTTGATTAGTTTTTGGATTAGATTAGCCAAAAAATTAAATTTGAAGCTTGAATTAGGTGCATTAATTGATCTACTCTAATTTTTTGAGTGTATGTTGAAGTTGAAGAGAGATACTGCTAAAAATCATAGATTAAGGAGTGATTTTGCAAGTTTGAGACTATAATCTAAATTTCCATCATTCCAGATTGGTTCATGAGTGATAGGATTGTGTCTATAAGCTTTCTAATTGCTAGAAGTCTTTAGGTTCAGATCTCTTAGAGAAACCGTAAGAGTTTCTAGTGCCTTTTCACATTCAAAAATGGCATCAATGGGTGGTTTTTTGCTTGAAGCTAGTGAAAGGCTTACATCCACTAATTATGCTACTTGGATAGTTCGAATGGAGTGTTTACTTGTACTTCATGATCTTTATGACATAGTACTTGAGGTGGAAGTAGAACTCCAAGGAGGAGTTGAATTGGCAAAGTACAAAAAGAGATGTAGAGTTGCATTACATTGCATAAAGATGAATGTAAGTAATGAACTTTTGAAGGAAATCTCATCTTGTAACACATCCAAAGAGGCATGGGATTCATTAAAATCAATTTATGGATCCAAGAATACTTCAAGGATACTCATGCTTAGAAATCAAATCCTTCAAAGCATAAAAGGAAGTAGTGAAAGTGCCCAAAATTATGTCTTTAGGATCAAATATTTGAATAAGAAATTGTCTTCTATAGATGATAAAATCAAAGATGATGAATGAGTTCAAATCATTTTGAATGGATTAGGAGATGATTATTCCAATCTTGTTCAAACTTTTGCTATTCAAGATTCACTTCCTAGTATAGAAAAACTTCAAAGTGTGCTTGTAAGTGAGGAGAGTAGAATGCTTCATATCAAAAGTAGGATGAGTTCCTTATCTTTGAATGAGGGTGATGAAAAAGCTAACTTTTCCTTGAAAGACAAGAAGAAGAAGTTTCCATCCAAGAAGACTCAAGACATAGAGATGGAGAGCAAAGATGGAGCATCAAGCTCCAAAGGCAAGAGCAAGAAGGACAAGAAGAAGCTAAAGTGTTTCTTTTGTGGAAAAAAAGACATTTTGCATCCGAGTGCTACAAGAAGAAGAATGCCCAAGAGAAGGACAATCAAGGCAATCTTGTGCTTGAGGAGGAGGAGGAAGAAGGCAATCTATCTTTGATGGTATCCTCACCACAAACATCTAATCAAGACACTTGGTGGATTGATAGTGGAGCAAGCTCTCACATGACTTACCAAAAAGACTACTTTTCTAATCTACTTTCTTACAATAGTTCTAAGAGATTTATTTTCACTGCAAGTTATCAAGAATGTGAGATTGTAGGTGTTGGATCCATTCCCTTATGTCTAGGATCATCTAAAAAAGTAGAACTAGACAATGTTCTTTATGTACCTTCAATTACAAAGAACTTGTTGAGTGTAGGACAACTTATTGATATTGGATTAGATGTACATTTCAAGCATGGATCATGTTCTATCTTGAAAGATGAAAAATGTATTGCTAATGGTTTCAAGCAAGGAAGGTTATTCAAATTGGATGCTAATGTGATGGTTGGAAGTGTGAACATGGCAAGGGAGGAGCTCACTCAAGTGGAATTATGGCACAAAAGGTTAGGCCATCCTAACTACAAAGCTATGGAGACCATGGTGACAAAGGAGCTAGCAAGTGGACTTCCCAAAACCATATCCAAGTGTGGCAAGCTTTGTGAAGCTTGTGGACTCTCCAAATCTCATAAGCTACCTTTCAAGAGATCTTTGACAAGATCTAACTCTCCTCTTGACCTTATGCACTTGGATGTTCATTCATTTTCACATGAATCAAATGGTGGAGCTCTTATGTATGTCACTTTTATTGATGATAGATCAAGATACTCTTGGGTTTATCTTTTGTCTAAGAAAAGTGAAGTTTTTGAGTCCTTTGTAAAGTTCAAAACTCTTGTGGAAAAGCAACTTAATACTAGCTTGAAAGTATTAAGAAGTGATAATGGAGGGGAGCACATCTCCAATATGATGAAAGAGTTTTGTGAAACTAATGGCATTAGAAGAGAGTTTACTTGCACATATACTCCACAACAAAATAGAGTAGCTGAGAGAAAGAATAGGACACTATGTGAGTGTGCTAAAGCTATGAGATTAGATGCATCCCTTCCTATTTCATTTTGGGGAGAAGCTATTTTATGTGCAAACTCTCTATGTAATAGAATGACTAATAGTGCCATTAAAGGACTTACACCTTATGAAGTATTGTTTGGAAAAAAGCCAAATCTTAGTGATTTGAAGGTTTTTAGATGTACTTGTTATGTACATATTCCTTTAGAAACAAGGAAAAAGCAAGATGCCACTTCTTTCAAAGGCATCTTTGTTAATTATAGTGAAAGTAAGAAAGCTTATAGGATATTTGATCCTATTACCAAAAAAGTAAGTAGAGATGTACTTTTTTAAGAATCTCTCCAAGCCAAAGGAAAGGTGACTTCCAACAACACTCAACTTGTCAAGGATCATGTTATGGCCGAGAAGGAGCTTCATGAAGATGAAGACCAAGTGGAACTTACTCAAAGTCCAAGGGTGCCAAGAAGACCAACAAGGACAAGGATTGAGCCATCAAGGCTCACTTATAGTGACAAAGGGGAGCAAAGGGAAGATTCTCAACTACTCAACTCTTATAGTTTCTTGACTACTATGCTTGAAAAAACAACTAGTTTTGAGGAAGCAAATAGGTCTCAATATTGGAGGAAAGCTATGCAAGTAGAGTTTGATGCATAATCGAAAATCAAACTTGGAAGCTTGTTGATTTACCTTATGGAAAGAAGCCTCTTACTTGTAAATGGATATATAGTTTGAAATATAATCAGGATGGTTCCATTTATAAGTATAAAGCTAGACTTGTAGCAAAAGGTTTTTTGCAAGTCAAAGGCATAGATTATGATGAAACCTTTGCACCTGTTGCAAAGCTTGTGACCATTAGATTAATCATATGTCTTGCTACTTCTTTCAAATGGGAGCTCTTCCAACTTGATGTGACAAATGCTTTCTTGAATGGATTCTTGGAAGAAGAAATCTACATGTGCCAACCCGAGGGCTTCATCAAAGATGGAGAAGAAGACAAGGTGTGTTTCTTGAAGAAGAGTCTTTATGGACTCAAGCAAGCACCAAGAGCATGGTACTCTAGGTTGCATTCCTATCTTATTTCCATTAGATTTGTTGTAAGTTCTTATGAACCATCATTGTACTACAAATGTAATGATGGGAAGATCATTATCTTAGTTTTGTATGTTGATGACATTATACTCACAGGAAATGATCTAGATGGCATCCCAATGCCAACTCCGTCCTTAGGAGATGCAATCTATTTTATCACTTTCATAGATGATTCTTCTAGATGGTCTATAGTCATGTTCATTAAGCACAAATTTGAAGCCTTTGAATGCTTCAAGATTTTCAAAACCATATTGGCTGAGACACAAATGTCTACAAAAGTGAAGGCACTCCAAACTGATGGTGGCAGTTCTAAACTAGCTATTCTAAGGTTTCTAAACTTCGAACTTAGAAATTTGGGATTTCTAACTCTAGACTTAAGATAGCTTAAGATAACTTAGAATCTTTCTAAGCTTAAGTTTTTTTAATTCTAACTTCTAAGTCTAAGTTTAAGTTATTTTACTTATTTAAGCTTCCACCCATGGACTTACAAAACACACGCCATGGTAGAAGTTTATTACTCATACGTGGACTTACAATACACATGCCACAGAGTTTTATTTCTTTTCATATTTTTCACTCTATTGCTAACACTAGGCCCTGGTCCTGGCCTTGATCTTGTGTATCCTGCGCTGCTGCGTCTGAGCCTTGACCTTGAAACTCGGGCTTTGCTGCATCTTTGCCTTTGTCGTGGCCAGAACTAGCTTGTGCACCTTCAAATGTTGGCAACACTAGAATTACCACTTGGCCCGTTGGTTTCTATTGCTCCATATGTCGTTGGCAGGCCTTAAGAGCGGCCTTTGCCTGTGAAAGCTCGTGGATGGCACGTTGGCGGTAGTTGTCAAATTCTACCTAGTAGCCGTATACAATCCCACTTGTGTCATTAAAAAGTCCATCTCGTTCTGGTGAGAGGACGGTTGTGTTGGAACTTGATGCTCAGCCTCAAATCCATTTAATAATGAGCATCCTGAAAAACCAGAAATAGAAGGCTCGAATTTTTGTGCAGAGGATCAAAAAATTTAGTATCAAATTTTCTAGAATTTTTTGATACCGGATCGACTCGAAAAATTCTATATTTTTTGAGTCAGTGTATATTCTTCGAGTCAATATTTTTCTAAGTACTTGTAAATTTGATACTGTCAGACTAAAATCTGACAGAACGACTTCACGTTGATAGTTTGCTCACTTTGTACATGCGTTAACTATAATGAGACGATTGTAATAACTGCAACAAAAAGTAGTTGTAGATATTTTGTAGAATCTCAATCCTAGAATCATCATCAAAATACTTCTTCTGATTATTCGAGTTTGTGTAACCAGCGTTATCACACTCAACCAACTGAAGTTATTACTTCAATCAATTGTACCCATTGTTGATATTAATCAGAGTGCAATTTCAGTCCCACTAATGTATTGTTCATTTGTGCATTTGTCTGAATCATTCAATTTGAATGTTCTACTGCTAACTGTGCTGTTTCTGATTCTACATCAAGCCCGCTCATCAGCTTCTGCTTATTCCCACTGATTTATGACATGGTTTCAGAGCGGGCTATTCAGTAATCTGCATTTCTATTGTGGATTTTCAAGTCTTGTTTCTATCAAGTTGTTCTAGCAAGCGCGCAGCCAACAGTATCTCGAAATCGTTGTTTCTACCAACAATCTTGCTCAACCATAATGGATCCATTTACTAGTTCTTCTCTAATCGACAGACTCGATGAGAGTAACTACCATATCTGAAAGTTCAAAATGAAGGTCATACTACTAGCCAAGGAGCTGTGGGACATAGTCCCACAGTTGATGGCACAGAAGTTAAACCTGAAGGTGATGCAGCCACTATCACCATATGGAGACTGAAAGATGGCAAGGCTTTTGCCATGATCACTCTCAACATCAAAGACAATCAAATCAATCACATAAGACCTGTTCGGACTGCTAAGGATGCATGGGACATCCTAGCAACACTCTACGGTCTCAGGGATGTCTCCTCCGAATTCCATTTGAGGAAGAAATTCTTCACCCTGAGAATGTTTGAAGCAGTTAGTTTTTGAGCCACATCAACAGGTTTCACAATCTTATGGAGCAGATGACAACAATTGGCTTTGTCATTGAAGATACCAATGCTGTTACGACTCTATTATCGAGTCTTCCTGAGGCAAATGAGAATTGGGTCCTAGCAATTTCGGTCCAGGAGAAGATCACCCATTCAAGAGTGATTTCATTACTTTAACAAGAGGAGGCCAGAAGATATGCAACCTCCTCAGGCACAGGGTCAGATCCTCAAGCTCTATATTCCAACAATAAAAAATTCAGATCCAAAAGAAGAGCAATATGCAGTCAGGATCGAATTTTGACTCAGGCTCAAATTTTGACTCTGGGTCGAATTCTAGCTCAAGGTCGAATTCGAACTCTTCATTTTTCCAACCAAAGCAGAAACTATTCTATGAATACTACAAGAGATCTGGACATGAAATCAAGGACTGTAGAACTTTGAACTTCAATAATGAGAAGAAGAGACAGTTCCAACAATAAGCAAATTCTGCCTCAACCAGTTTTTTGATACAACAACAAGAGGAAGATGAAGGAGCCTTTATGACCAAGGTCGAAAAACAACATGATATCGATTCCTGGTATCAAAAAATCAGAGGCATTCAAGTTTTTCATGGAGTTCAAGGCGTCTATAGAAAAACAGACCCAGAGAAAGATTAAAGCTCTACGCACAGATGGAGGGGAAAAATTTATCTCCATCGAAGTTAAGGAGCTTTGCAAGGCCAACAGAATACATCAACAATTCACAATGAGCTACTTACCTCAGTTCAATGGTGTAGCTAAATGGAAGAATAAAAAACTCATCGAAAGTGCCAAGAGCATGCTAGCCCATGCCTCTCTTTTGAAGAAATTTTGGACGAAAGCTGTTTCAACAGCTGCCTATCTATAAAATCGATCCATCACCAAAGCCCTGAATGGAAAGACACCTTATGAGGTGTGGACAAGATCGAAACCATCACTCAAGAATATTAGACTGTTTGGTTCATTGATTATGTTCAGATCCCTGAAGATTTCAAGAAGAAGCTGGATGACAAAAGCACAAAATCGATTTTCGTTGGCTACTCCCTAGATCATAAGGCATACAAGCTCTATAATCTAGAAACAGAAAAATCATTCACGTGCAAAGATGTCATTTTTGTGGAAGATTGATTTATCAACCACAAGGAAAAAGCTCGAGAAATTTCTGGTCCAGGTATTGAAGAAATTTTTGATCCATGTATTGAAAAAGATTTCAAGATCGAAAATCAAAAAATTGATACAAACTTGGAAAATGAGCTTGAACATCAGACGAAATTCAGCCAAGAAGATCAAATTGACCAAGATAGCCTCCATTTGGATTTATGGACAATGCAGCCTGCTACTTCATGTAGGAACCAAATACAATTTTAGAGGTGATGTCTACACCTGATGCTGATCAATGGAAAGCAGCGATGGACACTAGATTCAATTCTCTGATAGAGAATCAAATGTGGATAGAGAAATCCGATTCCATGCAAGCGGATATTCAAGACAAAATATGATGCTGAAGGAAGGCTGAATCAATACAAAGCCAGGCTGGTCGCCAAAGGCTATTCCCAGATTCCAGATCTGGATTAAAATGAGACCTTTAGCCCAATCGTCAACATGTTTCGATCCATTTCCTACTCTCCTTTGCAACCGCAGTAGATCTCGAAGTCCATCAAATGGGTGTCCAAATCACTTTCCTCAACGGGACCATTGAAGAGGAAATGTTTATGTCACAACCAGAAGAATATGAGCTGAGGGGTAAGCAACACCTTGTGTGCAAAATTCACAAGGCAATTTATGGGCTGAAACAATCACCTTAGCCTTGTTCTAGAAAATCAATACATTGCTTCTTGAAAATGGTTTTATTCCAAACTCAGCAGACTCCAATGTCTACTTCAAGTCTGTATCAAATTTCTTCATCATCATCACTCTTTATGTAGATAATGCACTATTATTCAGTAACAATCTAAATTTGATGAAGGATACGAAATGCATGCTGGCCTAGGAGTACAAAATGACCAATACGGGTCCAGCCCTCTATTGTCACAGAATCAAATTTTTTTGAATTTGATCCAGCAAATCGATTTTCATTAGTCAGCAAAGAAATCTTACAAATGTGCTGAAAAAGTATGGAATGGCCAACTGTAAACCGAGTCTCTTTTCTCTCAACCTTGGAATGAAGTTGTCAAAGGAACAATCTCTTCAAATTGAGACAAAAAAGGAGGAGATGAAGCAATATCCATTTCACTCCATCATTGGCTCACTGATATATGCAATGATCTGCGCAAGACCAGACCTTGCATATTAGATCAGTTCACTCAGCCAGTTCTCATCGAATCCAGGCCTCACCAATTGGAAAGCACTCACAAATGTCATGACGTATGTCCAAGCAACCAAGAATCTTAGCATCTGTTATGGAGACAACCAACTTACCAATATTCTTGAAGAATACACAGATGCGGATTGGGCAGGGGTATTGATACCAGAAGATCAACTTCTGGATTTGTATTTTTATACAATCAAGGCCCAATATCTTGGAACAGTCGAAAGTAGACCTTAATAACATTATCGTCAACCGAATCAGAGTACTTTGCTATCACAAATGCTGCAAAGGAGGCAATTTGGCTGAGGCACCCACTAGCAGAAATTGACCTTGCACAATCACATCCAACGACCATCCTTTGTGACAACCAAAGCACCATAGCTCTCTCTCTCTCAATTTAAAATTTCATTCTCGAAGCAATCATATCAAAATCAGATATCACTATTTGAGAGAGAAGCAAGACATAATTAATGATAGTAGATTACTTCACAAAAGCTCTGTCAAGAGAGCACCACCTCAGATTCAACAAGATGTTGAATTTCAAAATCAAAAGTTTTTCAGGATCCACATTCAAGGGGGAGTATTGGAATTCGATGCTTACCCTCAAATCCATTCAATAATGAGCATTCTGAAAAACCAGAAATAGAAGGCTCAAATTTTTGAGCAGAGGATCGAAAAATTCAAGATGAAATTTTCTAGATTTTTCAATACCGGATCAACTCAAAAATTTTTATAATCTTCAAGTACAATATTTTTCCGTGTCATTGTACATTTTTTGATACTTGTAAATTTCGATACTATCGGTCTAAAATCTGACACAACGACTTCACATTGTCAGTTCACCCACTTTGTACATGCATTAACTATAATGAGGCAGTTGTAATAACTGCAACAAAAGGTAGTTGTAGAAATTTTGTAGGATATCAATCCTAGAATCATGATCAGAAAATTTCTTTTGATTATTCGAGTTTCTGTAACCAACGTTATTACGCTCAACTAGCTGAAGTTATTACTTCAAGCAATTGTACTCATTGTTGATATTAATCAGAGTGCAATTTCAGTCCCACTACTATATCATTCATTTGTGCATTTGTCTGAATTATTCAATTTGAACATTCTATTGTTAATTATGGCATTTCTGATCCTACATCAAGACCACTCATCAGCTTTCGCTCATTCCCACTGATTTACGACATGTTGGTGGAGATCGGTTGGGCTTACCATATTGCTTGTTGTTGGTGTGGTTGCTGCACCTCCACTCCCAGACGTTGATTTTCTGTTTTGAGTACTAGTAGTTGGTGGGCCTGGAGTGGGGCTAGACGCTGCTCTTCTTGTCACTGGATCTCTTGGACTTGTGTAGAGTCATCCATGGCTGACTTGAAGAGGTTCTTGATAAATGTTTGGAGGCCATCTTCACGCTGTTCTAGCTTCAGCACCTTATCTTTCTCTGCATGTGTGCAACCACTTGTTGGTCTTGTTGGAGCTAGGTGATGTCGGCTCATAGCTTCATGTTGTTGGTGGCTAATTCCGCTTGCCTGCCATCCAAAGATGATTTCGCCGCTATCAAATCCTAGATATAAGTGCCCAAGACCTATTACGTCATTGTGATACTGGTTGGCATGGCTGTTGGGGTGCTGTTTGTTGAGGCTTGCGGAAGTGGTGCTCGTACTTCTTGAACGTCGTCATCATCATCGATCAGCTTTTCAAGCTTGATCATGTCATCTTTGGTGTGGTAGGATCGACATGCAGAAGAGATGCGACATATTCTGTTTGCACAAAAGCTTCATCGGACAATGACTTTTCGTCCTTGGCAGTATGATGAGATGGATCTGAAGGGGGGTTTGATAGGAGGGGCGATGGTGTGGAGAGGTGTCAGGATGGGTGTTTCAAAAGAAGCTACTTGTGGAAGAGGAGAGAACCGAGGTGTGGTGTCGAGGATGGATGGGGATTGTAGAGGGGTGTAGTGAATCTAGTTGATCCAAGAGAGGGTGCTGGGGTTTAACTGCGAATCGAGATGATTAACGTTGAGAAGTGGAGTGAGATGAGAAAAATATGAATTGAAATGAATGAAACGCAAATAGACTCGGAAGGAATTCGGATATGATTGTTGGTCACTGTCTACTATATCATTTCTACAATCCTCCAGAATGTAGACAAACACTGCTGACCTACGTTTTTGTTAATTCAGCACTCAACAAAATGAAGCTATGTGCGGAATAGATAAAACAAGTGAATAGATACACGAACAATAAGCAGATAATAATTCAATCAAGATCAGACAATTTATAATGATATGTGCATAACAGCTACAACATCATCTATTGCTCTTCTTGGTTTTAAGCACTGTGTGGCAGACACTGCAATGCTCTTGTCTTTATCTATTCTGCTAGGTCCAGAACCATTTCGGTTTATAGGTGTAGTAGCAGTAGGCTGGCTTGCGAATCTTTCTTTGTCTGATTCGTCCCTTGACTAAGGTGTGACTCTAACATCCTTGTCTGAGTGTTTGTCCTCTACTCCCTCTATCGCGGTTGGTAGATCATAATATTGTCTTCCAAGAACTTCATAGCTGACAGAATCATTGTTGGCCATTGTTCTAGTCTCATTGAACTTGACTTCTCTGACTGTCTTCACTGTGTTTGTCTCTGGCATAAAGATTCTGTAGTATAATGAATGATTGTCATATCCTACAAGATATCCTTGTTCTGCTTTCTCATCAAGCTTCTTTCGAAGCTTGTCAGGAATATGTGCATATGCTGCACAACCAAAGATTCGAATATGAGTCAGATTTGGTTTTCTACCCCACCATAGTTTGTGTGGTATTGTGTGAGGAACACCAAATTTTCCTGTCCTGTTCTGAATGTAGGCACCTATAGCTAATGCTTCAACCCACAACTCTCTTGGAGCCTTCGAATAGGCCATCATGCACCTAGCAGCTTCCATGAGAGTCATGTTCTTTATTTTTGCAACACCATTGTGCTGCAGTGTATAGGATGCTATCCTTTTGTGAATGATTTCTTGATCATTGTAGAATCAGTGAATTGGTTTGAGATGTATTCTCCACCTTGATCTGTTCTGATCTGCTTCACCTTGTTTTTTGTGCATCTTTTTGCCCAGCTCACATACTCTATGAACTTGTTGAATGCATCTGATTTATTATGAATGATTTAGATTCAGGTGAACTTACTGTAATCATCAATAAAGGTGATATAGTACTTCGAGCCTCCTACTGAGATCACATCGAACAGATGTCCGAATGTACTAGCTCCAGAAGCTTTGTCATTTTGTAGGAGTCCTTGACAAAAGGAGTACGTGACATCTTGTCTTTTATACATGCATCACAGGTCATCAAACTGGTTATATTCGAGATGCTCACCCCTATGATTGCTCCATGATGGCTTGCTTGATACAATGTCATTGAATTTATATGGCATAGTCTCTTGTGCCATAGGATATTTGATGAATCATCATGGGTTTGTGTACTTGATCTGCAGGTAGGCGTATCCTCAAGTAATACATTACCTTTTCTTCAACTTTGTGTAATCAATGTACTGGTGCTTGCATCAACGACATTGCATGCTTCATTTGAGAACGTCACATGCATCCCAACATCTGCTATTCTTGCGACTGATAGAAAGTCCTGCTATAGTGTAGGTACAAATAGAACATCTTCGAGTCGTCTGTCTCTGTTGTTTGTGTTGAGCCATAGCGAACCAATACCATTCACTTGATGTTTCAATCCGTCTCCAAGAATGATAAATCTTGATGGATCTACACTCCGAAAGTCAGACATTATCCATCTTGATGTAACGAAGCGTGAGGTAGCTCTTGAATCGAGGATTACCTCCTATGTGTCAGGTGTCGATACTGCACACATGTTTGCACAGATGTAGGCGGTCGAATTTTCATGATTCGATCTTTCTTCGCCCATCTTCTAGCTTTCTAGCTCTTTGACATAGGACGAACTATTATTGTTTACCCGTTTGCCTTGAGCTTGTTTGTTTCTTGGGTTTTGGTAATAGTCCATGGCTGCATGACCCTTCTTGTGACAATATATACACTCAATCTTTGGATTGAGCTAGCATAAATCGACAATATGTCCTTCGCGTTTGCATCTCACGCATATTTTCTTGTCGCCATTCTACTGTTTTGGCTTTTCTTTGTTCTTCCATTTGCCTCTGTTGGCTCCCTCTGCTTGTTGGTCTTGATCCTACCTTCGGTCTAACTTCCTCTTAGGCTTGAACTGCTTCTTCGCCTTCTCCTTATTGCTGTAGAGAGCTTGGTCAGAAAGCATTCTTGTGATCAAGGTGCTCATGAGCTTTGACTTCTTCTCGAATCTCGATCACTGCCTTTTTGAGTGTCATAGCTGGATCCTTTGCTAGCAATGTTCAGGTTGTCTGGAAAGACCTTGGTAAAGCTCTTAGCAGGTAGATAAGCTGCTTTTCTTCTGATATTGCATTCTCTGCTCTGGAATTGTGTAATGAAAGGAATAGATCCTTCATCTTTATGATAAAGGAGGTGAGGTCTTTGCCATCCCATCATAGATTTGTCAGCTGATCTTCAAGAAGCATGATCTGACTACGTGATTTTGTCTAAAATCTTGTGAGTAAAGTATCCCACATCTCTCTTGCATTGGAGAGTGTCGCGAGGTCAAGAGTCAGGCTATCTTCGATGGATGATGACAACATGGCTACTGCCTTGTTGTTCCTATCTGTCCATTCACGTAGCTCCTTGCCTATAGTTGTAGGCATCTCTTCGATGCTGTCTACCTAGGGCCATAGCCCTTCTCCCTTCAATATGAGAGAGGTCTTTACCTTCCATGATAGAAAGTTCGATCCTGATGAGTCGAGGATTGTATAGATCTTTGACTCTATACTGCTTATTGAAGCCATTGTTGTAGATCATGTTATTCAGCTGTTCTTTCTGGTTTCTTGTTCTGAATGCTTGTCTCCTGGATCTAATATCATTAGAGGAGGTTTGAGCTCCAAAAAGACCCTTTAAGAATTCGTGCAAGATGTAGTTTATATTATTAAAATATTATAGCACTAATAATTTTGACTTGTCATAACTTTAATCGTAGCTCAAAAGTATGTCATCTAACATATCACTGGAAAGCCCTTGTCAAGCACTTTCCAATGCACCAAACTCGGCTAAATTCGGACTTACCACTAAAAAGTTATGCCATTTTTAGTGTGGAATCAAAATGTGGACTCAAAAAGTTACGTTACGTAGATTTCAAATTTGAGTGCTTTGATTGGTCCATGTGTAAGAAAAAATTGAAAGAAAATATAAAAAGAATCTTTACAAAGGGTCTAATGCTTTTTTGGATTTAGAACTCCTCTAATGCTTTGCGGCTATGTCAGACTATAAGAAGTTCCGACTACCGACTTTGAACCTGGCTCTGATACCACTGATGAGAAAAATGCTAATTGAAATGAATGAAATGCAAATAGATTTGGATGGAGTTTGGATATGATTGCTGGTCACTGCCTGCTATATCATTCCTACAATCCTCTAGAATGTAGACAGACACTGTTGACCTACTCTTAAGTTAATTCGACATTCAACAAAATGAAGCTATGTGAGAAATAGATAAAACAAGCGAATGAGATACACGAACAATAAGCAGACAATAATTCAATCGAGATCAGACAATTTAGAATGATATGTGCATAACAGCTACAACATCATCTATTGATCCTCTTGGTTTTAAGCACTATGTGACAGACCCACACAGCGCATTGGCATGAGAGAAGCAGTGTTCTCCCACGAATAGTGTCTCACTTACTAGCGGACTTCTTGGATCTCTGTGGATCCTGCTTACCAAATTGTCTCACTCACTGACGGACTTCTCTCTTCTGTATTTTTGTCTATCTGTATCTTCTATATGTCATTAGTGCATCTAGAACTACATATATTTAGAGTAACATTTTTGATTAGATAGATTAAACAATCTAAGTCTAATCATAGACTACAAAAGCAGCAGATTAGACATGTCCTAACACTCTTCTACTGATGTCATCATATCATATCAAGGATTTGTACTTTATGGTACTTCTTTGATCTTCTCGGTCCTTTCGTGCGTGAGGTGTCAAAAGTATTCGACCTTCGGGTGTCACAAACATTTTTCTTTCACGTCCCCTGGTACCAGCCCCTTTGTGAGTAAGGGGGAGACGGGATCTCAGAACGTGGCTCACGAAAGGGGCAAAAGGCTCCGTGATTTTGGTGCAAGCTTTGAACCAGAAAGGTTAAGTTGCATCATGGTGCAACCTCTAAACCAAAAAGGTTAAGTTGTATCCGTTGAAGGCCCACCAAATTCCTACATTCAGAGTAGGCAACATGACCTGTGCCCCACTTTGAGGGGGAGTGTTGGAATGACAAAGTGGCACCACAGCCCACGCTCAAAGAAATCCCATGAGTAGAAGTGGGACTTTGTTCAAAGTGGATATAAGCGGAAAATTACCAAGTGTTTAATGTCCTCTGGTACCAGCCCCTTTGCGGGTAAGGGGGAGCACTTGGATTTGTGGGCGGCTAGGCATCCGTGACGGGATCTCGGAACACGGCTCATGGAAGGGGCAAAAGGCTTCATGATTTTGGGACAACCTCTGAACCAGAAAGGCTAAGTTATATCCGTTGAAGGCCCTCCGAATTCCTACAGAGTGGAAATCGAAGAAGTTAGAGAGACAAGAATGATGGAAGATGTGATGGTAATGGAGGGTGTGGAAGAAGCGAGAATGGTTACGAAAGGTGGAGGAATGGAGTGATAGGAATAGAGGCGGTGGCAGTAGTGGATGGTTGGGCAGAAGCAGAAGCGGATGAAGTGGATGCAGAAGAAGCGGATGCAGGACGTGAAGACGCGGTGTGTTGTCGGGTGGTAGGAGGAATTGTTGAGGTTGAGGCATACGTTTGTTGGCCAGTGAGTTAGTTGAAGCGAAACAAGTAGAGGCAGTGGTAGGGGGAACAAGGTTGGTGTATGGAATGATGGTGGATAAGACGTCAGAGCAATTAAAATCCCGAACTTTCTGTTCAAGGAGGGTAGTAGTGAGGTTGTAGAGAAGGGATCCCGCGGCGATTCACTCACACACATTGGGTTTTATGGCAAGGTACAATTTGTTGATAGTGAAGGAGTGCCAATCATAGGGCACAACTGAGGGGTTAGGGAATTCAACGTAGGATTTCACAATTTGGCTGAGGAGGCTAGATTGAATGCGATCCTTTTGTAGAGCTTCTTAAGATCTTCAAATCAGATCTTCATTTTTTGAGACTAAGTGGTATCTGATGGTGATCTGCTACCCTTTTGATCCTAACTGGATCTAGATCCTACTTGGATCCTATTGGATTTTATTTGATCTAGACGGATCTTGCTAGATCTTGTTGAATCTGGCTAGATTTTGTTCGATCTGACTATATCTCAATAGATCTGACTTGATTTTCTTAGATATGGCTATAATGACTTCTTGTAAGGCATGATTTGGTCCATGTATGCACTATTCGTCATCACCAAGATAGATCTGTATCACTGTGGTGGCCAGTACTTGTAAGTCGACTATTGTTGATGGGTGTATCAAATGGTGTCCCATCCAATTGTTCAATATTCATGTACATGAATACCAGATCTACAGAACGAAGATCATTCTTGTATAACTGGCGATCATGCCATATTTTACGTTGCGCTTTCTCAGCTACCAATGCATGTATAGCCAATAAATGGGTTTCACAAACTTCATGGTGCAATTGTAGAGATTTGGATTCTGTACAGTGGCAACTCTTGATGAAGGTACCCCTAACCATAAACCAATTGGAAAGGCATTTGATCAGTGCTTTCCTTGTATGTTATCCTGAATGCCCACAATGCAACATATAACTCGTGTTCCCAATCAGATATGCTAGCTTCAACTATTTTCGTGATGATGCTACACAAGATCTTGTTAGACGATTATGTCTACCCATAATTGCAAGGATAATATGGCGTGCTAAATCGATGGATCACGAAGAATTCCTCCAATTGACAAAATGGCTTCCACAATCGCTGACTATCTCCACTGGGCATCCGAAGTGCACAATGATGTTTTCATATAGAAATTTACTAGTAGCTCGTGCATCAGCAGTTTGCACTGCTTTGGCTTCTGCCCATATGGTGAGATAATTCGTAGCCATGATGATGTATTGGGCTTGTGAACTTCTTGCAGCTGAATGAATAGGACCAATATAGTCCAATCCCCACTTCTCAAATGGTGCTTGAGCTAGAACTTGATGTAATAGATCATAATTCAATCTCGTCGCTCATTGGCACACATTGCATTTCTTCAAGTACTCTTTTGTATCTTTATAAATTGTCGGCCACCAACATCCTGATTGCAAGTTCTTGCAAATTTGTAATGTCTGATGCAAAATGACCACCACCCATACCTTCATGGGATAACAATATGATCTGAGTGGCTTCATGTGGAAGAATACATCTTCGAAGGATGCTATCTGATCCTCGCTGATAAAGTTGGCCGACAATCAGCTGATAAGGTCTAGCCTTAAAGTACCAACTTCCGCAGTTCCGCCTTGGGTAGTGATTTATTTGGTTGGCCCCACATTAGATATTCAACTATGTTTGTGGCCCATTCAGGTAATGTGTCAATATAAAACAAGGCAACATCTGGTTGCAGTTTCGAACTGGAGGACATGATGAACAAGGGAAGCTGCACGAGCATGTTATTACATGGCAATGTGAAGGAGAAGCTGCTCAATCAGATACAAGCTTTACGTCTGAGCAATCGTCTTATGCACTTCATATCTTTTCAGAAGAAGAAGACATTGAAACAAATTATTTGGATTGTTACGAGATTGAAGTATCCAACAATGCAGACAAAGCACAACCTTCACAATGTGAAATACAAGGATATTCTTCAACCAATATGACTGTGGGTATGATTAATCCAAATGATACTCTCTCTCTCTCTCTCTCTCTCTCTCTCTCTCTCTCTCTCTCTCTCTCTCTCTCTCTCTCTCTCTCTCTCTCTCTCTCTCTCTCTCTCTCTCTCTCTCTCTCTCTCTCTCTCTCTCTCTCTCTCTCTCTCTCTCTCTCTCTCTCTCGGTCATACATGACAAATCATTGTTAATTTCTAAACTTTTATCCGACAAGGAGAAACAACAATATACGGGCCTGCTCACCGAATATCATGATGTTTTTGACTGGACTATGGAAGATTTAAAAGGCATTAACAAGAAATTTGGTCAACACCAAATTGACTTGAAAGAAGGAGCGTTACCAATACGTCAACGCCAATATAGGCTCAATCCTAAGTATTCATTGTTGGTGACAGATGAACTTGACAAATACTTGAAGTCAAAAATTATTTATCCAATACTTAGCAGTGAATGGGTTTTGCCAATAGTGATTGTTCCGAAAAAGAAGACCAGGAAGATCCGGGTTTGCCAAGACTATTGGAAGCTTAATGCTGCGACTCGTAAAGATCATTATCTGCTACCTTTTACTGATATGATTCTTGATCAAGTTGCCGAAAATGAAAGATACAACTTCCTTGATGGATTATCTGGTTACAACTAGGTCTTTATCCAAGAAGAGGACCAGTCCAAAACAACTTTCACGACTAATTGGGGTACTTGTGCCTATCAAAAGATGCCGTTTGTGTGAAGTTTCTAGCATGTGTGAACTTCACCACACACCTCATAGGATCGTTGTGAGGTGTTGTGATTGCACAAGAATGATCAATGAACAGATTACTTGAAAAATCCAAGGCAAGAGCACAATGGCATACAATAGACTGAAAATACTGACTCCTTACTATGAGAGATGGATATCAAAAAATATTCTAAGTGCTCACTATGGAGAAAATAGCCTGCTCTCGAGTAGAGAGAGAATGAGCCAAAATCACCAAGATCTCAATATTCACAATATGGATAAACAAGCCAAAATTTTCCTACATCAAAGAGGCTCGAATTCCTATAGTGGAGTTGCATGGAAAGTCCACTTCATTTAGTTAACTCAACTATCATAGATTCACATGTAAAACTGCATGCATGGATATTGCATGTACTGCATGTCAACTCTCAAAATTACCTAGACATGTGTAGATCATGTAAACTACTTTGCATGTTGCATGCACTGATTGCATGTTGCTTGCATGCACTCTGGATGACTATGCATGCTATCTAAGCTTTTGCATGACATAAAAAATGAACCTGCCTAACTCAAACTCAACCTCTTCTAAGAAGGTTATGTGCTCAATTCACATACCTCTATGTACAATAAAATATACAAAAGAAATAAGGTGAGCGTAGCCCCCAACGTCAAGATAGGAAGATATTTTTTTTACCATTCTTCACATTCCTCCTTAAAATATATCTACCCATTCAACATAGACTTTGAGATTAATCCAAGATTAGACCTCATCTTGACAAATACATTCTTGAGCATTGGCTTGGTGAGAAGATCTGCAACACAATTTGAAGATCCAACATGCTCCAATGAGGTCTCTCTCCCAATAATTTTTTCTCTTACAAAATGATGAGCTACCTCAATGTGTTTGCTCCTTGCATGGAACACAGAATTGTTTGCAAGAGCCTAAGCCGAGATGTTATCATTCTTGGTAATTAGAAGGTCTTCATCTCCATAACACTTTAGCTCCAAGAGTAGCCTTTTGATTCATAAAACTTCTTTTGTTGTGGTTGTAAGAGATTTGTACTCAGCTTCACAAGATGATAATGATATAGTTGCTTGCTTTTTTGATAGCAAAAAAACTAGATTCCCTCCAAGAAAAATTGTGCAAGCACTTGTGGATTTTCTATCCAACCTGTCTCCTACAAAATTTGAGTCTGAAAGGGCAACCAAAGTTAGATCTTCTCCTTTGTAGATCAATCCAAAGTCTAAGGTAGAAGATACATATCTCAAGATTCTTTTAGCCAACTTTCAATGATATATCTTTGGATCCTGCATGTGTTGGCTTAGCATATGCACACTAAAGCTTAGATCAGGCCTTGTCACAGCTAACTATATAAGTGAGCCAATAAGACTCCTATAAAGAGTGATGTCCTCGAAGGTTCTTTCATCATTTTTCATAGGAACTTTTACAATGTGCTCCATTGCTGTATCTATGCCTTTACAGTTTTCCATTTGGAATTTCTTAAGCATGGAAAGTGCATATCTACTTTGACTTATGAAAGCATGATCTTTCCAAAAGTCAATTTCTAGGCCTAAAATGTAGTGAAGAACTCCTAGATCTTGCATCTTAAATTCACTACCAAGTGCATGTTTAGTTTCTTCAACTAGCTCCTCATTATTTCCACTAAGAATGATATCATCTACATAGATGAGAAGAATAACTACAAAGTTATTTATAAACTTAATGTACAGTGAAGGGTCATATTCACTAAGATGAAATCTGAGTGATATGAGAAAGGAGTTGAGCCTTGCATACCAAGACCTTGGTGCTTGTTTTAGTCCATAGAGACTTTTGAACAAAAGACAAACTTTTGATTCCTCACCAACTTTCACAAATCCAGGTGGCTGTTCCATGTAGATCTCCTCCTCAAGGTAACTATTGAGAAAGGCAATAAAAACATCAAGCTGAAAAATCCTCCAATTCTAATAATATGCAAGAGAAATGAGAATTCTTATAGTTACCATTTTTGCAATAGGTGCAAAAGTATCTTCATAGTCAAGATCTTTGATTTGAGAGTAGCCTTTGGCAGAAAGTCTTGCTTTGAATTTGTTGATGGACCAATCATTGATCATGAATACCCACTTACATCCAATGACATGCATGTTGTTTGGTGGCTCCACAAGCTCCCATGTGTTGTTTGACATCAAGGTTGCAAACTCAAGGGTCATTGCTTCAACCCATTTCTTGGATTGAAGTGCTTCTTGGACGTCTTTAGGCTCTTCATCTGATATGAAGAATGCATGATAGGAAGTTTCACCTTTCACTTGGCTTCCTTGCTCATCATAAGTGAGCCTTCTTGCTCGGATCTTTCTCTTGTGGATCTTCTTGGTATAGGTGCTTGAAGTTGCTCCTCCTCAAGCCTCGACCTCACCACTTCTTGAACAACATCAAGATTGATGATTGTAGATCCTGCATGAGACTCCTTGATCTTTGCTTCATCCAAGTTAAATTTTTGATCTTCATGAAAGAGCACATCTCTACTTACAACATTCTTTTCAGTAGAGGGAAGATAAACTTTATATGCTTTTTTAGAAGATGCATATCCAACAAAAATTCTTTTAATAGCACTAGGATCATTCTTTTTCCTAGTCTCTAAAGGTACATGCACATAGCATAAACAGCCAAAGATCCTAAGATGATCTACCTTAGGCTTTTTTTTATACAACATCTCAAATGGTGTTCTTCCTTCTATTGCAAGATTAGGAAGTCTATTACAAAGATAATTAGCACATGCAATTGCTTCTTCCCAAAATTCTTTAGGTAAAAAGATGCTTCTAGCCTAATGGCTTTTGCACATTCACACAAATTCTTTCAACAACTCCATTTTGCTGAGGAGTATAAGAACAAGAAAATTCTCTTTGTATTCCCTATTTCTCACAAAAGTATTTAAACTTATTAGAGGTATATTCACCTCCACTATCACTTCTCAAAGCTTTTAACTTCAAAGAAAACTGTTTTTCTACATAAGCTTTGAAAGTAAGAAAAACATCATAAACAATGGCTTTAGAAGATAGCATGTAGATCCAAGAATATCTTGTATAATCATCTACAAAAGAAACAAAGCAATTTGCTCCTCCTTTGCTTTTGGTTGAAGAGAAATGAACATCAGAGTGCACAAGTTCAAATGGATGTTGTGTTTTGATGCTTGATCTTGGAAAAGGTCTTCTATGTGATTTTGCCAAAACAGAAGCTTCACAAGGTTGAAGCTCCTTTGACAGTGTCTTTGGTAGTCCAACAACTTTTCTTTCTTTGACCATAGATTGCATGGCTTTGAAATTGGGATGTCCCAATCTCTTATGCCACAGATCCTCCTGATGTACCTTGGTCTTATAAGCAAGAGTCTGAAATGTTAGCACTCTCCCTAGAATCTAGTTTGTACAACTTTCCAATCCTAGATCCTCTAGCAACCACTTCATTTTCTCTTGAGATTATACATTTGTCAACATGAAATTTGACATCCAATCCACTATCAAACAATTGTCCTACACTAATGAAATTCTTGGTTAGTCTAGGTACATAAAGTAAATCATGCAAACAAAAAGATATTGATGATGATGCATGCAATGGAATACTACCTATTCCTTCAATTCTACACTCTACATCATTAGCAGTATAGATTGATCTTTTTGCATCTAGATATGGCATGAGACTTGTGAAAGAGTTTCTAGAACTAGACATATGGGAACTAGCCCCACTATCTATCCACCAGATTTCTTCATTATTGAAAGGAAAAGATGAAAAACTAGACATCATTAAATAATCATTTCTTTCACTCTCAATACCCTCACACTCTTCCTCATTAGTAAGGTTAGCTTGCTTGGACTGGTTCTTTTTCTTGAAACAATTTGATGCATACTGGCCCTTTTTGCCACAAAAGAAACATTTGATCTTTAATAACTTCTTCTTGCCACTGGATGTTGCAACTTGTGAGGATTGATCCTCACTACCTTTTTTGGCTTTGTCCTTCTTGAAGTGTTGTTGACCTTTGCCCTTGCCTCTTGACTTGTCCTTGGTGAAGAGTGATTTGTCATCTCCACCATCCTTCAATGAAAGTCTGTTGATCCTGAACATCTTGTTCTCTTGCCTGCTTTCTTTAGCAATGAGAACTCCTTGAAGAGTCTCCAAAGATGGAAGCTCCTCCCTGATAGCATAAGTCAGCACAATATTGTCATACTCATCTCTTAGTCCATTAAGGACTACTTGAACGAGTTCAGTGTTCTTAAGAGCATCACCAATACCAGCTAACTCTTTATGAAGATCCTTAACTCTCATTACATAATTTGAAGCACTCTCATCTACTCTCTGATAACTTAGAAAGATTTGATTTCTAAGTGTAAGCAATCTAGAAGTATTTCTTATTTCATAGATTGTTTTAAGAGTGTCCCAAGCCTCCTTGGCAGTGGTGCATTTACTGATCTCCCTTAGCACTTCATTTGTGACATTCATTATATGAAATGAAGAGCAGTCCTTGTTCTCTTCTTGAATGCTGCAGCTTCATTAGGTGCTGCAGGTTCTTCTTCAGTTCCACTTACAATGTCCATTATATCATGTAAAATCAATAATGATTCCATTCTAATCTTCCACATTGGATTATTGGGAGATGTTAATCTCTCACTATGCTCCAAAAAACTTTGAACCAGATGAAGACATATCCACTTTGAGAAATTATAGTAATGACAAGGATGGAATTGAATATGTTGCTTGCTATCTCAATCTAGAATCTAACACTTATAGTGTTGATCCAACCTTTGAAATCTAGCAGCAGACTGTGAGATCAAGCTCACAACAATCTATCTTGAATTTGGATCTAGCTTCTATCAAAAGATGAAGCACATGCAAGTATGAAGTCTATCTCTCCCACGAGTTTCAAAGAACTGATAGACTCTCTAGGAGCTTGATTTCAACTCAAACACAATACTTGTGTGAAATGACATGTCTAAGACCTCACAATACTAAGCTTTATCCTTCGTTTTGTGTTGTGTCGTGTCTTTTGGTCGTTGAGGCATGTTTGACTTTTGCGAATCATTCGACCTTCGAGTTTTGCTTCGCTTCATGTTTTAGGGTTTTTGAGGTACGTTGACTTTCACGAATTGTTCACCATTCGACCTTCGCTTCATGTCGCTTCGCTTTGCGTCGCGACAAAGTTGTAGGAGTTCACCATTTTTGACACTACATGGCCAATCTGAGTATCTGATATATTGAGGATAATAAGCGTGAAAGCTTTACCATCCTTTGACTTCCATTTTGAGTCGCCTATGTTGTCTTCAGGATTCACTTTGATACCGGTAACAACATCTCACAACTCGTTGGCGATTAGCAAAGTCTTCATCTTAAATTTTTATAAATGATAATTGGATCCATTCAGCTTGTTTGTGATAAGATCGACTTTACTTTGAGAATCCATCTTGAACTTTAGACTATCGATGATTTGATTGTCGTTAAGAGAAAGATACAGTGCTATGAAAATCAATTCTCTGATATTGAAACAAATTGATTTGCACTGAAAAATTATTTGATATCACAAAAGATACCAAGCATAAGAGCTTACACTCTAATAGTATTAGGCTTTGAAGAATCAATGCTCTGATACCATGTCAGAAAGAGGTGTGTGAAAGATAGGTCAAACTTGAAAAGAAAAGAATTCGAATAAAAAGAATTCGAATGACAAGAAAGAAAACTTACCGTGCACAGCGGAATAAACTATCTTCCTCTTTCTTTATGCATGACTACGATAATAAATTTTGAACAAAACAATAGTGATAGAAATCACATTCGATCTTATAGTAACTAGCTTTGAAATCATTAGTACTACAATGATTACGTAGCCAAACATTAAGCATCAAAACATCAAACAAACAATTTGTCACGAAACATTAGACAAATAATTAGTCGCAAAGAACTACAGAAATGTATACATTTTGAGACAAAGCTGAATGCAATAAGAAGATAGTATTGATTCAATATGGAAGAGAAATAGATGTAAATGAGTACAACAAGTTGCGGATCGGAGCCGCGTACTCTAAGCTATTTCTGAACGGCTAAAATGTAAGTCTGGATTAAGCACAACTACTGATAAGAAGTAAGCGCAATAGCAATCTCTAATCAACTCTAAAGACCTGAGCTAGAATGCTCAAGAGTGTACAAGCTCGTAGGCTTGAGAGAGAGAGAGAGATAGAGAGAGAGAGAGAGAGAGAGAGAGAGAGAGAGAGAGAGAGAGAGAGAGAGAGAGAGAGAGAGAGAGAGAGAGAGAGAGAGAGAGAGAGAGAGAGAGAGAGAGAGAGAGAGAGAGAGAGAGAGAGAGAGAGAGAGAGAGAGAGAGAGAGAGAGCTAACTATTTGATACTTGATCCTCTTCTTGATCATGAGATGTTGAATATGAATAGCTATTTATACTAAGCAATTAGGTCATCAACAATGTCATTCAGTTGGATGTGATGTGCTGGCATCCATCCAGTTAGGACTCCCAAACTTTTACGCAACATATCCTTACAATTAAGCTAAGTATAACATGACAAGGAGGCCGAGTGTCAACTTTCTAAGAACTTTTGGATGCACATGCTATGTCAACATTACTCTTGATGATAGGAGCAAGGAGGATCCATCTTCAAAGAAAAGTATTTTTGTTGGATAAAGTGAGGCGAGTAAAGCCTACAAGGTTTACATTCCTACTATTAACAAAGTGATTGTTGGTAGAGATGTCATTTTGATGAGGGGAACATTCCAAAAGTGTCTTCAAGCATTATTAATGGTGATGTGGATGGATCTAACATTCTTGATATTGATGTAAAGGATCCTACTTTAGATGGTGGTGATGATGGATCTTCATCAAGTCAAAAGCCAAGGATAATATGAAGGGAAAGACAAGCACCTTCAAGCCTCACATTTGATGAAAAGAGTAAGCAAGTTGTTTTTGAAAATTATTTTGCTTTCCTAACCTCTTTTGATGAACCTACAAGTGTAGATGAAGCAAGGAAAGAAGAGAAGTGGATCCAAGCAATGGATCTTGAGTATCAAGCTCTTATGAAGAATGGAACATGGAGATTGATGGAGTTACCTAAGGACAAGAAAGTTATTGGAAGTTTTCATGTTTTTATAGCAAGTAATGGATCTGGAAAACAAAGTTTGTTCAATGACTTTGATGATCAAGTTGATGATCAAGAGGTTGATCTCAAAGGACTTCAACAACATGAAAGGAGAGATGGCAATTTGGAACTAGTCAAGAGCATTAAAGTAGAGGTAATTGGCAAAGATGTTATGGATATGTTTTTTTAGGTTATTGAAGACTCAAGTAAGATCAAAGGAGCAGCAAAGAAGTGTTGTTCAAGTTTACTTTACTTGTTCTATCTCATGTTTGAGCATTTTCATGTGGCTGTGTGCAAATTGTCAAGATATGGTAAAATTAGCTACATTGGTTTGTACTAGCATTTTTGGCTGGTTTTGCTGATGGAAATGAAGCTATTGGAGGTTCATTATGTCACTCATTCATGATCAAGTCATCAAGTGATGATGGCATCTTATTGCAAGATGGAGATGGAGGCTCATTCATGGAGTGTCATGGTGGATACGCGACAACAAAGGACAAAGAAGGAGGGGACATGCAAGCAAAAGTTGATAACTCACATTTATTGTTTGTTTGCTGTATTTTTTCAGAGAGTTCAAAATTGATGGCATGGAGGAATTTGTGAAAAATAACCTATTTTGGCAAATCTAGCCATGTAGAACTTTGTAAATATTGTGTATAATAGATTTCCACACATGTATGGCCAAAATGCCATGTGGCAACCCACTGACCACCCTACATTATAGGACCTACACCTTAGTTTAAGACAAAAATTTGACCAACTAGCTACCTAGCAAGCATAACTCTCGTTTGACAGTCTATTCTTACACCCATTTTCACCATTGCTACTCCTCTCACACCCCCCACATCTCCAGTGAAGGCTGCCGAGGGTGACAAGCCATTGCCCAATGAAATATTTGTGCAGAGAGCTTTTGTCTCTTCACCATTGTGTGCTGACCTAATCGCACCAGAGGGCATGGAGCCACCAGAAAACCTTATCGAAGATGACGACACTAGCATGTAGACCATTCAAATGACAACACATGCAGGCCCAGCAAGTGCCATGCTACCGGCTGCTCCCACGGACCTCACAATGGCCTACATGGTGACCTTTAGTGGAAGGGCAATTTCCACATGTAATTTCTAATTTGGTGGAATTGCCACTTGGGCTCCACATGGGCAGCCCTCTTGCTTATTTAAGGGCTCCCCTCTCTTGTGAAGGAGCTTTTGAATGTATTGTCAAGTTCTCTTGAGTGAATAAAGATGTCTTCCACGAGTTCTTGATGATTGTAAAGCTCCTTGTTCATGGCAATGTTCTTCCGTGAAATTCTTACGAACATGTTTTGATTTCCTTTTGTGTTGTGGATTAATTAGATTCCTTGCTTACTCTCTTGCTTTTAGTTGTGGATTAGAGAGAAGCGCGATCCTTTCTCTGACCTGCATGCTGAAGCCTTACTCTTTCTCTCGCTTCGGGCAGTCTCTTTCCTTGTTGGTGGCGACTGTAGCAGTTGGCCTCCTTCTTTGCATAACCTACTAGGGTTTTTGCATGTGGGACTAGGCTTTTGCCTTGTGCATGGGTTTTTTGGTGCTTATAGTTGATTTGGTGTATGCTACCGATAGGACTGCAGTTTGAGAAATTGCATGATTGTCCAATTGATGCTTTGCATGCCGGTTGATTGAGGTTTTCTATGGGCTTGACGTTTGGTAACTTGAAAGTTGATTCCAAAATGGGTTGCAAAATCAACTCGGTGAATTTAAGTTACTAGCACCTAGTAAGAGGAATTTCGGTTTCTTGGTGCTCGGTAGTCAATGCTGTAACCTTGTCATTTTGAAAGTAGCTTCCCGGTCTTGACAAGAGAAATATAGTTTTTCTTCTCCATGGGCAATATGCATGCTTGAGGCCTTATCAACTTGACAATCACCTGTAAGCCTAGTTTTTTGAGAACTTAATACTATTGTTTGTGTGTCAAGCTGTAATAATCAGTTAAAATTTTATTAAATCGATCTTGACAAAATAATGGTAGTGGGTTAGTTCTCCAGGCAAGTACCCAGTTAGCGGGGATTTTGGGTCTTTGGTACTGTGCTTTTTATCGATTTAACTCTGAAGTAAAATTACTCCTAGTAAATTGAATTAAACGGTAATTTTTTTTGGCTCTTCCTTTTTGACTTCGGTGCTACACCAATAGGTTATCCTAAAAGATTTTGATATTTAGGATTGTGGAAACTAAAGCTTTTCAGATACTTGTTAAAGTGAATAAATGGAATAAGTTCGTAATTTTTGGGAGGTAGTTCTATAATCGATTAAAAAACAAGAGTATTGAATATCGTAAAGAATACCCGGAACCAAATTTTATTGATTTTCCATTGATTCAGACAATTTTTGACATTTTCTAGAAAAGGTTAGTGATTGTTAGCAAGAATTAGTGGTTAGAACGCCATCTTTCTAAGCATGCAAAAGCTAGTGCTTTGAGAGGCGGCGATCTTCCTCTCGAAAGTATAAACTAGGATATTCGCCTTTCTCCTGAATGAATGATGTGATATGATGTGTGAAAATTCCATTTGCAATTTGCCATGAAAAGAAGAGTCAATTCAAGCAAGCCAACATTTCTAATGAAGAGAAGGAAGATGCTCATGCAAGTGATGAAGAGGGATCTCTTATGGTCTCGAGTTTTTCTTCATCACCTTTCAAGAAGGATGGTTCGTGGTATATTGACAGTGGAGCTTCCTCACATATGTGTAGCTCCAAGTATTCTTTTTCATCCATGTCACCTTGTGAAGGAGCCAAGAAGTCCATCTACATAGCAAATGATCATGAGTGTTGAAGGCATAGGGACCTTTCCCTTAAAGCTTTCTTCATCAAAAGTTCTTTCTCTGTCTAATGTACTTTTTGTTCCCAAGCTAACAAAAAATCTTCTTAGTGTTGGGCAATTGTTTGATAGTGGACTAGATGTGAATTTCAATGTTGATACATGTACAATCAAGAAGCATGATGAAATCCTTGCATTTGGGTCTAGATATGGTGGAATCTACAAGCTTGATCCCAAAGAGTATGCTAATTCTTGTGATAGTGCTTTTGCTACTCATATGTCTTTGGAGGAGCTATGACATAGAAGGTTGGGTCATCCTAACTATAATTCTATGGTGTCCATGGTCAAAAAAGCCAAAGCTATTGGCTTGCCTAATCTTATCTCCAAGAATTTCAAGCCATGTGAGGCTTGTGCCATATCCAAGTCTCATAAGAAGCCTTTTTCAAAGTCATCTATCAAGACTACACATCCATTGGAGCTCATACACTCGGATGTGCACTTCTCATCTTTAAAGAGCAAGGGTGGTGCTACTTGCTTTGTAACATTCATTGATGATTTCACTAGATTTACTTGGGTATATCTTCTAGCTTCAAAATCTATGGTGTTTAACTATTTCCTAAAGTTCAAAGCTCTAGTTGAAAAGCAATTTTCTTATGAAATCAAGATTCTTAGAAGTGATGGAGGTGGTGAGTACACTTCCAATAAATTTCATGATTATTGTGAGCTTGAAGGCATTAAAAGAGAGTTTTCTTGTGCATATACACCATCTCAAAATGGGATGGCTGAAAGAAAGAATAGAACACTGTGTGAATTTGCCAAAACCATCAGAATTGAGGCATCTTTGCCAAAAGACTTTTGGGGTGAGGCTATCAATTGTTCAAACTATCTTTGCAATAGACTCCCTCATGTTGCACTTGGAGGAAAGTCACCATATGAAGCACTCTATTTGAAGAAACCTAAGGTTGAACACCTTAGAGTATTTGGATGCATATGCCCTGTCCATATTCCCTTGGAAACGAGAAAGAAGGATGATCCTTGTGCAAGCAAAGGAGTAATGGTTGGATATTCATCCAACAAGAAAGCCTATTGAATCTACATGCTCTCTACCTCTAAAGTAATTGATAGTAGAGATGTAGTTTTTCATGAAGAAGCAAAGTCCAATCTTGGAGGGGCCAAAATCAAGCAACCTCAAAATCTATCACCTATTGTTATTGAAGACAATCAACATATGGAGGAGTCAAGATTTGAAGATGGAAGTCCTCGGTTTTTCACTCCTAGAAGATCCATGAGGGAGAGATCCGAGCCCAAGAGGCTAATTATGATGACAAAGGAAAACAAGTGGATCTTGATTCCACTTATGCTTATTTTGTTTCTCATGAGGAGCCCAAAGATGTTCAAGAAGCCCTCAATACCAAGGAGTGGTATGAGGCCATGAAGATTGAATATGATGCCTTGATCACCAACCACACATGGGAGCTAGTGGATCCACCACCTTACATGCATATCATTGGATGCAAGTGGGTGTTCAAGATCAAGTACAATCATGATGGCTCCATCAACAAGTACAAGGCAAGATTGTGTGCTATAGGCTTTGCACAAATATATGGCCTTGACTATGAAGAAACCTTTGCTCCTGTAGCAAAGATGGTGACAATAAGAATTAGAATCTTTCTTGCCTTATTTTTTAAGTGGAAACTATTTCAACTTGATGTCTCCAATGCTTTTTTGAATGGCTATCTTGAGGAGGAGATATACATGGAACAACCTCAAGGATTTATCAAGGATAAATATAAGGTGTGTTTGCTATTTAGAAGTCTTTATGGCTTAAAGCAAGCACCTAGATCATGGTATTCAAGACTCAACAACTTTCTACTTTCATTAGGATTTGTGCTTAGTGACTATGATCCTTCTATGTACTTAAAATTTGATGGTAGTAATATTGTCATTCTCCTAATCTATGTAGATGACATTATCCTTAGTGGAAGTTGTTTGATGCTAGTTCAAGAAACCAAAGATGCATTAGGAAAAGAATTTAAAATGCAAGATCTAGGAGAGATCCATTACATTTTGGGCCTTGAGATTGATTTTCATGAAGAGTATGCTTTTATTTGTCAATCTAGATATGTCTTTTCTATGTTGAGAAAATTCAATATGCAAAGTTGTAAAGGCATAGATACTCCCATGGAGCAACATGTAAAAGATCCTATTAAAGGTGATGAAAGATCCTTCGAGGACATCACACTTTATAGGAGTCTTATAGGCTCTTTAATTTGGCTTACTATCACTAGACCCGATTTGAGCTATTGTGTGCACAAATTGAGTCAATTTATGCAAGATCCCAAGATCCAACATTGGAAGATGCCAAGAGAGTTCTAAGATATGTATCTTCTACTCAAGATTATGGTTTATTATACAAGAATGAAGATCTAACCATTGTTGGCTATTCAGATTCCGATTTTGCAAGTGATAAAATGGATCGAAAGTCCATTGATGCACTATCTTTCTTGGAGGCAATCTTGTGTCTTGGCTTTCAAAGAAGCTGGATACCATATCTCTATCATCTTGTGAGGCCGGGTACAAAGCACTCACTACAACAACTAAAGAGGTGCTTTGGATCAAGAGGTTAATCATGGAGCTAAATTGCATCAAAGAGGATGATCTTCCCTTGATCAAATGTGACAACATATCGGCACAAGCTCTTGCAAACAATCCTATTTTTCATGCAAGAAGCAAGCATATAGAAGTGCACACCATTTTGTAAGGGAAAAGCTCATTGGAGGTGAAATCAACTTAGAACATGCTGACACATCTTCGTGTATTGCTGATCTTATCACAAAGCCACTTTGCAAAAGTGCCTTCTCAAAGCATAGGTCTAATCTTGGTCTTATCTCAAGATCAATGCTTGATCCACATTAGATATATTTTTAGGAGGAGTGTCAAAATATTGAAAAATCTATCTAATGTTGTGAGTATGGGTCCTAAAAATGCCAAAATTGAATTGAGCTCTTTTTGGCTTAGTGAAGGCCCATCTTAGAATAAAATATTCAAGGTAGGTAGAAGTAGAAACTCGAGCTACCATAGGAATTGCTCTTTTCTTTACATGCCACATTTAATGCATGAAAAGACTATGTGGCACAATTAGACATAGTGAGGTGGCTTGGATAAGTCTAGATAGCTCGAGAGGTGGATCCACAACTCCAATTCAACTTCAAGTAGGAGAAGAGTCCATGGATCTATATATATGTGATGTACTCTCATTGAGAAAAGGATGAAATTTGTGTGTAATGCAAATTTGGAGACAAGCTCTTTGTGCCCTCTCTCTCTCCACGAGTTTTGTACTTTCTATTTTCTCTCTCTAGCCGAGTAGAGGCATTTATGATGTTTTGTCTTATGTTTTGTTGACAGAATTTGCTTGTAACACAATAATATTGCTTGTATGATCAGCTTTCCTATTGACAACCAATGCTAGTCTGATTGTGTTATTGTGCTTAGGAGATCAAAAATACATGTGTAGGGCGTCCCACACGTGTGAATTCAGCAGCACATAATAGGGATCGAACTGCAGTTGGCAAGAGTTGGTGACGTAACTCTTGATTGATTCCAGAGTTTTCTCAAAAATGGTAATTCTCCATGCCGGCTGCTCTCCCAATGTAGGTATTTTGTTTGACTCTTTGCCGGCCTCTATCTCGGAGGTCTTAAACTTCAGAACCCAGCCCTTACGCGAGGACTCATGCGGATGTTGCTTTACAAAATTCTAGATCTGGTCCTTGATGCTGATGAGCCTTCTGAATAGTGGTGTGGTCCTTGATGAGGATGGACCCGCTTGCACTGTCAATAAAATTGACGGTTGTTCTGCTATATCTGGAGCTCCCCCCTGGTCCATGTCCGAATCTAACCTTGTATCTATTTGTACATCTTCTTGGCGCAGAGGGAAGAATTGTGGCATGACCGGTACGAGGATCTGTGGTCTGGCTTCCAACACCTGAGTGGCTGCTTTTTCATAGGCGTTGATTTCCCCCTTTGCCAACTCAGTTGAAGATGCTCCTTTGAACATGTCAAAGCGGCCTTGGAATCCCTAAAGGGCCACTTTGTATGTAACAAATAGGCGATCTCCGTCGGTGTGACCAGATGATCTGGTATTTGCGTCTGAAGATACGCATCATGCTCAAGGGTGGTCGAATCCAATTAACCTTGGAGACGTGTGCGATCCTGCTCCGCCATCTGCAATTGACCCTTCAGCAGTTGCACCTATTATTTTGCATCCCGCACGACCTTATCCACTTGATCTTGTGCGGTTGTCAGGGCGTTTTGCAGGGAGTTGACATATTCTTCCAGACGATCAGCCTGTTGCTGGGCCAGTTTCTTTTCAGCTTCAGACTTGTCTTCATGTTGCTTGGCAATTTTCAACTCTCAATCCAGCTGGACAATCTTCTGGCTGATCAGAGTGTTTTCTAATCCCATATCTGAAATTCTTTGTTCCATTTCTTTCTTCTTATCCAAAATAGACTGGACCACTTGTGCAAGGCTTGAAACCAAACCGAGAGCATCACCAAAATCGACTGTCGTAGAGGCGGCAACATTAGGAGGACCTGATGGTACTGTCCTTGGTTGGCGTGGAGTAGGTTCCAGTACTTCTTCTTCTTAAAAAATGCCTTCATCTTCAAAACCCTCAGGCATAGTGGTGTCGAACTGCCTCGATGATTTCACAGCTTGGTCGACCCGAAGTGTGGCTGGGCTATTTTCAGTGTGAGGTTGTTGGCGCTTTGGGGCATTTCAAAAATTTCAGCAGCCCCAAGTGGGTTGGAATCATCAAACATATCCATGAAAAACTGTGTGTTTGGTGAAGTAGCTTTGGTGTGCGGGGGTGAGGCGGCCTAGGTAGCTATGATGGGAATGGTATCCCCAATGGTCACAGACTGTCCTTGTGTGGAAGCAGAGGCAAGGGAAGCACCAGAGGCGGGGGGTATAGGAAGTTCAGTGCGAACAACAACATGGGGCAGAAGCGCAGTTGACGATGTATGTCTAGTGCAACGTCATGACGCGGAAGGCGAGTTAGGAATGACGATCTCGCTGCGTGGACAACGACGACTATGTAAACTCGAGGCCTAGTGAGACGACTTGGCCGGTGCTTCTTCATAGATCAAAAGCATAGAATCCAGTTGGAAGCCATAGATTTTGTTTTCTAGGTGAGAGGCGGCTAGAAGAGACAACAAAGGGCCAATAGCAAACTGCTGCTTAGTATTGGCCTTAATAGCTCGTTTGAGCTCACCAAAAACAGTCTTGAACCAGTTATATTGTTCAAGAGGGGCTTTGGCCAACTTGGTATAGGACTCAACTATCCTATGGAGGATTTGTGAAGTAATGCAGTCTTTCCTGAGGTTGGATCAGGAAGTTGTTCAGTAGCTAGGCAGCAGCGTGGATGGAAGGCTCAGTGATGGCTTCAAGGAGGTATCCGTCGTTGGTCCAATGCAGGTCATTGGTGAGGTCAATGTAAGGCTTTATGGCATTTGGCCTGCTTATGATTGGATGAGGCATGTGTTCCAGATGCTCTTCCTATGGCTGCGAGGGCGGCCTCAGTGACGCGCACCTTGTGTATTGCTCCCTGAAAAGTTATATAAAATTTGGATTTCTCTTCCATGTACTGAAGGCAAGAGTGATGACATCCATGTTGATTCTGCCAGAAAAGGCTCTCTCATGAATACCCATTGTAGTGAGCAGAGGCTTCACAAGGGTCACTCACTAAGTGACCATGCTTGTGCTAGGAAGTATCATGATGTCCGTTGCAGATGGGACACCACGATGGATAGAATAACGCGGAGATTGGGAAGTAGAAAGGAAATGTAAGACGTGTGAAAGTGTATCAGAAAGCAATTCAGAAAATTTGGAAGGCTTTGACCGCGGAAAAAATTTGCAAGAGCTTCGCTAGCACAAGTGAGGAATGAATTGAATTTAGCCAACTTATAGGTGAATTTGGTGGGTCCATTACACTGAATACTAGTTTTGCTGATCAGTTCTGAACCAAAATTTACAGGCATGTACAGTATTGTAAAAATAAGCTATAAAAATCTCGATGAAGGTTTCCAAGAATCTGAACCTATCGAGGCAAACGTTTTTCAGGGCTGGCGAAGAATGAACCTTCGCCCAAGTTTTGTCATAAATGTGTTTTTCCAAGATCTGAACTTATGGACAACCTAATTTTGACATTTTAAGATCATCTAGCAGGTTGGTGAAGGTTCATAATGAGGTTAAGGTGGTCGGAGAAGGTTCCCAAAATGGCATCTTAATGATCCTTCGCTTGACTCAAAAAATGGATTTTTCCTGGACAAAAACCTTCGCCCAACTCAAATTAGATAAATCTAGAGTGGATGTACAGTTTGAGAGTTCAGCAAAGGTTTTTGGTACTATATTGGCCAATTCTGACCAAAATAGTGATTTTCTAAGTCATTTTCATCAAAAAATATTGTTCTTCCTTTTTCCCATGCTGATGACTACCTGACTTTTGCTCATCAGTCTTTTCTCAATTTTTTTTTTCTGTCTTTTTTCAGAAACTCAGCAATTTAAATACTAGAAACAAAAAATTGAAAAAAAAATAAAATTAAAAAACTCTTGAGATTAGGCTTGTTGATCTGGCGGAGCCAGCTGCCAAAACTTGCGTAATCGGTTGCCATTCACCGGAGTATCAAATCATTTTCCATCCAAGTGCTCAAGAATTAATGCGCCATAGTTCATGATTTCTTTCACTTTATACGGGCCTTCACCGGTAAACTTCAGCTTTCTCTTGATCAGCTTGGTTTTGTACATCAATGCAAGATCTCCTGGTTTCAGATCCTTTTTGTGCAATCGACGATCGTGCCATGCCTTGCGGGGGGCTTTCTCTACTGCTAACGCATGAATTGCCATCAATTGAGTTTCACATAATTTGTGCAATGCTTCATGATGAAGTTATAAAGACTTATCATCATTTAATCGTTCCGTTGCTGCTATGCGTAAAGATGGGATTAAAAATTCAATCGACATGACAACATCTTGACGATAAACCAGTTGAAAGGGTGTTTGATTTGTACTATTTTTGTAAGTGGTCCTGAATGCCCATAACGCTGCATACAGTTTATGTTCCTAATCAGACCGACTTGCTTCAACTGTCTTTGTCATAATGGTGCAAAGAATCTTATTGGAAGATTTAGCTTGGCCATTCCCTCTATATAGTAGGGAGTGCTAAATCTGTGTATCACAAAAAATCTTCCAGTAAACACTTTATTGTTTGATTAACAAAGTGTGTACCTCGGTCACTGACAATCTCGATCGGACATCCAAATTTGATTATAATATTTTCATACAGAAACTTGAAGGTAAAGATGCCTTAATAAATGAAACTAAAGGAAGGACTATTACTTGAAGGGCAGTTATGGAATGACATGAACCTTATAAGAAGGCTAGCCCTAAGAGGAGAACACTCCAAAAGATTCAATTATTGTGCTCCATGCAAACGTTGCAACCTTCCATGTGTTTGCTTCTCGTTGGAGAAAAGTCGCATGACAAGGATGCCACCTAGGAATAGAACACTTGTGATTTTCCTATTGGATAGAATGGGCCTTGGCATTTTGTGAGTAAGTCACCTGCGAGTTGACAAGCTACTAAAAAAAGAAGGCACATGGTGTGCTATGTTATCTATTACACTACAATTAACATAATGTGCAAAATGCCAACCAACATGCCTTGAATTCACAATCACATTAATACTTATATCTTATTGATTAGTATTGTTTTTGTGGTACACAGCTTGTCAAAGATGGGGTACATTTATCTCTCTAGATAATACTTGAAATAATTTAGAAATAGTGAGATGTGGTTTATGCATAACCATGTTGTTGTCAATGTCCAACCCTAGAATGCCAACCAACATGTCTTGAATTCACGATCACATTAATATTTATATCTCGTTGATCTATATTGTTTTTGTTTTTTTGTAGTGTTTAGGGTCAAAGTACACAAGTAAACTTCTGAAATAAAAACATATAACAAAATCCTACACATTCTCACCGCATCCACGTATCTTCCCCAGTGAGAATATTTTATGTGCCACCAAGATAACCACGCTTCCAATGCTGGTATTTGGCTAGAATATGCACCTCCTGATCGCCAGAAGGCCCTCACTATGTTGAACTTTGCATTGACATCAGTCATGTCCACTACTAGTCTCCAACCCTCACATAGAGAAATATGTTTACCTTGTTTGTCTTGTATGATGCATTGGTCCATATGTTTCATCAAACTATCTTTAAAATGAAAAAGACAAGACCGCTCACGTCCCTCCATGGGGACATCATCTCCGCTACCATAGATTCTCCTAAAAGCTGCCCAATTGGCACCTGCTTCGTCTGCCATAGACCCTCTAAATTGTACTGATTCCAAACCATGTTTTTGCATGACAACATTTAGCATTTTCTAGAACTTAACTTGCGCCTTTGTGTCTTCCGCCTTCATCTCACAAATAGCTACAGTTTGCAAGCTTTGTATACTCACAAGGCAGTTCCAATTCTTAGATAGATAGCAATTGGTTAGAATGATATGAAAAGAAATCGTCCAATGGAATATATAGACCTGGGATCATAAATAAACATGGGCTGCCATAGTGGTCCAGCTATGTATTCTTTTAACATGATTAAAACATATCCATGAGTGTTCCAATGCACCACCCTTCTGCATTTGTTTGACAATAGTCACACCTGAAGCCGGCCTAATAGTAGACATCTTGAAGGTAAAACATATTTCATTATCGATATCTGAAACCTGCCCAGGGATAAGGATCCTTGGAAACAGTCATACTGGCACTTCTCTTTAAGTTTCAGAATGGAATCCACGGAATCCATGTTGGGTTGATTGTTGCTTTTGAAGTCATCTATCCACTTTCTCAACTTGACATTATCCAGTGAAAGAACCATTCATTAGCACACAACAGAACATGCAGAACGTATGTAAAAGAAAAACCGATAATGAAAACAATCCAGGTAGATAAATTTTTCTATATCACCTTCTTTGATTCGTCAAGGGCTGTAATTGGTCCAACATAGCTGAAAATTTATCAGCATCTAACATCTCTATCATAGAGCCATTTTCAGAGAGCAGCTGATTCATTATCAACTCCTTTGCAACCTCTTTTTCAATCTTCTTTTGTCCAACACTAGGCAATTTAGAAACTTGATCTTCAACCATATTTCTAACAATATTCCGTGTATGCAAACATTCACCTTCAACCACCTCATGACAATGTGAGCCTAAATGAAGAGCGATCCTTGTATATCGAACATCATGTGGTATAACATAATATATTTTGGCAGGACAAGACCCAACACATGTTGGTCTAAAACTACAATGATAACACGAAAATCCACCGTGATGTTTCTGCACAATACCAAGAGGACAACGTACGCTCAATCTTCCCCTCCATTTGGTTCTATTTGCACTTCCAAAAGATTGTAAATTGCTGCACAATTTGTTCTCGCATATGAAAGGGCCTCCACAATACGACTTTCGAACATCACCAGCAAAACCAAAAATAGTAATTGTTACATAATGTACCCAAGGGTGGCCATCCTTGCTCTGTTCCATTCCCTCTATTGAACTATGTTTTTTAGAAATTTTTGGCAATTCATAGATGACATCACCATCGCTGGTAGATATTTGAGAGATTGAATGATAAGCCCAAAAGTTCCGATTTGCTAGCAAAAAATGTGTGTTGATCACATCCTTCGCAATCCTTGTGCTATCTCCATCCTCTCCTTCATAGAAGAATTTTGAGTCACGAAACATGATCCTTATGGTTGCCATGAAACCTTGAATTTGAAAGTTGTTCAATGAAACTCAAGAGAGAAAAAGTAGTCCGAAGAGGGAGAATTCTACACCAAGGAATGCTTACATGTAAATGTTCAACTTCATAGAGTGTGTAGTGGCACGTTAAAGATGTTGAGTTGAAATTGATAAGGTTAACTAGGAGAATTAATACTAATAATGACTTACACGAACCACAATCCTCAATAAGTAGCCACCAGATCTTAAGCCTCAGCCTATGCTATCTCTATCATCTTAGCCCAAACCAAATCTTAGCTCACGAAAAATCGACAAATAAAAATACCAAATAATACATTTGACATTTCACTTCTTTCTTTTAATTTCGTAGGTAAGGGACCATGTAAGTTTGGCTAGACTAAGGGACCATGTAAGTTTGAACATGTAATTTTGTAGGTTTAGGAAGTTTTAGTGGCTTTAAGGCTAAGTGTGCAAAGTTAAATCTACATTTATGAGATTTGAGATCTGAGGCAAGTAGTAGGTTGATTTGACACTGTAGCTATATTTTTTTGATGGATGGTTTTTTGTATGTATAAATATTGATGGAAAAGAGAACTTAAGGATCATAACTCAGACCAACAATTTATTATTGGCCAATTTGAGAAAACACCTATTTTATTGGTTTTTCAAAGGATGTTTTTCCATGACCACTGAACTACATGTCGCTCCAGGCTTAAAAATTAACCTAGAAGAATTCAAGGTAATTTTATTTTTTTTGGAAAAGCTCAATAGCACTATCATATATACACAACTATACATATGTTGTGACATTCATTACTAGCGGCTATCTTTAGGCAGTGATTGCTTGGGATATCTTCCTATTAAGTTTCATGACTTTTTGTGCCTGCCATGCCGACCATTAGAGCTGGCATGCATTATGAATTAAACCTAGTGTCATTTCCTACCGTTTTCCATCCAGTTGTTATTCCATAGTACAGAGAGAAAGAGTTGTTATTCCACAGTATAGAGAGAGACTGAGAGCGCGAGAGATAGAAAAAGGATAGTGAGAGAGTGAGCACTTTTTTTTGAGGCTAGTGTGCGGTATGTATGCTAGGTGTGTTTGTGTTTGTGTGTAAATGTGAGAAGGTGAATGAATTAGAATGTTAAAAATGCATGAGAGAGAGAGTGCGCACTAAATGAGAGAGAGAGAGAGAGAGAGAGAGAGAGAGAGAGAGAGAGAGAGAGAGAGAGAGAGAGAGAGAGAGAGAGAGAGAGAGAGAGAGAGAGAGAGAGAGAGAGAGAGAGAGAGAGAGAGAGAGAGAGAGAGAGAGAGAGAGATTGAGTGAGATTGAGAGAGAGATAGAGTTAGACAGCAAGAGAGAGTGAGAGAAAGAGACAGAGAATGATAGAAAGGCAGGTAAATCAAAGCAAGGCAGAGAGAGCAAGAGCTTGTGAATAAGAGAGCAAGGAAGATTTAGCCAGATATAGAGCAAGATCCAACCATTTGATGGTATGCAACCTGTCATCCTTTCCAACGTTAAGCTTTGTATTTTCGCTATGATCTGTGGGTTGCCATTGCAAAAAAAATTTGCCCTGGAAGCCCACCTCGATAGCACGTCGGCGTGCTATGGAGGTGGGCTACCAGGGCAATTTTTTTTTTGACAATGGCAGTCCATAGATCTGCCAAACCTGTGGGGCATTGGCCAGGGCAAAATTTTTTTTCCCTAGCAGCCCACCTCCATAGCACGCCGGCGTGCTATGGAGGTGGGCTGCTAGGGCAAAAGTTTTTTGCCTTGGCCAGCGCCCCATAGGCAGGGCAAATTTTTTTGCCTTGGCCAGTGCCCCATAGGCAGGGCAAATTTTTTTTGCCCTGGCCAGCGCCTCACAAGTAGATTATACTCACTCATAACAAGGCCTTGAGAGAGTAAAAAAAGTGTTAGTTTCAGCTTTCAGAGGCAGTACCTTGACGAGCCATATCAAACTTAGGATGATGTAGCTGAATGCCCTTTCTCCATGATCTATCTGTTTTTTAACTTCAATCCTCTATTTTTGAACGAGCTCTATAGTCCATCCTAAGATGCTATCTATAAATAAGTTCCAATGTTGTAAATTTTGCAGAATGGTTAAATGTATTCGTTTTGAATTTTTTTTGCAGAATGGTTTTGACAACATCCATGTACATGAGAGTTGAGGATGAGTCACAATGATTTTCAAGTGGTTTAGGAGATATTGAAATGTCTATTGATAGAGAAAATGTCCCAGTTGTGGGTTTGGAAGATATCGTGATGGACGAGGCACAAGAGGGAGAGGAGCTATCTACTCAGTTCCGTGTTTTGCAGGCAGACTTGCATGAGGATGTAAGCTTGCATGACCCTGAAGATGATGGGAAAAAGAAAAAAGGTAAGTCTCAAGATGATGAGATTTTTGCCATTCCACAGAACTTTTATGTGGAGATGCTTTCGACCACCATGAAGCGTTTGAGGATGGTAAGAAATACTCCTCCTCCACCTATTCCTCTGTGCAGAGTTTACATCCATGAGAGTGTTCGTCAAGTTGGACCATTAGAAAAAGTTCTTAAGACTACTTTCAGAATGAATGGTTACCTTGAAGAAAAGGGAGCCTTTGTGTTGTCTTTGCAAGGAGTAGGTGGCGTATCTGTGAAAGTTAATCATGAGATCAAAGCCACGTGGGACTCAATATGGACGAAAGTGAATGACTCCTTTGAGAGAGAACTTGCCAACAATGAAGATTGGGTTGACCTTTTTGGAAAGATGTTCTTGTGCTGGAATGGGAATCATAGAAAGAGATTGCCGATTCATTTTGTTTTGACAAAGAGAAGCATATTTTAGTGAAGGCCACATTTACAAACGTTTCACCTTCTGATTCCATGCCATCATTGACAGGGTTAAATAGAATCAACAAGTAAGTAATGTTATGTAGTTCACTTTTTCGACTAGCCACATATGTTTTTTGTTTTTTATTCAATCTGTGTTAAGGCTCCCTGAATTGATTAATGTTTGATATTGCCTCGCCATGAATGCGTGTCTACTTGTAGATTGAATGAGGAAGCAGTGGTGAAGACAGAGTTGAAAGATGTGTTGTTCTCAATGAGAAAATTGGGAGAGAGTGACACATCATATTTTGAAAGTAAGTTCACAGCAGAAGAGTTGGCTCAAGTTCAGATTGTTAGAGATCTGGAGAAGAGAAAGGGGATTTTACCATGGTACCCACTTACACGTTTTATGTTGGCAAAGATTGTGTATAATGTAAGTGCTTCTCTTGTCTCTGAAATAGATTCAATCACTTTCATTGTTTGTGTGAAAATTTCAAGATGCATGATGTATTGCTTTTCATGTATCGAGAATGAGATTAAGCGGGAGGTTGATGAGCTATTGAGTAAGAAGACAGACACATCAACTGAACCAAAACATCAGGCCGATGTTGAATTGCGTATAAATTTTTTTTGGCAATCGAATGAATAAATTATTGGGTATCATGGATCCCAAGAATGGATAACAAAAAGCATCACATTTACTTTTGGTACTTAATACATAGCAATGCACACTACAAGTTGTTGTTGCACTTTCATTTCATTACAAAGTATAGTATTTATGCTTAGTAATGTCATTTACACAGAATTTGTCAATTTTGAGGTTAAAAATTACCAATCTAGTGGCATGCAAATACACCCAACAGAGCATGCTGATATGCTTGAGGGTCAACTTTTCATATATACTATATGCCAAGCTTGATAAGCTCGTGAAATAGTTTGGAGCTATTTTCTCAAATCTCAACAAACAATGGAGCCATTAAAACAACTTACTAGTAGTCATAAAGTTTACTTATGAAGTTGCAGAAATCCCAATTTGAAGAGTCATTATGCATCATCCAATCTTAGTTTTTCAAGTAATTAGTTAATATGCTAGTGATTTTCCAAAGTGGTAGTAAATTTTTAATTTTATCTTTTAGAGTTGATCTTTTATTGACCATATGAACGATCATTATAAACAAAATTGACAAAAGCCAACCTATCAAATTTTTGCATCATACAAGTTTCAGAATGTTGCTACTTAATCTTAGTTGCAGAGCTGGTGACTTGATGTAGGTGATCTAAGCTGTAATACCAAAGATGTACAAAACCTTCTAAACCCTCTCTTTTTAGGCTGTACTCAAATATATCCAAACTAGAAAATTTTAAAATCATAAAGCTTTTATAAAAATTATCTAAGAGTTAGGATTTTCTAGTGTATTTAGGAGTTAGAATTACTATCAATTCAAATGTGCAAAAGCACAACATCATGTCCCTTTAACCATATACAATTTTCTTGGACTAATGAAATTGAGAATTTGATCTTCCAAAAATGTCAAAATTTAATGGCATTCCATGTGTATTCAATTTTTGCTATTCTCATTGCACAGAAGCTCGCAAAACTCGCAAGTGATTTACTTGCAGAATGTCAAAACCCGATAGAATTAGTTAAGTAAATTAAATAAGAAGCGACATATCGGTTACTAAAGAGTTGCGCACTTTCGCACTCACTCCCTATATGTACTTCACATATGCTTCAATACAATCACTGAATTTTTAGGAGATCACAGAGAGAGTTTGAGTCTTCAAGTTTTCCGTGCTCTTCACTTTCATAAGCTTTTTGCTTGCTGAGTTATTCTGTTTATAACAGTTGGTAATAAATCTCCACTTGTCAGATGTGCCTGTGATCGTAACTTTGGTCAGACAAGTTTTTAGCCTTGATACTGTCATATGTGTGCAACCGTAAAATCACTGCTAAAGCTGTCTTAAAACTCATTGATTATTTGATTGTCTGTGTGATTGAATAATTGATTATTTGGAACTTAATCCTGATGACAACATTTGAAATCACTGTTTCATTACACTGACGTATATATGTTCTTACACATCCTAAAGTATGCTCTGTGTTGTTGTGAAACGATACTCTGAATCTTGTATATGGATACTCGTGTAGTTTAAATCTGTGGTCGAGATCGTTCATTTGAATGAGCGACAATTTGTTGTTGAGTACTACATTTAGATTGTGCTGAGACATTTGTAAGTTTCTCTAGGTCGGTTTATCTGATGCAACAGACTATGCTTGTCTGACAAACTTAATTAGGTGCACAAACAATAGATCGCTTAAGCTAATAAGTCGGATAAACTAATCAGCAATGAAACATGTTCGATAGGAGAATTGTCGGTATCAATATCTTTTTTTTTTGTATGACTGACACCACATCTTAATCAGTGATACTGGTTGCTGATTCTTTGAATGTCTGTTGACAACCATATTTTAAGCCAAGAACATTTAATGAGCTAAAAACATCTCAAATCACAACATTAACCAGTCTCTTTGGGGAACGACAATCTTTTATACTACATATTCTTATTTTAAAGATAAGTATATTGCGACACCGATCAAGATCAGATTGGGATCTAAAAAAAAATGTAACGATAGAAAAGAAGACGTAAATGCAAATCTAAAAGAAAATCGGAAAAGATCAAAATACAGTTGGATTTCTATTGTCAAATACTAAGAAAAACTTTCAGTTTTCTCTAATGGCGAGTTAGGTAGTGACGAGTTAAGGCAAGTTAGGCTGACTATTAGCTGAGCTACCTACTTGTTGTAAATGATGATTAGAACAGACTGGTAAAGTGGCGAGTTAAATGGAGTAGTATGCGAGTAAGTGCGACTAATCAAATCTTTACTCGCCGATCTGATTGACAGAGAAAAAGACTAGAAATTGAAAAATGAACAAAAAATTCAAATCAACGAGTTAACGTGAGTTATAACTGGTTTACTCACCAATCTCCAAGATGGTAGTTCTAAGGCCACTGATCACTCTGTACTAAAGGCCTCAAAGTTGAGTTTGATGGAGATGCTTGTATGATCAAAAGAAAGGATATCTTGATTGCAAAAGGTAAAAGACAAGGGAAGTTGTTCAAACTAGATGTTTGTGTTATTGCTAACCAAGTTGGATGTGTTGCAAGAGAGCAAATACCTATTCAAGAGTTTTGGCATAAAAGTATGGGACACCTCAACTTCAAGTCATTGGAGGTAATGGCTAGAAAGAAAGTTGTGATTGGTCTTCCAAGTTTCCTAAAAAGTATCAATCATGTTTGTGAGTCTTGTGCTTTGTCAAAGTCACATAGACTACCTTATACTAGATCTACATCTAGATCCACAAAGCCTTTCCAAGTTGTACATTCGGATATTCATGGAATTACTGCAATTAGCAATAGTGGAACTAAGATGTATGTAACTTTCATGGATGATTTTAGTAGATTTTGTTGGATCTATCTACTAAAGAGCAAAGATGAAGTGTATGATGTCCTTGTCAAGTTCAAGAATGCAACGAAGACAAGAATCAAATGCTTGAGGAGTGACAATGGTGGAGAGTACATATCTACCAAGTTCAAGGCCTTTTGTGATGAGCATGGGATCAAGAGGGAGTATACAACACCAAGGACCCCACAACAAAATGGAGTGGCCGAGAGGAAGAATAGGACTTTATGTGAAAGTGCAAAAGCCATGAGGTTAAGTGTTAATCTTGATAAGCCATTTTAGGATCAAGCTTTGTTGTGTGCTAATTTCTTGTGCAATAGGTGGCCGAGTGCTATTTTGGATGGAATGACACCTTTTGAGATGCTATTCAAGAGGAGGCCAAGTGTCAGCTTTCTTAGAACTTTTGGATGCACATGCTATGTCAACATAACTCTTGATGATAGGATCAAGGAGGATCCATCTTCAAGGAAAGGCATATTTGTTGGATATAGTGGGGTGAGTAAAGCCTACAAGGTTTACATTATTGGAATTCGTGCTCAAGCCCAATTCCATTAGGCAATGAGCATCCTGAAACCTGTTTATACTTATTCAGAAAAAACTACAACAAAAAAATGAAGGAATAAGAAGGCTTGAATTCGCTTACAAAGTATCAAAAAAATTCAGGATCGAATTTTTTCAACCCAAACCTATTTTTTTGATCCAATGTTAATCCCATCAAAAAGAGATTTTTTGACCTCGGGTCGCATCGCATCGAGGCGAAAAATATCCGGGTGTCTTTGACCCTAGATCGAATCAGGGTCTAATAAAATCTGACCCTTTGTATAAATCCGACCTCTTGTATAATTTTGACCCTTTGTAAATTTTGACACTGTCAAATTCAGAATTTTACGATACCGCATCAACTCGAAAAATCCGATATTTTTCGAGTCAGGGTATATTTTTCGAGTCCTTGTATATTTTTTGAGTCTTTGTAAATTTTCAATAATGTCAAGATTATGTCTCGCATTGTGACACTGACAGGTCACCTACACCTATATGTACATTCATTCTAAAATGACGGCTACCTACTGCAGGATGGATGTACTTAATTAAGTAGATTAATGTCAGTTTTTAATGTAGTGATCATCTGACTTCCAATCATCAAGGAGGATCTGCATTGGAGTCAATGCACTGATCAGGTTATCATCCTACAAGAGTTATGTTGTAAATATAATTAAGTTCAGTTTTTTGATTTTTGTGCTATCTATCAACGAACTTAGCTGAAGTTGTCATTAGAGAAAATTTGAGCACAAAAGGGGCCTTTCAAAAAGATACCTTTTATTTTATTTTTTCTCAAAATTTTCTTCCACATGGTCCAATCAAAACACTCAAATTTAAAATCTACATAATGTAGCTCCTTCAAAGTGATTTTTTTTTTTAAAGGACTGTAATCTTGCGTCGAGGGTAGCCCGTAAATAAGCCATTTTATTTGTAGTATAGTATGCAACTCAGCAAAAAAACAGTGTAACTTTTGAACGACAACTCGGATTGAGACGATTACGATGCCATTAGAAAGCCCTTGACGAGACCTTTTCAACAATAGCCAACTGCGCTTGAAAGAGATATCGGGTTGACCAAGTGTCGATCGACAAAAACTTTGACTGGTCATAATTTCTTCATCGTAGAACGGAACTGGTCATATTGGGTGTCATTGAAAAGCTCTCGTTGAGGGCTTCCTAATAGCACCATAATCATCTCAATCCGAGTTGCCGTTCAAAAGTTATGATTTTTTTTTTTCAGTCACAAACTATACTACTCACATAATAGCTAATCATCAAAGATTGTGTGGGTAGGACTGCGGGCAAAAACAGATTTTATTTTAGTATTTTACATTGCCAAAAAATTGTCATCCTACGTGGCAATCCTTATAGGGCCTTTCCAAGGCCAAATTTTTCTCTAATGCTTTGAGCACCTATAGTTTTTGTGCCCAGCTTCATGCATTGTACTTATGTTTCTGATATCAATCTGAGTTCATTGTTCCACTACTATTCTATTCTATTTGCGCATTGTAATATCTGATTCATCTTGAACTCGATCTTTATTGGTAATTGACGCATTTTTGATCCACAGCTACCCTCACCACTTCCGCTGCTAATCTCGATTTTCTCTGATTTTCGACATGGTATCAGAGCGGGTGGCTCAGTAATCTACAATTTCATTGTGAATTCAGTGTCATTTCTACTGAGACCTCATATCAGCAAGTGCATAGCCAGCAGTAATCCATTATTGTTGTTTCTACCAACAATATCGATACTATACTAGAATGGATTCTACTTCTAGCTCTTCTCTGATTGACAAGCTCAATGGAGAGAACTACCATCTCTGGAAGTTCAAGATGAGAGTTGTTCTATTAGCCAATGAACTATGGGACATTGTCGATGGAACTGCCAGAGATTGATGCAGCTAGCATTACCAAATGGAGGTGCCTTAATCACATTGAACATCAATGACTCCCAAATTAGTCATATCCGACCTACACATACTGCTAAGGATGCTTGGGACATCCTAGCAACTCTCTATGACATCCGAGATGTCACTTCTAAACTCCATCTAAGGGAGAAAGTCTTCACCTTGAGGATGTCTGGCGGCAGACACTATTTCTAGCCATCTCAAGACATTCAAAAACCTTATGGAACAGATGACTGCAACAAGATCAAACATTGAAGATTCAGATGCAATGATGACTCTGTTATTGAGTCTCCCTGATGTCTATGAAATATGGGTCATGGCTATTTCGACCCAGTAGCAACTAACTTTATCTAAAGTCATATCAATGTTGTTCCAAGAGGACTCTCAGAAGCATCCAAACACTCAAATATGCTTGAGTGACAGTTTCAATTCTGTCCACACCTGATAAGGTGTCTTGCCATTCAGGGTCATTGTAATTGATCGATTTTGTAGATAGGTTATTGTAGTAACAACTTCTACCCAGAATTTCTTTGGAAGAGAGGCATGGGCCAACATGCTCTTTGCACTTGCAATGAGTGACTGAGTCTACCATTTAGCTACACCATTGGACTGAGGTGAGCTTATTTGGATTGACAAACAAAGGCTTTCTCATTATGGAAGTCAATCTCTAATCCTAATATGTAATGAATTTTTCCAAGAATGTTGTTGTATTCCGGTTGCCTTGCAAAAGTCTTTGAATTTGTTGGAGATAAATACTCCCCCTACATCAGAGCATAGAGCTTTGATTCTTCTCTAGGTTGATTTTTCAGATGATGCTTTCAATTGCATGAAGAACTTGAGAGTATTGGATTTGTTCTTCAAGAAATATGTTGCAGTCCTCCGAGAGAAGTCGTCAATAATAGTCAACAAATAGACAGCTCCCCCTGTGAAAATGGTTTGCATAGGGCCACAAATGTCCATGTGTACAAGATCTAGCAAATTTCTAAAAGAACGTATAGAATCTAAAGTGACTGGAGTTCTATCATGCTTGCTGATAATACAGCTTTCACATGAAAAATTTGATTTGCTAATGAAGGGTAGATCTTGTACTAAAGATTGTTTCGACATTTGCTGAATACAATTGGAATTTAAGTGGCCTAATGCATATCAATTGATTCAGAAGTTGAAATATAAAGAGCTTGACTACTTGCAGAATAAGAGTGACTGAGTTTGTACAAATTGCCACATCGTCTACTGAAAGCAAGGATCGGAAGTGCCATAGTTAGCAGTAGAGATAATGAAGATGAATAATTTAGATAAGCGTAAATGAACAATATAGTAGTGAGACAAAAATTTCACTCTGATTAATATTAACAATGAGTACAATGGCTTGAAGTGCTAACTTCAGCTTGTCGTTGAGCGTGATAACGTTGGCTACTAGAATTTTTCTTGAGAGAAGATTGATTCATTAGTTAACTCAACTATTGATGATGTATATATATTCTAGCTACTAACAAGTGTAGCCCTTATTAAAAAGATATTTTGGTATTTTGAACTACTTAGTTAATTAAAAAAGCCTGATTGAAGGTAACCGCCATTGGAGATATTTTATTTACATACGTAACTCACGTAAGAGATACACATGCAAGTGGAGAAGAGTGAATCAGAGTTCCTACATGAACTCCATTGTGTCTTGCTTATCTGATTTCTTAGAAGCATAGATATCTGAGAGAGTGAAAGACATTCAAGAGATAGAGATAGTTATTTAATCTGTTGTTGTAGGTGTGGAGAAGAGACCTCAAGCACCTCAAGATCAAGTGACGTATGACAAGAGAGCAAAGAAAGCTCTACACATGATTAAGATGAATGTTACCAATGAGCTTCTCAAGGAAGTTGGTAAGTGCACATCATCTTTGGGGGCCTGGGAAGCTTTGAAGAAGCTTTATGAATCCAAGTCTATATCAAGACTGCTTACTCTTAGGAGGCAAATCCTTCAAAGTTTGCAAAAGAAGGAAGAGAGTACTCATGCTTTTGTTTTGAGGGATAAAGCATTCAATGATGAGTTAGCATGTATTGATGAAAGCGTTAAGGAGGTAGAACTTGTTCAAGTTATACTTAATGGCTTGTTGGATGATCATGCTAATCTTGTTCAAAGTTTTGCTATTCAACATACTTTGCCAAGCATTGTGGATTTTCAAGAGATCTTGGTGAATGAGGAGTATAGGCTTCAATCAAGAGGAGGTGGATCTACATCGACATCTCATTATGAAGAGGAGGCTATGTTCATCAAAGGCAAGTTGAAGGGCAAAGGCAAAGGCAAGTGGTCTAAAGGGCAAGATCAAGGTGAGACTTCTTCTTTTGGCAAAAATAAAGATAAGTCTAAGTTGAAATGCTTTTATTGTGGAATCAAAGGGCATTGTTCAAATGAATGTTTGAAGAAGCAAAGAGATGAAGGTAGCAAGCAAATCAACTCTACTACTAATGATGAGGATCTAGGTGGTGGTCATTCTCTTTTGATTTGTTCTTCAAGTCCAATATCAAGTGAAGGTGACAAAGATTCTTGTCATTCACAAAGCATAATCTTACAGTGCCTTCACCTTTAATAGCTTGTGTGCTATTGTCACCAAAGTGAACAAATTTTTGAGTACTGTAAGGTGTATAGGACTCGAAATAGCCAATGAGGCTAGTCATGTGCTGAGTGGTTCCGGAATCCAGGAACCAAGAACTGTCGCCAGATGCTTCTTGATGGTTGGTCATGAAGGCATCATCATCTGCTTCTTGAATAGGTTGTGGAGCTTTTGCAGCTATATTTTCCACTTGATTCGACTGTCCCTTGCTATTGTTCTTCATTTGAAGTATTCGGCAGTCTTGAATTTTGTGGTTGTTTTGATAGGAGAAACTATCAGTGACTTAAGTATGAAATATGATAATTACAGAACAAGAAAACAATTACTCTATCGGCTAGTAGAGTCTTGTACTGTGGAAGATAACCAAGCTACGAAGATAGCTCTGATACCATGTTGTGGAGAGAGGGGAGAATAAATAACGAACACGAACGAGAAACAAACTCGAACAAGAAACAAATGAGAAGCAAACTTGAACAGAAAATGTCCGTGCGCAGCGGAATGAATTATTTGACTCTCTCTCCGTAAGCATCACTACACCTATCAAAATGAAGAGAACTTTAGTGATAGAAATCACAGTCATTCTAGATTACGTAGCCAAACATTTTAATGGATGAAGCGCTAGATGAATGATTTATCACGAATTGCAAGAAAATTATCTGTCGCGAATGATTCGCGAAGAGCTAGACTGTGCTCGACTGATAATTAGTCGCGAATTTTTCGCGAAAGACAAGACTAAAAGTTGATCGTCTATTACCAGAAAGAGCAGCTAGAAAGATCAGACAAAATGAAGAACAAGCATAGCAATATTAACACAGATCTGAATGTAGAACAAAGAGTTGTATCAGATTAAGTATATCATGTATACAAGTTAATAATGCGGTAAAGCACAATACAATAGCGGACGAAACCGCGTGCCCTACAAATCTTATCTTGTCTATAATGAGGAATGAAACCTCTTCTCTTAGTCTCTTCTTCACTCACTTGATCATCTGATCATCATCATCATCTGAATGGTGTCCAAAATATGTATATATATATAATATTATAGGTGTGCAGACGTGAAAGTATAGAGTAAATGTGTTGTCTGTAGGAGATCGTGGGTGGCTGCAATCGTTGTCCAATCTGTTAGCGCAACTGCATGGAGTGAGCGTAAAAAGGGTGCGACGTCAGCCAGTGCTGAAGTGAACGTTGGTGATGATGCAAAAAGTGGGTCACTCTTACAAATAATGTCCTTAAGATAAGATTTACAGGGTGCCTTAGCTTTTAGGACACCTTCAACATTTTGTAGGATAGGTCCTTGTTTTGCCTGTCACCATAACCTGTGTAAAAACACAGTGTTTGTGATTCTTTAGCCCTTTATTTGTCTGTGCGAATTTGCGTGTAAATATGCAGGCTGCGTGACGATGTTAGTAAATATGCAGCAAGAATGAAGGCAGATTAAAAATAGAAGGAGTAAATCCAACAAACTTACCAAGCTGAAGCCTTCCACTTTTGTCATTAAGCTAGCTGATCAAATGACAGTACGTCCTAGAGGAATGGTTGAAGATATATCTGTCAAAATAGTTGGAGTGCAGTTTGTCATTACTTTTGTAGGTTATAACTTATAACTCGCTGAGCTCACAGAACAGAGCATGGACCCTACCTAGATCTCTAGAAAAATGGCAAGTAAAGAGGGCAACAAAAAGGTAAGAAAAAGTCTATGGGCAAGTAATAACCCTGTAAAAAATGCAAGGAAAAATCAAGCAAATGGAAAACTAAAACCCATCTAATCAGTAGCTTAGCATCGTCTCCCCAGGAACAGTGCCAAAAAAATGTTGGACCCTTTCCGTATCTCCTTAATCGTCGTGATCAAGAGGGCAAAGATGGGGTTTGGATCTCCAACCGGGTGAGTATCAATGTAGTAACGAGATTCAATCTAATGGGGAGGGGGTTAAACTACGGATCTAGATGGAATCTAAGCCTACCAAGGTTGTCAATCTTGGCTTTGGATCTGAAAATGAAATGGCTTAGATGAGGGGTGGATTGCTTGACATTCTTCTTGTCTTTTTTTTGGTTTTGGTGCATGAAAATCCTCTTCTTGGATCTTGGATTTCTTGGTGAATCTATGCTTCGTGACTCTAGATCTTCTCCTCTTGAGGCTTATCTTCTCAAGGGAGGGGAGCAATGGAAATGAATCTACCTAATGGATCCTACTGATCAATCCAAATGTGTTTCTAACACCTATTCTACTATTGTGTGATTTTGTGGATTAGAAGGATGAAAGCTTGAGCTAATGATCATTCAATATGTGATAGCATGATAAGATAATAACATTCAAGGATTCATACATCCACAATCAATCATACAAGTGCAAAAAAGGAGGGTAAGAAAAGGTGGAGGAGTCTTAGCTTCTCTCTCTCAATCTCTATTCTTCACAATGGAAATGATTACAAATGGTCTCACATTCCTACTTATAGACAAAGCTAGGGTTAGGGTTTTTGGTTCACCCAAAAACCATGTGCCATAACAACTTGACTATCTTAAAAAGTTAAAAGCCAAGATGCATTTTAAACTACTTGGGTCCTTTCTTATTATTGGCCCATTGGAGTTGAGATCTAATTCTATTTCTCACGTCGTCGGCTTACGAGTAGAATGCACCTTCTAAGAGTGTCTGACATTATATTTAAAATTAGATCTGAGTCTTTTTGCCGACTCAGCCATGCTTTTATTCTCGTCACCGTAAGACATGTTGGGGAGGCACTGGGCTTTGGTTTTACTCATTGGCCGGTCGTGACTTGTCAACCTTCTGATATTGGCGTTCCCTGGAAATCTAGATTCTGGAACTCCTCCTTCGTTTATTGTCGACGCTCCATAGTGTAGTTTGGCAGCTCGATTACTTCACTTGATATTCGTTAGTAGGCACTTTCGGCATCTGGAATCCATTAGAAGAATCTTCACCAGAATCTTCTAACAGGTATAAATATACCCATAGGGATCCCACTAGTGCATGCTTAATTTTGGTGATTGTAGCTACATGCTACTGGTCTCTCTTATTGAGTTTTGTGTGGTCCATAGCTTGAGCGCTAGATCCGTTTGATCTAGGGTTGGTTGAATTGGTTTCTCTATCATCCCATTCCCTTGGTTTCTTTGTATCAGTTATCTACTTTGGATCCTTGGTGGTGGTCTTGAAACCTGCTACCATGAAAGGGTTGTCCATATTTCACAATCTTTCTTAATAGGATTGACTATGATAAACCATCTTTTAGAACCAATGTACATATTCAAAAATGTAGGGCCATTTGGGAGCACTTAGTTGGTTCTAATGATACAAAAGCCACATGTCAGGACCTTAAAAAAATGGCAAGGATAGTGGATTTATAGCCACAAACCATTGGGCTGAAGTTGTCCTCCCAAAGGCTTCATGGAACTTTTCTATGAGATAGGAGAAATTTGTAAAAAAGATGGTAGTCTCATTTCACACTCCTATGAGACACATGCATTTCCCAAGTGGTGCCTTGACAATGGGACAACAAGTGAAGTCTCGCGATTGACACAAGCTTTTAAATGTTTGTATGTTTTCTCTTTCCTCATGTGTTTTATAATTGCCTCACCTACCTGAAAATTTCTCATGACGTCATTTTGATGTACATAGTTCGTGTTCTCCCTTGGTGTTAAGAGGCTTACATAAGAAGCAAAATCTAAAAGATCAATGGTTTAGTGAGATATGACCAACGTAATTCATATTATTTCTAATTAGTTTAACTACTACCCGATTCAAAATATGACTTATTCAATAGTCTTTGTTTACTATATATCTAGACATGTACATTTCATCCAAAGAAATATCGTTAACCTCCATCAAGAAGGCAAGACAATAGTCAATCAAAGTAGTGTGCTTGATCAAAAAGCACTTTTCTACATCAATTCTCACCATTTAGATGCACCTCATTGTACATTTGGTGGATGATGTGCAGGTACCTCATTCATTTTGGATTGTTCGTTCATCCTTAGTATTTTCAAGTTTGATATTATTTCTTTATCTGATTGGAATTATCATTGTAGGTATTGTTAATAGTAGATGGATGTGTTTTTTTTTGGAACAAAAACATTAGAAGGATTTGTAAGACAAAGAGACAAAGAGACATGGTAGAGGGGTGGATAGTGCGAGAAATTATGGTATACATTAGATATTTCCTTGCTTGTATGGATTCTAATATTCTTCATCTCTAGGATAATAAAGAAGATGGATCAATAAGTTATTAATGAGGAAGGGAATAAGTCTTGTATTCTTAACATTCAAAGAATGCAAAAGTGAACTTCAAGATATAAAGAGGCTGAAGCCCACAAAACAATTTTCAAAAGCACATCTTCAATATTTTCATTGATATTTTTTATGGTCATTGTCAAAATGGCTTCAATCACCGTGACAATTATGTTCAAGACATAATCTGGGGCCTAGAAAAACATCACTTCTACCCAAAATCATACCTCTACCATTTCATAATATGAATCAAATTACTCCAAATAAGGTATCACATAAGTAATTTCACCCCTAATGGAATACAAACCAAAAGTTAGCACTTGTATCATTTAATCTTTGTCATCAATGAAAATATATAGAAATTCTTTCCAAGTACCATGTTCTTCATTGGAATTGAATTCAGTTGTTCCAATGTGCTTTGCGAAAAGCCTTAATAGCATGAACTTCATGAAGCCTCCCCATGAAGTATGCAACAATTCACCTATTTGACATTCACTTGTCCCCATTGTGTCATTTATCTTAAATAGTAGATTCTTATGTATTTCTAGCAACAATACCTCCTCTACCAAATACACATACTAACTTCCATTTCTAACCACATCTGCAAATGATCTCCCATTTAAGCACCCACTAAACTAAACATTTTCCGTAAGATTGCTTCTGTTACCAACCACCAACATTCTCTCATATCAAGGCTCTTCCCATTATCCACAAGAGAATTATTCTTACTGGTGGTATAGTTGCTAAAGGACCTTTGCATAACCAATATTGTCGTTCTCTCTTTTCCCATTGTCGATCTTCCTCTCTTCCCTCCTTTGAAATACATAACCTCATATAACATTGTAGATATTTTTTTCTTCCTCATCATATTCCACCTCCCTATGATTAACTAGGTCCACGCATTCCAACCCATGTCTCTTGGACATCATCTTACTTGCAATGTTACAAGTATCAAGAACTTTGGTCTTCTTCACTTGTCAATTGTTTTTGGAATGTTGAAGCAACCTATGTCACCAACCTTCTCCTAGGTAAATGTTGTAGATTAAAGCACAACACAATCTAATTTACAAAAACAACACAAAACTTGCAAAGAAAACCAATCAAAATGTCACGTCAAAAATGCCAAAAAGATTTGGACTAATCTCTCAAGATCTCAAGTCTAGCCACCCTTTTCTTCCATCATCAACCACTTTTTCCCTTCTTTATCATACTTGTGATATCAAAATTTTATGGTAAATCTTGGACATAATTGATGAGGGGATATGGCTAGTCTCTTGTACTTCTGTACTATTTGTGCATGAAATCAATCCTTTTGTACTTTTGTACTAGTGGCAAAAACAAAATAGATTGGGATGACTTGTGAATATTTAGTTAGACCAAGTTAATGAAGTATGTGCTAGAATGCTTTGTTATTTCTAGAGTATGTAAAGAGTTTGATTATTGTTTTTTTATAAGGGTTTATGTGAAATTAATGATACTATGATTTGTAGATAGAAATATACACTATACATATGGTGATAAGATGAGCATTAAGAAAGAGCCAAGGCTACCACAACGTGAATGACACAACCAAAAGGATTGAAGCCCACACAAGAAGGTGAGTGTTTGTATCTTACACAACTCTATGGCCTTGACTTTTAGCCTAAGTAAGGCTCACACATAGTTCAAGGATTGACCATGTTATTGATAAATTTGATCAATGAACGCATTGTAGCTTCAAACTCAAGGCACCATTGTTTATGAGACGGACTTGAATGTTCAACAAGTGTGAAAATCACTCTTGGTTGTCACAACGTAGAGCACGAGGGAGACTATTAGAGAATTCACAAAAGAAACAATGCATTGAATAATCAGTAGAAAGCTGCATGAAGCGCATGAGCCTTGAGCCTGGGGTCTGGACCCCCCCTGCTCCCCCCGGCCTACTGAAAGCTTGGTCTTCAACCCTGGAATGATGACGGTGGGACCTGGGCCCGGGCAATAGGGCCTAGGCCTTTAACATGGACATTGAACAGGGCTTCAACAGCCTCCTTTTTGCTTGGTTATGAGTTATGAGTTATGAGCTGGTCTCGTCGGTGCAGGCCCCAGGGCAGGCAAACCGTCGAGCTCTAGCCAATAGCCATGTAGCCATACAGGATATCCATTTAGCAAGTGCCAACTGCCAACTTCGAAGCAGCTGCAAGTTAAGGCCGGGTGTCCACGCGCGCGGGACACACATTTTTCCTCGCCCCCCACGCCCCCCCCCCCCCCCCCCCCCCACAGGGCTTTTACGACTAGGAATGACTGGGATCAGCTGATCGTCTATACTCTCTGCCGCTGCGCTGCTGTTTCTGTCCGGACGCACTGATGACTGATCCCGCATCCGACCGAAGGCCAGCAAACAAGGGCAGGGAAATTGGACAGATGCTTCTTCAGTAGGTGCACCGGTGATCTGGCTATCTTCATCGTATGCAACATACTCATTGCTACGGAGCTACCGTATGAGAATTAGGAGAAGTTTTTTTTTTTCCGAAAATTAGAAGGTTTTCATCATGCTGCAGCGGAACATACTGAGTGATGAATGTGGAGGAAAGAAGTTGACAAATTCATTGACGATGCAGGTGCTGATAATAATTTTGAATTAGTTCTTGGGATCGAGAGTAAATCCGTCGCTATTGTTTGAAAATTGATGTTAATATCCGTACGTCCCACGGTAAACATGAGAGAAATTAAACGAAAGTTCATATTTGTGCGAAAGGATTTTGTTTTGAACTTTCACTTTCGAGAGGACATGCTACATAGACTTGCATGTGGTTAGTCAGTAGACTTTTCTGGCAATCCAAGTTCTGATGGATTCATTTATGCATCTAATTCTCAGAAACTTCGAGCCGGCTGCCATATTGTAGTTGAGCTGGCTTATTTTGACGGTTTTTTAAACTGTAATTCTAATTTATCTTTGTCGGCCTTCTGGCTCATTCTGAGTGTTAGTGGGCGGGCGTTAAACAGTTTGGGAGCAGGATCTGCGTGTTTGACATTTGTTTGCTACCTAACCCTATACAAAAAGTTTTGCTCCTGGACTCAATCAGTCTCAATGTTCAAGGGATTTCAATGCTGCACAGACAGTGCATGCATGCATTGCGGAGAACTGCACCGTTGCGTTCGGATCGACACCTTGGTATAAATCGTGAGCTATTGCTTAATAAGCACGGCCCGCCGTCCAGAGAATGCATCAATTACACAAGGCATTAATTATGAAATTGCTAAATTAATCCGTACAAATCGGTGAATCTCGTCATCTCGATTCTGGACTCTCTTTTATAGACCACACTAGTCTGAACAACTCAGCAAACGTGATCGAAGTGATCCAATGCAATCTAAGCCAGAAGTTCTAAGAACAGAGAATTGCAGCCTGAGGGTACATACTAGAAGGGCGCGCGCCGCGCAGAGCCATGCGCTTTAAGAATCAATAATCAGATCCTTCAAGAATCGGACTCGTCACTCGAGACCGCAGACGTATTCTTGAATTTTAACTTTTGAAGGCTCTCATCCGTTAACTTTAAAGCATTGGCTAGCCGCTAAATATGTACAGTTCATTTTACACGTGGTATTGCATAAGGTAGTGACAGAATATTCGCTTTACTTTTTGGTGCAGACTCCAGAGAAGGCCAAACCGGGATTGCGTATATTTGCCAAATTAATGGTATACGCCTCACATAGGTGGGAAAACCTGTGACTCAGACGCCTGAGGTCTGTATTTCTAACCGTCTTCATGCTTCTCAAATGGTCATGCATGAGGTCACTGGCTATTATCTGTGGTGGACCGTGGTGCCGGATACCTTCAGGCTTCAACCTTGCGTCTCATGCGCTCATCAGCACGTCAGCAGTACTGGATTGCGTGGCCAGTGTAGAATCCGGATTGCGTGGCCAGTGTGGGATCGAGACTCTATTAGATTAGATACATAGACTATAAATTATCGCAGATCAAATCATCACAGGATCAGGATTCGGCCGATTTGCTACTCACGATTCAACCGCTTTTGGAGATAAAACTAATGCAAGTTTGCGATCGCCGATTATCTCTAACTCAGGAAAAATCTAGAGCTAAATAAAAGCTTCGCTGTAAAGTGTGGCTTATACGGAAAGTTAGTGATTGAGCGGGAAAAGAGAAAAAGCTGAAAATCAAGAGCTTATTAGGGGTCAAATGAAGCGCTGCGTGCGCCCTGGAGTTGGTGCCGCTGTATATATTTGACTGAAGTACTACGAAAATGTTCACATCTCGCTCAGACCCTCCGTTGATTTGACAGAAGAGCTGTGAAAGATTGTGGCTCTCATTCCCGGCCACATGCTTGCGTATCTCACAAAACAAGAGATCAAGCATAGAACTTCATTGTTTAGTGTTTTAAGATCAGCTGGGTTTGTCAGATACGCTTCGTCTCAACATCGACCAATAAAATTTACAATTCTCTCTCTCTCACAGGGTTTGTATACGGTTGTGAATACTTCGTTTCTGAGCAGGTCATCCACTTCACTCCGTTTCTTGACAACTATTCTTTGCCGACCAGGCTATTTCTCTAGCTTTTTACCACAAACGCAGTGAATGCATCAGACTCCAGACTACGCGCGCCTATGCACACATGTTTTACATATATTCTTGATTTATAGCTCTTTTCTTTTAATATCGATTTGGAGATTAATCTGTACTCCTAGACCTAGTTGGTACTTGAGACAAGCCTGTTTCTTTAGTTTAGTCTAAAACCCATAAGCGTCCAGTTTTATCGTTGTGGTTTCTCACATTTCTGTTATCTTCATTTTTATCGTTTCCTTATTTCGGTAAGATGTGCTCTATTTTTTTCTCCTATCAAGTTCATTCTAGGTTGTACGGTTCATGATCATGTTGTATCATATACATAGATCCTAGGCTCTAGCTAATTTCTGAACATTAGCAAGGCTTACACATCTTCATGTACCGCCTTAACGACCGTTGCTGATCTCCGCCCATCTGACAGTGCAATGAAATATAAAGACTTCCATCTCATTTTGTGCGAAGGAGCTGAACTGAACTTCAAATTCCTGAATAGTTCCTGTTCACTGTGCAGATTAAACGTATGTTACATGTGATATTCTAACTTGTAGGTTTGCGAATGGTTTTCAAGGTCGACGTTGATGTTCCTCTAAGTCGGAAGCATAAGCGAGCAAATGAGTTCTCTATTAGGAGCCAACATCGAAATTCTTAGGCTGTCTGCTGATATTCATTCATCTTTATTTTGTGAGTAGTGCTCTCTTTTTCTGTCGATGCCTTGTGTCTTTTCTGGTTTCAGATAATCTGAACTGTAGTGCTCACATCTGGGGGATCTTTCGAGGTAAGCAAAAAACCAAGGTGAGTCCAAACTCCTTCAAGCTACATTTTTAAGCTAATCTTACTGGAAAAATGCTTTTCCCATCACAAACGGTATGACTTGATTTAAGGTATATCTGTATTCGCAAGCCATGACATGCTGCAAGATCCTGCAGACCGGGTGATTAGAGAAACTAGTTAAGGATTAAAGGAAACTTCTCGTCTGTTCCTTCACATAACCCAAATATAAGGGTTCATACGTGCTTCACTCAAATAGATGAACGCTGCAAGATTGATCTATCTTACGAAATATTCAGACCGATAGTTTGGTCGAGATACATACACATACTCATGGAAGGGTACCATTCACAGAATATAGATCCTGAGGACGAATATGCTAGAATTATTAAAGCATTAACAAGTGATTCAGCAGCCGTAGAACCTTTCCCATCAGTTTCTCCACCAGCATTTACGGAACCACTGCTAATGTCAACGTCTACTGCCTCCTGGAGTTTTCCGTTGGAGCTGCAAGAATCGTTCGTCGCCCTAGACCCCAACCTTCGAGGACAGCGCCAATTTCAAACTTTGAATTCACCAACTCTCGGCATTGATAATGCTGGATGGCGATATGAAACCTCAAGAAGTGCTTCTTTACTCGTGGATGATGAAGATACGATACGAAAACAAGGTTCACCTGTCTCAACTTTCAAAATTCCCTTTGTGTCTATAGGTACAAGTGGAGAACCCCAGTAAAGGGAATAGTTCTCGACTATTTAATTTTCTAATTCCCTTTTCTGCAACAGAACCTCAAGCGATGATTGAAGCAGGGACTCCAGGTTCACCAGATTCTGGCGCTTCTTCTTCATTTAGTGAAGGAGCTGAAGAATTAGAGACCACACTTTCTCATGAGCTAGTCGCTAGCAGCAGCGGCTCCGCCAGTGGAAAACGGAAGTTCCTTGGGAAAGCGCTGGACAAACCAGAAGAAATACCTTCTATTACAGAAGGGAGAAAACAGTAAAACTCATTTCAGATTGCCAATACTATTTGTGTGTCTGTGTCCATCAACTTATCTATTTTCAGTTTACGCAGATGTTTGCTTTTCTGAATTTTCTTTTGCATTTAACCATCTTAGCAAGATAAAAAGGACGCGATAAACATGGTGCTGAAAGCTGTAGATTACTGTTGACGGAGTAGAATTGGAATTTTGCTTTACTAAATAGAATTTAGCTCATCAAGAATTAGAAGTTTTGAGAAATATTTCTCAACTGTGATAGCAGAAATAAACCTCGCAAAAAAGGGCAGAAGAGAGACCGGGGACCTAGATATGCATTTCAGACAAGGAGTGATGTGGATATCATGGACGACGGCTATAGGTGGCGGAAATATGGTCAAAAGGCTGTTAAAAACAGCCCTCATCCCAGGTATCTTACGAATTAACCATATGATCTATTTATTTAGTAGGTAGATTCATGGGGCATGTGCTAGCATTGCAATTGAAGGACATTACCACTTCAGCAACCATAGAGGCGACCTTAAACTCATCAGAAGATATTTTAATGATCGATCATCATGTTTAAACTTCAAATTTTTCTGAGTCTTCATTTACCAAGAGTAATTTAGAGATTCAAAGGATACATAACACTCGCTGAAACTCTTAGATTGTGAGTAAAGTGATAGTACTTTCTAGTCTGAGATACTTTGTTTCAAGATTTCGCAGCTAACTTTACTTTCTAGAGTCCATAATAAAATTCCTCAACTAGGATCGCAAAACATATCTTATTACTTTTAAGTCCTCATACGCAAACATAGAACTAATCATTTGAAGCAAGTTATGTCAAAGCGAAACCTTGTAGAAGATTAGAAATAAAAAAAGAATCTAAGAAATCTTCATGTGACGGCACTATAGACAGGCAGATTTATTTACGTCTTCTTTATCATATGCCATCTGAACTAATTTTGACTCTTTCCGGCGTTGGATTTCCTACCTGCTTCATTTACAACCATGCAGGAGCTACTATCGATGTACAAACACTAGATGCTCAGTGAAAAAGAGAGTGGAACGGTCTTCTGAGGATCCTGGCCTAGTCATTACCACATATGAGGGCATACATAATCATCACAGTCCTATGACTATTCGAGGTCAAACAGAAGCTTTTTCTTTCGCAAGTCATCTTCCAGGCTTTCCTCAGCCGCAGTTGCGACCAGTTCTGCCATTAGAAATGCCAGAGGATCAAAGGCAAAGAAGTTTTGATTTCGGAGCGCAGCTGATACGTCCCACTCAAGAACCCCCAACAGATGAAGGACTTTTGGAGGATATGGTGCCACCGGGAATGCTAAAGCCTTGACATGAAAAAGGTATAACTTTAGGAATTGACAGGAATACACATTGACCGTCAACTCTCCATGGATCATTCTGTTATTAACGTCCTCACTTGCCACTATCTGACTAATGGGATTACAAGTACCGCGGCCCGCCCTTTCCTCAATTGCCTTATAAATTTTGTTTCCTTACATTTGATCGCAGTATTGCTATCGATGCTTGGATTATAATGTTTATTTTCTCACTATATCTGGTTCTTTATAATGGAAAATGCACTTAGAATAGGAACCTGAAAGTAGAATTGAATTATTATATATAAGTTTTTAGATATAGAGACCATTTTTCCCTCTCTTATACCGGAAGTTGGAACACCCTTTCAAATACGAATTACGATCTTTCTGTTCAGGTACGGCTGTATTCCTTTTACTCGAAATGGGAAATTTAGAATGTTAAACGATGCTCAGAAATGTTAGCTCTATCCACCGCGTCCACGATTTCTATTGTCTTCTAAAGGACAAAGTAAGTTAAACATATACCTTAGAACTTGAAATATGGTTAAACATGATAGCTACGGCAAATAAAGACGTGAATTAAGGGACGCTGTCCAGTTTGCACATCGTTCTTATCTAGTTCCAACTTCCAAGGTTCACGTACCTATAGAGAATCGAGATGCCTTCATACTCCGTGTTTGTATGATTTGCAACTTTACTACGCCCTTCCAAAAGAATGCCTCCAGCGGAATACGGAAATAAGGTTCGTACAATAGGCCTACTTTGTGCAGATATTGCAAAGATAAGCTTGATGTTAAGTACTTTATTGAAAAACATGGAAACAAACGCTAATTAAGACTGTTGCTTCCAGGGTTTAAAAGATGCTATGATTATCTGTCTGGAGAGCTTATCATCCTGTAATGAAGAATACCTTTAATTATACCCATCGGTATTGCTCATGAACATTTTATCTTTTCCTTTGGCGCATTTGCTCATCAAGACCTTCTGTACATTTGAAACATACGAGTAGCTCCACTTTTTACAAGCTGGATATCGATGACTAAAACTGAGTCTAATTTTTCCAAGTTCCAAATCTTCTAGTGCTTCTACCCATAATTAACAATTTCAGTGTCAACTAGATCTGAACAGCCTTCGTTACCAGTATCTCTCAGCGTTCAAAAGTAGGCTTCGTTATTTTAAGGGTTTACTTTTCGTGGGCTGATCTTCCTTTTGAAACCAAGTGAAAATGCTAAACGGTAGGCTTAAGAGAGGTAACTAAAGGATAGCCTAACATGATACTACCATCTCAAAGTGAAGTAGGTCCACAACCAACCTACTATAATAAGTTTAGTCCGTCACAGTTTTGGCTATCTAATCGTAGAGCTTGATCTATCCTTGGCCACTCTGTATTTGTCACTACTGACATTGAAACAATATTTTCTGCAGCTTCTCAATGTCTGGCAGCGACAGTGCTGATATCTTCTTTCAGCTGAAGCTTGTGGACGTGGTTTGTCATTGAGCAAGATTATCTAACCCAAATAGCTCCAAAAGTTGCATTATAAACTGACATGAGTATTCTCGGTTTCTAACTAGACCTTCAACGAATCTAACACCCATGGGACTCGGTGTGTTTCCAATGTTTTTGTATTGTCGTCCAACGAAATCGAACTGCCATGGAACCACATTCAATTCCCGACTACTGAAGCTTCTTTCATTTTTATTTCGACTAACCATGCAGAATACGGTGAATAGTGAGTCCTCTAATAAATGGCGAGTTGGTGGGTACTTCTTTTATTCTCCTTGAGGTTTGGAGTTCCATTCCAATACGTGGCTTGAATGAGGACATACAAGAGAAAAAAAATACAGTGAACAACGTTCCTCAATTAGGCATGCACAGCCTTCGAGATGTATCCTGCTGATCCATGGATCCTTTCCTTCTTAAAACTTCTTAGCAGCACGTAGCAATAGAAGAAATTAGAACAATAGAAATAGATGAAAGAAAATTACGAACATACAATAGCTTTGCGGCTATGTCTAGGACCTGTGAAGTCGTTGAGCTACAGCGATGTGTATATGTTGTTTTTCGCTGTAGTCTGTAACTACTATTGATCATCGATCAAGAAGTTAGAACTCAGTATGACTAAATATTTTTGGAAATGGCACGTTTACAGTTCACATACTGGCTATTTATTGGCCCATGTGAAGCGTTGCAGGGCCGTGCGAACCTCTGGTCTCGGCCAATAGCCAGAATGTGTAAGCTGAGACGCTTCAAGAGTCCTCATCTTGAAGTCTGTAGTTAGATTCCCTCAAGCGCACATGTGACATGCGTCATGTAGATACAAATAACAAACGTAAACGTTCATTCTTGGCAATTGCGAGCTTCAAGTTTCCAGCTGCCGACCGATGGTGGCGTCTCGTGCTGCAGGCTGCAGCTGCGCAGCATATGCCATTTATTACGCAGTATTTTTGCAATCTTTTATTCAGTAGGTTGAATGAACTTACTCTATACTGCAAAACCTAGACAATCATGAAAAAATTCGTACTCGTTCGAAGATATTTAGGGGGAAAGTATTCCACTCGAGGAAATGATAATTCTAATTTTCTCACGTATTATAATCTGCCTTTACTTTCGAGGTTATTACAATTTACAAGGATCTCCGACAGTTCAAAGGACGAGTCTCGAAACTCGAGTGCCCAGGCCAAATTTGTATGTGTTCACAGGTTGATCTCATGTAGTAAGCAGTCCAATCTGAATATTTGACTTGTTTTCACTTTCTGCCCTTAGTTATCTTTGTCAGAAAATCAACTTGAAAAACAGCATCAAAAGGAATAAACAGACTCCGATTAGGGATTTACTCCACACGTCAAACTTCAAAGTCGCTCACGACTCACGATCCGCCAAAACGATTGCCAACTTTAAGGCACAAACTTAACTAAAACTATGCCCTAACTAAAACTATATAAGCAAGCTCCAAACACACAATTTTCAAGAACATACAACTATACTCTCGCACAGCTCTATACTAATTCAAGGCCTCAAGATCAAGCAAGAATCGTGCAGTTGAGCTTGCTTGGGTGCGATCAGTTTGCCCAATGAACAACTGCTCAATGCAAATTATACATATAGGCGAAACTCTAAGGGTCAAATTTACTTGCAATCAATAATTTCAAAATTTGTATATTGATTAAGAGTAAACGCTGTTTTTTTCCCAGCATGATCCTATATATAATCAAACAGTGAGGTAGGCTAGGCTTTCTTAAGAAGGAGCTGGATCCGGGATTCGAGCCTGCCTGACACAATATATCAACTCCACAAACCGCTGAGGACAATGTCGAAGCTTTTTCATAATCCGTAGCTGTTGAATTGAAAAGTATGATCCGGCAAAAGTGATTCCACATAAATGATTATTCTAAACGTAAACCATGACGTGCAAGGGAGTGACGATGGGGTAAGTGGCTCCCAAAAAGTTGTATTCTCACGCCCATAAGACCTATATAGCTTCACATTACATCAAGTTGTCCTCACTTGGCAATTCAGACTCAAATGCCAAGAAGTTTTACAAGTCCCACTTTTAAGTAGTAGGTCCCTCCGGGGCTCAATCAATCAAGTCTCAACAAATGTTGTTGTCAAATTATTAATAAAAATTATATCTAACTTTCTCCTTCTGACCTCCAAGTCTCGTCAAATGTTGTTATCAGATTATAATAAGAATTATGACCTCACACTTTTTCCTTCTTTATGTGAAGGACTGAACGAAGTAGTCATTGCCACACATATATCACACTGAAATGGTGTTTTGTCTTACACCCCTCGTTCAACGTGTGTGGCAATGACCACTTCATACTATCTTTCACATGACTAGATTACGACCAGCAACCAAGTGCCTTTCTTTGAGAGTGGATTTGAAGACAGACATAAATTAAATGTGGATATTCGGAAGAGCTCTCACCAACTTTTTCGGTTGAGGAAACAACTTGGGGCTATTTTTTTATCTACAAATTTATAGTACACAAAAAGGATTCGTCATGGATGTCTTCATGACTTGATGAGTGCAAGATAAATATGAAGTGGATGTATTGACAAGTCTGCTATTAGTAATTAGAGCGTTAATAACAAAAAAAGTAACACACTATTGGGGAGGCCACTATGGATAAAAATGTTGATTATAGTAGCAAAGAAGATGATGATCGTCTTCAATAAAAACTAGACTATAAACTGGATATTTTTGTATCCACAACAATGAGCTAGCTCTTATTACGCATAGCCAAATTACATCTACTTTGCATGGATGCTAGATGCAAGTGTTGTAAGAGGGGTGAGGTATTGTCTCCAAGAAGGATAGTTTCAATGCCAGATAAAAAAGGTTTGAGATTGTTTTATCTCCATAAAAGTAGCCAAAGGAATCCCCTCACCATCTCATTCCTTTTGGATTCGAGGCCAAAGCTTAACCCTAGTGCATAGTTTGACTGATTCCAGCACTACCAATGTCCACAAATTGTGCTGAACATAAAATCCTCTAAATGTTAGGCATGTAGTGTTGTTTTTGTAGTGAAAATATTATGTTTGTGTATATACATATGGGCTGAAGAGCACACATAATAAGGATGTAGTACAAGAAATTTTTAGAAGTCATGAAAATAAAAATAATGAGGAATCAATCTCGAACAATATTGGACCGGACTAGCA
>CM055093.1:10077946-10171686 GCA_029204225.1 Diphasiastrum complanatum | reverse complement strand
TTTGGCCCAAAAAGTGTTTAGGTTAGAAAAGGTCCAAAGACTTTCCCGTTGTTCTTTTGTATAACCAAAAAGTTTAAGTAAAAGAAGATAATCCATTCTGCACTAGAGTTCTGACTACAAAAAGGTGGAAGAAAAAATGTTAATTCTTGCTGGAATGTCTAAAATTTTGTCTTTAGTAGTGAATACACTACATTGTTCTTCCTCTCAACAACTCCACTGTGTGACGCTTCAGCCTGCTACGGAATGACTGCTAGCGTTGGTGGTTGGTCTGCAGCAGTTGTGTCTCTGATTGCTATTGGCTTCACAACATTCTCAGGGTCAATCTGCACCTCTTGATCTTTCTGGATTTGCTTAAAAATAATATTTGTCTAGATGGCCTTCTCTGATGTATCTTTAGCTGGCTCATCCATCAGCATAGACTGGTCCTGGCACTGGACATGTCCTTCCTCTTCAAAATTCTGGATTTGGCTCGATTGGAACTTAGCCTCTTCCAGTTCTTCTTTCAATTTCTCAAATGCAACCATCTGGGATTGCAGATATTGCAGCTGGAAGGTTTGGATAATTCTTTTTTAGATACCTTTCCAAGCTATTGGGTTGATTCTATATCTCCCATGAGATACACAAGCTCCCAATGTGACTTCGGCGCTTATCTGCCATAGAATTGCCTCTTTGGCCTGTCTCTTATAGATTTGGTTGCCTTTCCTCAGCATATCTACAGAATTCTACAGCTGGACAACAAAGTCTTGAAGCTACCTTTGATTTGCTTTGGCACTCTCCTTGTTGGTGATGGCATTGCTGAGTTTGTCGCTTAGCTCCTCGTTACTACTCTACAAAGTAGCTCTTGTATGTGTCTTTCCTCTTGCAAAGAAGCCTACAAGGTCTAGATCTTCTGCTTGAGCAGTATTTTCATTTTCAAAAGCATTTGAATTACTTCAAGTACCTCCAATATAGCATCATGTCTTCCTTTTGCTTCTTCGAGGGCTATGTCTTTCCTGCTCAACTCTGCTTGGGCTGCTTCAAGCTCTTCACTTTTGTATGACAACTCAATTTTGATTTCCTCCAACTCTATATTTTTCTGGATTAGGTCTGTTCGGAGGGAATCATACTTTGAGCCAAGCTTCCTGGAGACTTTCTCTAGGCTGATGAAATGTTGAATAGCTGCTTGTGTATTTGACAGCAATGTACCAAAAATCTTCTTATAATAATTGTTCATCGAAGACTTGGGCCTCGACATCACTTTCGCTTTCCTGTTGAATATCAAGAATTCATTCTTCTTTTGGTGCTGGCTCCTACAGTATATCTTCTTGGTTCTGCTCCTGCTCAGCAACATCTTCTATTTCTTCTTCTACCGGCTCTTTTCTGACTAGAAGGCGGCTTATATTGTGATGACAGAGAGGACATCCTCACCGATCTCCCTTGGTGTTGGCTTGATGATGATGATGCATTCTCTGTGGTGGTTGCCTTTGATGCTTGCATTTGGGAATCAACCTCAACTGAAGGGGCTAACTCTAGCAGTATTGGTGCAATTTTGATATCTTCCTGCACAGTTAACACACCAGCATGCATACATAGAATACAATCTGCAAACCAAGCCTGAAAAACTGATTAATCTTTACTAACTTACATAATTACTTAAAAGCAATATGTCTGAAGGCAGTGTTCTCCATTCAGGGCTCTCAGCAGGTATCTCATATTCGTGTCAGAAATAGTATACTCTTGTTCCGATAAGAATATAGAAGCAAGAGTAAATCACATCAAGTTCTATTAGTGTTTGCATCTCAAATTGTGTGTAGATGCTGATTTTTCTACATTGGTGAAATTGGTAGTGTATTTCTCTTTCTAACCAAAGATCATTCAAGTAGATTGGATCTTAAGGATCTGAAATCTTTCACATGGTATCAGAGCTTGTGTTTCAGGTTATGAAGGAGGAAATAAGATCTATCAATGATTTGGTGAAGATATCAAGTCTAGAGCATGCTAGAGAGGATTCTACACCAAAAATCGAATTTTTTGCTTTTGTAGATTGGATCTTTTGTAGATCAAAACACTAAATAGGTCAATATACTTGTTCGATTTCATTTTTTGAATTCACATGCTGGATTTGGCCGATTTTTGGATCATTGGTTTAGCCTAAGTGGTGGCTTATAGATTGCATATCAAATTTTCAGCATTTGCATGTAGATTTGGAATAGTCAATTTTTTGTGATTTTGTCAAAACCCTAATTTTGATTGGATCTCTAGATAGTGAGGTTGCTGGACTTCATTTGAGTGTGTTTCAATCTTAGGAAGTGGCAAAAGTCATTAGATTGAGGATAGATCATAGGTTGATCAAGATTCCATGATTCTATGTGTTGATTTGCTTGGATAAGTGCTAGAAGATAATTTGTGAGATAGTTTCAAATCTTGGTGATTTCTTTTGAAAGCATTTGTTGCTGTTCAAAGGAGTGCTTTGTGCATTGAAATAGGTTGAAAGAGAAGATCAGGTCATTGCTACATGGCAACCTCAATTGGAGTCATGTTGGAAGCCAATGATATGCTTACCTCAAGTAACTATTCATTATGGAAAGTGAGGATGGAGTCACTTCTTGTGAATGATGTTTTGGACATTGTTGTAGGTCTGGAGGAGAGACCAGCAACACAACAAGATCGATTGAGGTATGACAAGAGGGCCAAGAAGGCTCTACACATGATAAAGATGAATGTTACCAATGAACTTCTCAAGGAAGTTGGTAAGTGCACATCATCTTTGGAAGCTTGGAATTCATTGAAGAAGCTTTATGAATCCAAGTCTACTTCTAGAGTGTTGACTCTAAGAAGGCAAATCTTTTCTTGTTTGCAAAAGAATGAAGAAAGTCCAAGTACTTTTGTTTTGAGAATGAAAGCATTGAATGATGAGTTAGCTTGCATAGATGAAAGCATTAAGGAAGGAGAGCTTATTCAAGTGATTCTTAATGGCTTGTTGGATGCTCATGCTAACATTGTTCAAAGTATTGCTATTAAAAAGACTTTGCCAAGTTTGATGGATCTTCAAGAGATCTTGATCAATGAGGAATATAGGCTTCAAGCAAGAGGTGGATCTACATCGACACTTCAAGAGGATGCTATGTTCACAAAGGGCAAATTCAAGGGCAAAACCAAAAGCAAGTGGTCTAAAGGGCAAGATCAAGTGGATGCTTCTTCAAGTGGCAAAAAGAAGGATAGATCAAAGCTCAAGTGCTTCTATTGTGGCATCAAAGGACACTTTGCAAGTGAGTGCTACAAGAAGAAGAGAGATCAAGGAGACAAGCAAGGTAATCTTACTCTGATGAGGATGGTTTGGATGTGCAAGATGCAAATGATGATGCTTTTGTGACGTCTTCATGTATGCTTGCTAATGATGGAGATCTAGATCCTTGGTGGATTGATAGTGGAGCAAGTTCACACATGACCTTTCACAAAGAGTATTTCACTTCTTTGTTAGCATATGGAGATGACAAGAGGGTGATCTACACGGCCAATGATGGTGAGTGTGCAATCAAAGGGATTGGCACAATTCCTATTTCTCTCTCTACAAATAGGAATGTTCATTTGGAGGATGTCTTGTTTATTCCATCTATTACCAAGAATTTGCTTAGTGTGAGTCAAATGCTAAGTAAGGGCCTCAAGGTGGAGTTTGATGGAGATGCTTGTTTGATCAAAAGGAAGGATGTCTTGATTGTAAAAGGTAAAAGGCAAGGGAAGTTGTTCAAACTTGATGCTTGTGTTATTGCTAACCAAGTTGGATGTGTTGCAAGGGAGCAAATTTCTATTCAAGAGGTTTGGCACAAAAGGATGGGACACCTCAACTTCAAGTCATTGGAGGTAATGGCAAGGAAGAAGGTTGTGATTGGTCTTCCAAGTTCCTTAAGTAATGACAAGCATGTTTGTGAGTCTTGTGCTTTGTCTAAGTCACATAGACTACCTTATACTAGATCTATTTCTAGATCTACAAAGCCTTTTCAACTTGTACATTCGGATATTCATGGATTTACTACAATTAGCAATAGTGGAGCTAAGATGTATGTAACATTCATTGATGATTTTAGTAGATTTTGTTGGATCTATCTACTAAAGAGCAAGGATGAAGTGTATGATGTCTTTGTCAAGTTCAAGAATGCAAGGGAGAATCAATTTTCCACAAAGATCAAGTGCTTGAGAGGTGACAATGGTGGTGAGTACATATCTAACAAGTTCAAGGCCTTTTGTGATGAGCATGGGATCAAGAGGGAGTATACAACATCAAGGACCCCACAACAAAATGGAGTGGCTGAAAGGAAGAATAGAACTTTATGTGAAAGTGCTAAAGCTATGAGGTTAAGTGCTAATCTTGACAAACCATTTTGGGATCAAGCTTTGTTGTGTGCCAATTTCTTGTGCAATAGGTGGCCGAGTGCTATTTTGGATGGAAGGACACCTTTTGAGATGCTATTCAAGAGGAGGCCGAGTGTCAACTTTCTAAGAACCTTTGGATGCACATGCTATGTCAACATTACTCTTGATGATAGGACCAAGGAGGATCCATCTTCAAGAAGAGGTATTTTTGTTGGATATAGTGAGGTGAGTAAAGCCTACAAGGTTTACATTCCTTTTACTAACAAAGTGATTGTTGATAGAGATGTCATTTTTGATGAGGGAATCATTCCAAAGGTGTCTTCAAGCATGATTGATGGTAAAGTAGATGGTTCTAACATTCTTGATGTTGATGAGAAGGATCCTACTTTGGATGGTGGTGATGATGGACCTTCATCAAGTCAAAAGCCAAGGAGAACATCAAGAGAAAGACAAGTACCTTCAAGGCTCACATATGATCAAAAGGGTAAGAAAGTAGTTTCTGGAAATTATGTTGCTTTCCTAACCTCTTTGGATGATCCTACAAGTGTAGATCAAGCAAGGAAAGAAGAGGAGTGGATCCAACCAATGGATCTTGAGTATCGATCTCTTATGAAGGGTGGAACATCTTTTAGAAGATCTTATTGTGTACATGGAGCTATGCAAGTGGATGGATGTTATCTTGTTGTAAAAGCAATTAATGGATCTGGAAAACAAATTTTGTTCAATGACTTTGATGGTCAAGTTGAAGATCAAGAGGTTGATCTCAAAGCACTTCAACTAGTCAAAAGGGAAGGTGACAATTTGGAGCTAGTCAAGAGCATCAAAGGAGAGGTAATTGGCAAAGGTGTTATAGATCTGTTTTCACAGCATAAGGTGCAGCAAGTGTTGTTCAAGTTTACTTTACTTGTTCTATCTCATGTTTGAGCAATTTCATGTGGATGTGTGCAAATTGTCAAGATATGGTAAAACTAGCTACATTGGTGAGCATTGTTTTGATGTTGGATTTGTACTAGCATTCTTGGCTGACTTTGCTGATGGAAATGAAGCTATTGGAGGTTCATTATGTCACTCATCCATGGCTAAGTTCTCAAGTGTTGAGCTACTTGGTGCCAATACTTGGAGATTGTCAATTTTTGGTGAATTCATGGTCATTTTCTTGTGTCAAGTAGATCTTGAAGATGGACTAGTGCAAACCACTTGGTTTATGGAGTCATCTGGTGCTGGATTTGCATCATTTATGTACTCACCTACTCATGGGTCCAAGGTTTGATGGTTTTTTGTGGCAAGATGAAGATGGAGGCTCATTCATGGAGTATCATGGTGAATACAAGGCAACAAAGGACAAAGGAGGAGGAGACATGCAAGCAAAAGTTGATCACTCACATTTATTGATTGTTTGCTGTATTTTTCCAGAGAGTTCAGAGTTGGAAGCATGGTGGAATCATTTCATTAACATTCTATTTGATTCTTCATGTTCTAGTCACATTTTTACATGTAAAATTGATGTAAGAAATAGTGAAGCATCCCAAGTGGACACTATTCTCTATATCAATTATGGTTATTTCTATTTTGAGCATTACATGATCATTGAAAGGAGATCTATTCTTAGGAAGAAGATCATTCTTATGATGGATCAAAGTTCTATTGGCAAAAACTATGCTAGGAGCAAGCATATTGAGATACAATATCATTTTGTGAGGGAGCGAGTCATTGCAAAGGAAGTGGAGCTTCAACATGTGCCTTCAAGGGAATGTGTAGCTGATATCTTCACCAAAGCATTGGGAAAAGACTTGTTCATGAAGCATAGGACTTCACTTGGAGTATTATCAAAGTCTATGCTAAAACTAGTTGAAGAGGGAGTGTGAAAGATTCAACTAGTTTCATCACATTTTGCAATATTTTCATATTTGGCATATTGAGGCCAAAACTTGTTTTAGACTTAGAGGTTGACTTTTTAAAGTTCATTAGTCTAAATTTCATTGAATAAACACTTTTTGAAAGTGTGGGAAAGATAGAATGCGAGTTTGAGTAGATTCAATTTGAATAAGTTGGGTACATTGAATCTAGACCCAAAATTGGTAGGGTTAGCATTTTGGTGGGAAAGCCAAGTGGCCAAATAGGGTCTGGACCTGCTATAAAAGGATGTAACTCGTGGAGAGAGTCATCTTCTCTCTTCTCTATCTCATTTCATGCTTATACATGGTTCTCTTGGGTTCTACTATCCATTGGTGCACTATCTTGGTGATTGCTTGCAATTCTATGTGTAGAATGATCTATATTTGTTATTTTTGGATCCACACGTGTGAAATACAGTAGCTTGCTGGTTTTGTATGGACAGCAACAGTACATAATCATTTCATTCAAGTTTGATCAAGTTCTACTAGTGTTTGCATCTCAAATTGTGTGTAGATGCTGATTTTTCTACATTGGTGAAATTGGTAGTGTATTTCTCTTTCTAACCAAAGATCATTCAAGTAGATTGGATCTTAAGGATCTGAAATTTTTCACAAAGAACTCCTTCAATTTGTGCTCGTATAGCTAAGTTGTAAAATCGGTAAGATTGGCTTTGGGTGCGTTTTGAACACAATCGCCATGACGCTCGTAATAGTAAACTAGCAATGGCGGAAGAGAGTTTGATTGTAAAAATTCATGAAATCAGAACACACTGATGGAAAAGTAGTGGCAAAAAAACAGAAGTGTTTGAGGTTTTTGGTATATTGATGATATATCGTGCAAAGTTGATTTGCTCAATAATATGAATGCCCTTGTGTATATAGATATATATTTTTTTTCTTGTGCTCATCATTGTGGACCACAATGGTTATGGTGTGTATTGATTGCAATAGTGTCCTTTGTTGTTAGTTATTGAAGTTTAAAATTGTCGATGATCATTAATACATCAATGTGTTTACCTCTTGATGAGTTGATGTCATGAAAACAACTCCGTACAACCCGAAGGCTAATGGTTAGACTGAGCAAGTCAATGGCAATTTGTGTAAGATCTTAAATAAAATCACTACAGTGCACGCATCCGATTGGGACCAGAAATTACCATCTGTCCTATGAGTTAGAATTAAAGTAGAATAATTGTGCTACTGTATTGTGGGTCCTCTCAGTTGATAAAGATCAGTTGGCCTCACCACAAGGCAAGTCGACGGAACACACGTCCTGCCAACGACAACATGGTCATGCATGGGTTGCCTGAGTGAACAACTATATGTACAGTGTAATTTCATTTTGAGAAATACAGTTGCTATGTGAGCTTGTTGTGGAGAGTGTTTTCTGTCAGAGCCGTACAGGGAGTGTACACAGTACAACATCGATGTTGAAGAGAGCTTCGGGAGAACTGTCTTCTGAGAGGTTGAGGTTTACGGTGGGTTGAAGACGGAAGGAGAAACACTGGTGCAGAGAGTTTAGCACACAAAAGCTTGGTGAGCTTGAGACTGTGTGAGGATTCAGAGACAAGAGTTGTCAGTTGAATCAGAACCTCAGCAAACATAATTGTGAAATTCCGAAGGACGGCTACTTGGTGTTTGCAATCAGTGTGCATTCAATCAGACACCGTTTGACAAACGAATTGAAGCATCAGCTTTCCAGTACTAGGGTGACCTCAGAGGAAGAGGATAAGCCTGTCAGAAGACTGTTGGGAAGCCAAGCGTAGTTTTCTGAGAAAAACCCTCGCCTAGTGTTTGAAAGTTCAAAAAAGCAGATTTCTCTCCATTCTGAATTGTTTTGGAAGCTGTGAAAATCTAGAGGAGGGCACCCTAATAAGTCCTATAGGATCTAAAGTGGTCGTGTGCAGCTGCGAGCTGGTAAGGGAATGTGAGAAATCTGAAGGTGGCAGCCATATCCAAAAACCTTGGATGAAAGAGGAGGAGAGGCCGTGAAGAGCCCGCAGACAGATTGTGCGAGATGAAGGAGAGTGGCGACTCAGTGTATGTGAGTGTGTTGCGGCTCCAAGGATGTGGTTTAATGCCCAAACAAAGTCTAGATCGTTGGATCCAGATACAAGATAATCAATGGTAAAGAAAAGCTTCTTGTGGTGAAATGTGGGTCGTTGAATTGCTATCAGCCATTAGATGAAGTGGAAAAGGTCTTGAAGGAACTTGAAGTGCATTCTGGCCTTCAACTTCATTAAAAGTTTTCATATTGAAATGGGAGCTGGGTCCCTTCACAAGTGAAGTGTGAAGTTCCTTCAAGGTGAAGAAACAATTCAAAAACAAGGAAAATCCTTATTTTTGGGTCCTTTGTTCGTTTTGACCCAAACAAAAGGCTATAACCTCCAAACAAAGGGCACCTAAACTGTACCTGCAAGTACGGTACAATAAAATAGAGTGATTGCAGTGGAGAAAGTGTTTGAAGTGTGCCAAAAGTGATTTTTCACCATTCCACTGGACACGTAGTTGGGAGTTGACGACTGAGTGCATTTCGGAAGGCGACGTCGCTTTGGCTTTCAAATTGGTGGAAAAGCGGAAAGTGACCTAGTAAGGGATAAAGTGTAGGTCATTATTTTCAACTTTTGACATGACAATTGGTCTCACATACGGTTTTTAGCCTTTGGCAGAAGTTTCAAACAGTTTTGCGATGACAAACATGGGAGAGTCCATTTTGAGTGAAAGTAGCAAATTGGACGGGATTTCCAACTATGCAATGTGGAAATTCAAAATGAAAAACATACTGACGGAGAAAGACGTGTAGGAAGTCGTCACAGGTGATGAGAGAAGGCCGCCAAATGAAACAGATATCAAAGTGTTCGACAAAACGATGAGGAAAGCTTTGACCTTCATTAACTTGTCAGTGAAGGATCACATCATTACCCACATTTGTGATGCTCTTACACCCAGACAGGCATGGGATGTGCTAAAGGAGTAGTTCGAGATGTCAAATCCATCTAGAATCATGTTTCTAAATTCAAAGCTGAATAGTGCCCGAATGGAACAAGGAGAGCACATTCAGACGTACATGACCAGAATCAAAACAATGAGTGATGAACTGCATTCTATTCGTGAGTGAATACATGATGTGGAGCTGGTGCACAATGCATTGTGCAACATTGCAGAACTCTATTAGATGTTTGTGAGTGGAATAGCATCAAGAGAAAGATTGCCAACCTTTGACGAGCTCACAAGAATCTTGATGCAGGAAGAGCAACGGCGAGAAATGGTGAGAGCTAGACGTCAAAATATTGACGATCGGGCACTTGCGACACGCCAAAAACAAGGCAAGGGCAAGGGCAAGAAGAAGTCTAAACAACAATTTGCCAAGTCGGGAGGATGAGGGATCTTCTAGTAACACCAAGAAGAAAGACAAGTGCTTCCATTGTGGTAAAAAGGGCCATTGGAAGAGTGAATCTCGCAAATTTCTGGTAGAACAAGGCTGGGGAAATCAAAACAAGCAGGTAACCTTGTCGATGAGGGTGAGATTGAGGACTCTAGCATCTTTATATCTACATTGTCATCTAATCAAGATGATCAAGCGTGGTATATTGACTCAGGAGACACAAGACATATGACAGGTAACAAGAATTGGTTCAGTAGCTTGAAAGTGTTGGATAATGGAACGTCCGTTTCACAAGCAAATGGCGATGTTTGCAAGATCAAGGGGATAGGCATCGTTTCAATCCAACTACCTGATGGCAAAAACAGGATGATCAGGGAGGTACTTTACGTATCAGGTTTGAAGAAAAATCTACTTTCTGTTGGAGTCATTATTGATCAAAAGTTGAAAGTAGAATTTGCCCATGATCATTGCTTTGTGAAGGATGTGAACCAAAAGTTCAAAGTTATTGCGGATGGAGTAAGGGAGCCCAATACAAAATTGTACAGGTTGAATGCTACAATCAAAGGGCAACATGGACTTGTATCGTCCATTCCATCGCAAACTGAGTTGTGGCATAAGAGGCTTGGTCACTTGAACTTGGGAAGCCTCAGTTTGATGAGGAAATTGGAGATGGTAACATGATTGCTTACTATAGAAGACCACTTGAAATTGATGTGCGAATCATGTGTATATGGAAAGCAGCATCGAGAGAAGTTCAATAAAGGTGGTGTTGCAAGGGCAAAGAACATCCTGGATTTGATCCACACAGATTTATGTGGGCCTATGGGGACCATGTCCTTAGGTAAACCCTTCTATTTCATGACCTTTATTGATGATATGTCATGTAAGACGTGGATCTAATTCTTGAAGAAGAAATTGGATGCATTTGACAATTTCAAGAGCTTCAAAGCATTGGTTGAAAATCAAACAGGTAGGAAGATCAAAGTCCTAAGATCAGATAGTGGAGGTGAGTACAAGTCTAATGACTTCAATAATCTTTGTGATCAATGTGGGATCAAAAGACAATTTATGCAAGCTCATACTCCTGCTCTCAATGGTGTAACTGAGTGCAAGAATCGTACAATTGTGGAAAGTGCCAGATCTATGATAGCTGAGATGAAACTACCAAAAGATTTTTGGTCAGAAGCATGCAGTACGACAGTCTATCTTCAAAATAAAAGTCCTACCATTGCCATACCAAAGATAACACCTGAGGAAGCATTCACAAAGAAGAAGCCAAAGGTGAACCACTTGCGAATCTTTGGATGTAAAGCCTTTGTACACATTCCTAAGGAAGAGAGACGTAAACTTGATGTAAAAGCTATCAAGTGTATATTCCTAGGATATGATGATTGTGTAAAGGGCTATAGATGTTTTGATCCAGTGGAAAACAAAATCCATGTAATTGTGATGCTATCTTTGATGAATCCAAGATGTACGAAGATGAGGATGCTGAGAAGATAGACACATCCAGTGGGAAAGATGGTATAGTGAGGATACCTCCTGATGATGATCCATTCATTGACCTTCCAAGTGATGAATATGAGGATACATCTCAAGGTACTACTACTCAACCTCAAGAGGCAGGTTGGAGAGGTAGAGACAAACCTTTTGGTGAAAGAAGGATTGAAGTTGCAGGTGACAAATGCAAGGAGAAGGATGTACCGTGAGATACATTTTCATCGGGAAGTCGATCACCTGACAGGAAGCTTCCTAAGTGGTTTTAGAGATTGTTGGAGAGTCGCAACATGGATGACTTTCTAGGATCATCTAGCCATGGAGACCTACGAAAATCAATAAGAAAGAAGACACAACCTGAAAGGTATGAAGCAAATTATGCTCTCTTATCTAGCATTATTCAAAGCAAAGAACCTTCGACTTATGGTGAAGCGAAGGATGATGACATTTGGGTCAAGGCCATGGGAGAGGAGATGGAGTCAATTGCTAAGCATAGCACATGGGACATAGTAGAACCACCAGTTGGCAAGAAACCCATTGGTTGCAAATGGGTATACGGGACTAAGTACCATGCAGATGGAAGTATAGCAAAGCACAAGGCAAGATTGGTGATCAAAGGGTATGCACAAAGTAAAGGCATCGATTATGAGGAGACCTTTGCACCGATATGTAAGTGGAATACTCTACATCTACTTGTTGCTTTAGCTTCACATTTTGGTTGGCCTTTGCATCAGATGGATGTGAAATCTACTTTTCTAAATGAGAAGTTAGAAGAAGAGGTGTTCATGGATCAACCTGAAGGCTTTGTAACAAAAGGACAGGAAAATAAAGTATGTCGCTTGAAGAAAGCACTTTATGGTCTTAAACAGGCACCACGTGCGTGGTATAGCAGGATTGATGCCTACTTTCGTTCAAAGGGGTTGCTAAGAACACAATCTGATCCAAATCTATATGTCTTATGCTTTGATGGTATGGTTGCTTTGATTGCTCTTTATGGTGATGACTTGATTATTACAGGAAATAATCAAGAGATGATAGACATGATCAAGAAAGACCTCATGGAACGATTCGAGATGACAGATCTCAGCCTGATGCATTATTGCCTTGGAGTAGAAGTGTGGCAAAAAGGACATGAAGTGGGTTTAACACAGGTGAAATATGTCAAAGAGTTGCTGCACAGGTTTAGGTTGTAGGATTGTAAACCATTGAATACTCCTGTTGAACCAGGTAAAAAGCTTTCTAAGCTTGATGAGTCACAGTCATTTGATGCTACGCTGTATAGGCAGTTAGTAGGGAGCTTGATTTACCTTACCACAACTAGACCATATATATGCTATGTTGTTGGCATTGTAAGTCACTTTATGGCAGCACCTACAAAAATGCATTGGAAGGCAGCTAAACGCATTTTGCATTATGTGAAGGCACTTCAGATTATGGCTTGATTTACAGGAAGCATGATGGTTTACCTGAGTTGTGTGGCTATGTGGATGTCGATTGGGGAGGTGACTATGATGATCGTAGATCCACCACAAGGTATGTATTCCAGTTTTGTGGTAGTTGCTTTTCCTGGTCTAGTAAGAAGCAAAGTACAATTGCTCTATCCACCACAGAAGCAGAGTATAAGGCAATGTGTAGTGCAGCACAGGAAGCTACATGGTTGAGACAAATCTTGGAAGAAGTTGACATGAAGCAAAAAAATTCCACGACATTACAGAGCGACAGTCAAAGTGGCATTCAGCTAGCAAAGAATCCAATGTTCCATGCGAGAACCAAACACATTGCGATTCAGTATCACTTTATACGTGAGCTGAGTCGTGATTCATGTTGTTCATTGTAGTACATAAGAACAACTAGCTGATATTTTCACTAAGCCACTTGTTGGAGAAAATTTTGATAAGTTTAGATCAAAGCTTTCTGTACTTAAAGTTTGTTGACTTTAAAGCTATGTATATGACTGTAGAAAAAAGTAGACTCTACTTTAAGGGAGAGAGTTAGAATTAAAGTAGAATCACTTTGCTACTGTACTCTGGGTCCTATCAGTTGATAAGGGTCAGTTGGCCTCAGCACTAGGCAAGTCGACAGGACACGCATCCCGCCAACGACTATCTGGGTCATGCATGGGTTGCTTGAGTGAACAACTATATGTATGGTGTAATTTCATTTTGAGAAATACAGCTGCTATGTGAGCTTGCTATGGAGAGTGTTTTCTGTCTGTGTTACTGTGTAGCATGATCTGTGTTCCTGTTCTGTCCTTTTGCAATGGACTCGAACGCAACCATTGCAGTGACAAATTTTGAAAATCTGCTCTTAGCCATTAAGGAAGAGCAGATTAACTTTGCTGCCATTGCCTTCAAAGCCTTCCACAGGTCGATAAAGCATGGCAAGTTTGCAGCATACGCAGCCCACATCTCCCACTTGTGCTTGCACTATAGCATTCTCATGTCAGGGGAGTTGGCGCTGCTGGAAAGGAGGAACACCACACTTGCAGCTCCACAGCAAGTGGATATTACTACTATAGAGATTGTTGATGATGATGTAGGGACGAGTCTAGCCATACATGGCTCTTTGCGTGCTACTTCAGGTGTTGCTACTGACACTACCATGGTAGACATAGAGAATGGAGAGGACGACAACCAAAATGCTACGAGTTTCAGAATCGAGCAGATCCAGGATGACACCGTCCAAGTCTCTGATGCTGCTGCGGTTGATACCACAACCACCACCACTGTTGTTGCCAATACAGAAGGCATACCCGATCAAGCAAAGTAGAAGGACCAGAAGCTGGAACTAGATAACTGGTTGGTGGATGTCATTGCAAATGTCAAGCAGATGATTTTGTACCTGGGAAACAAAGATGTTGTCTAGAGAGGATATGAACTAAAGATAGCCCAAATGTAGGGGTTGAATGATGATCTAAGGAAGAAAATGATCAAACTCTTGGCTCAGCTCAATACCATGGAGCAGAGTAACAAGAAGTTTGAGGTCACATTGTGAAAATCAAATGACTATTCTTTATCTCTTCAGTCCAAATTGAAAAAGAATAAGAACGAGTTATCTGTTACACAGAAGCAAATTGCTTCATTTGATTCAGAGCACATTGCTCTCATAAATAAGATATACTTCAACCAAAAGAAGCCAGAAGACTTGCAGCAGTAGCTCGATGCTAAGAAGTTGGCAATGATAAGCGACACGACACTGTAGTGCTGTTTAGATGGCCTTGGGTTGATGGCACAGAAGAAATACCCACAACCATTGGCAAAGAGCTACGAGAATGGAGAGAAAGAAACGACAAGGCAATAGACGTCCTATCTTCCTCCATCAAATACAACTTGACACTTGATCTAGCCACAGTCTCGAAAGGGAAATGTGGGACACTTTGTTGACTAGATTTCAAACGAAATCACGAAGCCAAATTATGCTTCTTGAAGATTAGTTGACCAATCTGAGATGGATGGTAAAGACCTCAGAGTCCTTCATCAAAAGAATGAAGGACCTATTCCTCTCACTAGACAATTCCGGAGAAGAGAATGCAGTCTCAACAGAGAAGCAGCTCACATACCTGCTACGAGCTCTACCAAGATCGCTCAAATGACCCGAACACTACTTGCTAAAGATCCACAGATGACCCTTGAGAAGGCTATGATTGAGATGAGAGAAGATGTGGAAGCTCGTAAACACCTTGATGACAAGGATAACTCTGATTAAGCTCTCTACAACAACAAAGAGAAGCAAAAGAAAAATTTCAAGCCTAAGAGGGAGTCAGACCAAGGACAAGATCAAAGGCAACAGTAAGAGGGAGCCAAACAAGGCAAATGGAAGAGCAGAAATAAATCGAGACAACAATTCACTACATCTAGATTTAAGCAAGAGCAATGGATCAAAACTTCATAAATTAGTGAAAGCAGCCTCACACGTGTGGATTATTGTCCACAGTTAGGCTTGCACCTGAAACAACAACTACTTTGGTTCTTGATAGCAATCATTCTTAGAAATCACAATTCTAATGACTAGAAATCTCACAAAAGTGTAGAATGCAAAAGTCTCATAGAAAATGATGATCCTTTTATGGATCAAGTACATCCACGAGTCTGGTATAGTCCAGCAGTCTTCACACCTGTGAAGAGTGCCACATCACTCAGATCTATCCATTTGATCCATCCTTGATCCTTATCCAAAGTTGACCTTCTAGAATATGACTAAAATCCAAAGAGCTAGTCTCCTAGAATATAGGAATATTTTCTACAAAATAGGATCTAAGGAAAATGGTTAGCTCTTATCTTCTAGAACTCTATACACACGTGTGAACATCCACTTGCCATGTGGGAGCATTTACTCATGCACATGCAAGGAAAAGCTAATTTCTAGGTGACTAGTCAACTTGACTAAAAACCAGTCATATCATGTTCACAATAACTTGATTGATACAAAATCAAGATAGATATATACAAGTATGAAAAGTACTTTCACACGTGGGAACAGGCTCCACACGTGTGAAATCAGATCATGAACATTGTTCTAATGATTGATCTTTATTTACAATAAACAATGACAAGTGAGAAGTGACAATTTTCAACATGAGATAACCTAACTTAAGATATTAAAGTTAATTAAATAATAAAATAACTATAATTATAGTCTGAAATTATCCACAACTATAACAGATGATTTATTAATCTTTCAAGTACAAATATCCTTAGAATCCAAATTCCAAGATATGATAATTCATTCAATTAGAATCTCTAGGAAAGTCATTAAGAATGATTAAAACTCAACTATGAGTATGCCAAATACTCTTTTGAGTTAAATGCTCATGTTTCTAGCACCAAATACAAGAAAATAGCATTCATTCCTCTTAATAGACTTGTCTATCTCCTAAGATAACTGAAGATCCAATTCAAATGAAGAATTGTACTCAAGCATCTGCAGACTATAAACTATAGTAGAATAACATCCCATAGATAAATTAGATTCACCACAAATAAAATACTTATCTTGTGAGAATGTCAGTGAGATCCATAAGTTCTCAAATAAAATATTGGAGTAGAGAGATTCAAAACACTGATTAGAATTCTTACTCAAATAATTGATCAAGAATCAATCATCACACTCAAGAATCATCACAATTCTGAATAATCCTTTGACAATAATTAAGTATCTATTTATGATCCGTCAGTCATAAATATGTAGATTCGTATGATTTGTCAATCATAATTTTTTGGAATCCAAAATTATACTTAATCATTTATAGGATACTGGAGTATATGTCCAACATAACTCAGGAAAAGTACGAGTCATTCCAAAATCTTTCCACTAAGAAAATACTGAATTTAGGAATACTTTCAAAACATGATTCTTTACCTAAAGTGCGAGATTCAAGTTCTATAAACAACTGGTAATATAAGACTGAACGCATACCCAAATGACAATCACCTTCAACTACAAAACTTTAGATTACAATCTAGAATCAAATCTAGATACCCAAAATCATGTTGAATATCAATTCAGATATTATTCTTGGATTCATTATGATTTGTTATTCAATTGAGTGCTCTAGAATACAATCACTAATGAGCTGAGTCTATTCCTTAACTAATGAATACCAGGAATACATAGTAGATTCATACAATCGTGCACATATGTGAATAATCTCACTATGACCCAGTACATAAACACATACTTATCTGGCAGATTCCTCCAGATTCCACATATGTTACTCACATATCTCACTGAGATCTTGTAACTCAGCTACAAAATATTTTCTATTTCTCATGAGTAAATAACATATCCAAAAAATCTTTGAGATAAATAAAATTCACTCTCAGTAGTTTTCCAATCCAATTTCTTTTAATAACATAATTTCTTCCACTAAAACAACTCCTCTCTGATCCTAGTACTAAAACTAAGATTAGGTTGTTCCAATACAAAACTCTCAGACTTAAATTCTAATCAAACTTACGTCTATTCCAATATTTTTGATCCCAAATCATAGTTGTATGCTTACCAATCTTATCTATATGTGATCTAGAGACTGTTTTGAGATCTTAGCCATTTTGTTTCATGCAATATCATTCTATTTGAGTCTCTCACTGTATTTCACACGTGTGAAGAGTGTTTGATCATAACTTTTTCCATACTCCATCATTTGATATGATCTAGATCTAGTTTTGGAGAAATTTGGATAGCAAGTGAGAATCATCTCACAATTTGTTGCAAGATCTCCCATAGGAGTTGATAGCACATCATTATTGGATCCTATTGTGAGTGTGTAGCAACATCCGTTATTCATCATTTGAGTTCTTTTCACTTTAGATGGCTTCAATGGGTTCATTCTTGTTGGAACCAAGTGAGAGATTGTCCACTTCCAATTATTCATTATGGAAGTTGAGGATGGAATCCATCTTGATACTTCAAGATGTGATGGACATTGTTCTTGGCCTTGAAGAAGAGCCACAAGTTCTTCAAGAGATTAAAAAATACAAGAAGAGAGCTAGGATGCCTCTCCACTACATCAAGATGAATGTCTCTAATGAGATATTGAGGGAGATAGGTACTTGCACTACAACCAAAGAAGCTTGAAATTGCCCTCTCTCTATGTTGTTTTCCCAAAATACAACCCTCACAAATTTTTCCTTCAAAAGAGATATCAGGCAATCCAACAACTAGATTACCTCTTTTAAGAATTTGCAAGCTTTGAGCACCGATATCACTTCGACTATCAACAGTGCTTACCATAGCTTGAGTAAAAGATCTCGCATTCAATTTATAGAATCAATTCCCGTTGACTCTAGCTCCTATAGCAATCACTTTGTAGTGATTCTTGATGTCTTTGACAAGACATTTGTCACTGTCAAACTCAACCTTGAGTTGTTGATCAGCCATCGTCCCAACAGATAGTAGATTGTTAGCTAAGCCAGGTACATATTGCACATTGCTTATCTGCTTTATCTTCCCGCTGGCTAACTTCACTGGTACCATGCCAACTCCTTTAACAGATAGCAATTTTCCATCAACTTGTCCAACTTCAACACCATTGTCAGTTTTCTTGAGTTCTGAAAACCACTCTTTCCTTGAAGTCATGTGCTTGGATGCACCACTATCAATGTACCATGTATCCTTGGCTTCATCACTTGCCATTAGTGCTGTAATGAATAATTTTGAACTCTCACTAGTATCATCTTCATATTGATCATCATCGTATTGATGTTGATCAGTATAATTGTCTTCATAATAATAGTCATCAAATTGATGTTGATCAGCATAATTTCCTGCTTGCCATTCGTCTTTTCTTTGTTCCATCTCCTTCTGTTTCTTGAAGCATTCACGCTCCCAGTGGCCAGGTTTGTTGCAGTACCTACAATTTCTAGGTTTATTTTGTCTTGAATAGCCACGTCCTTGACCTCGGCCTTGATTCCAATTGCCTCAATTCGGACTATCATTGACTTGCTCATGAAATTGTTGAAATGATCCCCGGCTTGAGTTTCTTCCTCTCGATTGATACCTTCCACGGCCAAATCTTCCACCTCGTCCTCTAACTGCAAGAGCTTGATCATAGCCTAGGACTGATCCTCTGCAGTTTACACATGATTTGTCCCAGAATGGAATTTCTACAGTATTGTGAATGAATTTTTATAATGCTTCTTCTCAGCCATTGTCTACTCTAGCATTCCAAGCTCATTCGAATCCTCAGATTCTAACGATTTTGTATCAAACATACCAACAATGTTTGGCCAAGAGATCGTGTGCCCTCAGCTTTTAACGATTTTGTCATAGCTACTACGTGACGAATCATGGGAGATATACGATGATGAGAAAAAGAGGGGGAATTTTTTTTTTTTAATAGTACGGGAGGGCCAATAGGGAGGACGTGGGCGAAGATGGAGTGTGTGTGTGTGTGTCTACATTCAATGATCCCAGCTCAGTCTGCAACACCATTGCGCATCATTTACTCGGCACTGCATCCATTGTAGCTAGAAATGCTTCTTCATAAGAACAATCAGCTGAGCTTCCTCAACGTCTCTTTCTCGCAAAAGCCATGGTTGCATTACCAGAGAAGAATGCGATCAAGATCGGGATCATGGTCGCTGAAGATGGTGTTGAGGAACCTGGTGCTGGGAATTCTCCTAGGTTTGCTTTCCAAGGAAAGTGGTTGATCTTGTTTTGTTCCCAATGCGCACTGAGGCTTGGAAATCCTTGAACAGTGCCTTCAACAGACATACTCTCTTCATTGTTAATATTATGGTGTCGCCAGTCCTTGTTGCTTCTGGCTTTTTCTTTCCATCTCGGGGGCTCAAGGAGATCCGACAGCAGTAGTCCAAAATAAAAAGCTGCAAGCCGCAGGTAAACAATGGATGAGATCACATAATGGTCGATCTCAAAACAGGCTGAATCGTTTGAAACCAAAAATAGAGGGGAAAGATTTGAGCCTTTCTTTGGTTGAAATGAATTGTGAGAGAGAGACCCACCTAATGCGAGAGAGAAAGAGAGAGATCTTGGAATGCTGCGAGAGAGAGAGAGAGAGAGAGAGAGGATCGTGAGAGAGGGAGAGCGGGAGAATCTTGATTTGAATTAGGACATGTGTGTGCTTGTGTATGTGTAGTGAAAAAAATAGGCTTGTATGTGTGTGCAAATGTATTGTATGCATGAATAAACAAAGAATAGGGTCTAGGTGTGACATAGGGTAATAGCCCTAGTTAACACATCCCTTACACTCTCTCTCTTAAATATCTTTATATATATATATAGATACATATACATATACATGTATGTATACATATATATATATGTGTGTGTGTGTGTGTGTGTGTGTGTGTGTGTGTGTGTAGGTATATACATATACATATATATCTATGTATATACATAGATATGTATGTATATACATATATGTGTATATACATATATATGTTTATATGTATATGTATACATATATGTGTATATATATGTGTGTGTGTGTGTGTGTGTGTGTGTGTATACATATACATAGATATATATGTATATGTATATACCCATACATACACACACACACACATATATATACATATACATACATGTATATGTATGTGTGTATATATATATATATATATATATATATATATATATATATATATATATATAACATACATAACATACATACATATATGTGCATATATATATATATATATATATATATATATATACATATATACTAGTAAAGAGTGCTCGTCGTTGATGGGCAATGGACGGCCGATGGTCGTTAACGGGTGGCCGATGGTCGTTGATGGGTGGTCGATGTATGTGTGTGTATGTACGTGAGTGCATGTGTTATCTGTGTATGTGGATTTGTGTGTATGCTTTGTGCTTGATGGGGTGTGTGATTTATGTGGTCAATGGTGGGTGTGTGTGTGTGTGTGTGAAATGTGTGTGTGTGTGTGTTTGTGTGTGTGTGAAATGTGTGTGTGTATGCATGTGTGATTTATGTGGTCGATGGTGTGTGCATGTGTGTATGAGTGTGCATGTGCATTTTTCTGTGTATACTGAACTGCTTGGAGCCTGATTTGTTGATGCGGGCTCGTCTCGACGTGCAGCACTATTTGGAACAGATGACATGCATGACGGAGCCCATTGCAATACTGGACCACTTCTTGAAAATGCCAAAAAATAAATGACCGACTTTATCAGCACACCAAGCAGGTTGTTGCAAGTATGGATAAAGTTAGATACCAATGATGAAAAAAGGGATTGAAGTCTCTCGAAGACACTAATCTCAATGATTCAAGATGGCCAGTCCTTGATGAGCCCTAAAATAGTGTGCAATTGAAAAATGAACACCATTCATTCGACCTTCCATCATATAAATGCATTTTACAGCTCTCAAAGATGACAATACTTGAGGTGATGTAACAGTTCGACCAAGGTTACCAAAAGCCAAAAACTTGTCTTTCAAATGAGAAACGCGGTTGGATCAAAACCAAAAGATCGCATGTGTTAGGATTTCATAGGTAGATTGTCACATCCATTCCTGGCAAGGTACTACAGGAGCAAGAGGACATGATGGGACATATTGATCAAGCAAACTTGTACATCAAGAGAATAAAAACTACAGAGTTGGGAAGAAAGAAAAAGGATGAACCCTAGAGGTAAGAACAAAGGAAAACTTCGTGTCAAATTTTCATTTCAATTTGAATAAATAAAAAAATGTCTAGTATTAGATATTCAACTTCTGCTATTTTCCACAGTCGTTGAAAGGATGGGATTAGCAAATATATTCTTCAATAGAGCATGGATGCTAGATGGAGAAAAGAACTTTGGGTAAAACTTTCTGTTCATGATCTATGGGTAAAATTTTGGTAATTCAAAATAAATACGAAAGCCATATAATAAATCTTAGTGCGGTTCTGCTCATCGATGATGCTTTTTTAGGTGGATTGACAGGAGAAGGGGAGAACATATGGGGTGAGCGGAGTGTAGGTGTGCTCCCTAATGGTTAAAAGCAAGTTGTTTGGACAAGAGGCCGATGATTTAAGTGCTCAGGGGAGATGGGTGGGTGGGTTTTGCCATGTGACAAAAAAGGGCAAAGGAGTGTTAAAAAAAGATATGCTCATGCTCTTAAAAGTCTTAGTTTTTTTTTTTTTGGAGGGGGGAGAATTTCTTTCTTGATGGAGACTTTTTTTTTGTCTCCTTAAAAAAAAAAGAAAACCTAATTTTTGGGGAGCCAAAAAGCCCCTTCACTTTTTTTGTTTTATAGAAAGTGGGGGTTCACATTTTTAAGTGGATTTACATTCATATTTTTTTGTATGAGAGGTTTACATTTAAGAAAAAGTGTATGTGTGTGTGTGCGTGCGTGGGGGGGGGGAATGGAATGGAGGCACCCCCTTGTTTATATATCTACACACACACACATTTTAACCTTCTTCATTTTTTTTAGGGGCATGGAGGGACCTCCCTCCCTCTATGGTGGTTGGTCGGCCTGTGGAGAGAGAGAGAGAGAGAGAGAGAGAGAGAGAGAGAGAGAGAGAGAGAGAGAGAGAAGTGGGGCCCGTGGGAAAGAGAGAAGGAGAAAAAAAGACTCTAGACTCTATACTTCATACAATATATCTCATCCACAAAAGGTTTTTTATATGGAGATGTGTGTGTGTGCGCACACGCACGTGCACGTGTGCGCACACACACACGCATCCGTTTTGTCGGGGGTCACACACACACACAACAAACACGCGCACACACACACACACATAGGCGCACACATAGACACACAGGCATGCGCGCACGCACACACACACACACACACTCTCACACGTGTGTGCGTGTGTGCGTGCGTGCGTGTGCATGCACGTGTGTTCCAAATCCCCCCTCCCCCTATTTTTCTCTTTTTATTGTCTCTTTTACTCCCCTCAACCCATCCCCCTCTTTTTTTTTTAATTGTGCATTTTTTGGCCCATGGATAAAAGCTTGTGGGTAACGATTTAGGAGTTAAAGAGTGTGAAAAAAATAAAACCTTAACTTCAAACTTTAAGTATTTGAATTTAGTAAGTGGGAGGGAGGGGGTGAAGAATCTTTTTGGGGTCCACCCCTCAATGCACACAACGTGCAAATGTATGGGGATATGCACATTCCCCATACATGCATCCTCCTCCCCAAGTTTTTTAGTTAAAAAAAGCTCATGCATGGGTGAGGGGAGGAGGATGCATGGGTGCACCCATACACATGCGCAAAACTATACATAAGTTTATATATATATATATATATATATATATATATATATATATATACACATATACACACACACACACACACACACACACACACACACACACACATATATAAATGTAAATGTATATGTATATGTATATATATACACATATACATATATACACATATACATATGTATGTATATATATATATGTGTGTGTGTGAGAGAGAGAGTATATATATACATATACATATATGTACATATACATATATATGTATACGTATATATATATATATATATATATATATATATATATATATATACACATATATGTATGTATGTATATATGTGTGTGTGTAGAGAGAGAGAGAGAGAGAGAGATATATGTATATATATATATATATAGATAGATACATACATATATGTGTGTGTGTGTGCCCTCATGATGGAATGGAATCTGAGAGACAAGCTAGCCAAATCTACTTGTCAGCTTTGAATGGCTGATCAAAGTGTGTCCGATCTACCGGTTTCCTTCTGCACGTGCTGATCAAACTAGGAGGTTTCAAATTTTTCGTTGACCTTGTAGTACTTGATATTCCCAATAATGCCTATTCTTATGAATTACTACTTGGTCATCCGTGGCTCACCAATGCACGAGTCGTTCATGATTGGAGCAAAGGCCAAGTCACTTTTGGTAATCATGACAATTCTGTCACAATTGACTCAACGGGTAAACTCAAACCTGCACGCATACATGACAAGGGATCCTCAACCACCAACTCAGTATTTGAGCCATACCAGTCCAGCCACAAAAAAGGTCATTATGTTAAATCTATTGATATCATAAACTGGAGTCACAGTCTAGCTACCATTGATTGTGTGAATGCCGATTACTGTGCTCAACATCAGAATAATTGTACCTCTCCACACTCGATTGATCACGACCAATTACCTGATCTAGATACACCCATCATCAATATCAATTTTGTTGATATTCTTCCACACCATGATGAGATACTAAATGTTGCATGGCTACCTACTAATAAATCAGACGATTTATTCATTGATGATGAGAATGTCTTACGAATTCACAATTGCCTAGAAGATATGGACATTTCTGATATTAAGATCCTCAACTATATGGAAGCACTTCCCCCGAACACCTATCCGCAACATGCTTCCAAGGTGGAATCAGTTGCCAAGGTTGCAAGTGAAAAACCTGAGACAAAATTCTACCGTCCCAAACGCCCACACTATCCATGGGATCTCTGTGAGGAGGAGACTATCTTTCAAATTGATGACGAGATCCTCCATGATATACCAACTGTATCTCCACCACCAAAACCTCAACTATGTGGTCATACTATGAAAGAGAAAATGAAAAAACCACTTCAAATTCAACCGCCGAGTTCTTGAGATTGCCTCTAGCCCTACACCCATCCCCGAAAAAGCACCATCTCGGCAAGATAAGGGCAAGGCCCCCCTCGAATCTCCAGCCCATGATGTCCCTGCATACTTTAAGGACTATACGATCGAGGATGTCACAATCAAATTACCCCAAGCTCAACATGAGCCCACTAGTAATTCACCCTACGAAGGCCCTGCACAAACCATAACCCTTTACCTGAGTGAGCCAAATGAAACCCACGAATATCTTGTCCACATCGGAGGTCATCTCAATCGCGAACAACGAAGATGGCTTGAAAAGCTCTTGCAAAAATATCGACATATCTTTGTCTGGACCTATAAAGACATGAAAGACGTCTCAACCCAAGTAGTTGTGCATCATATCCCACTTAAACCGGGTGCGAGGCCCACTGCGAGTCGTCCGTACAGATGCAATCCCATCTATAAGGCCAAGATCAAAGAAGAATTACAACGTCTTTTAGATGCGGGATTTATATATGAAATTGAACATACTGAGTGGGTCTCCCCAATTGTCATCGTCTCCAAGAAAAATGGAAAACTCCGGATCTGTGTCGATTTTAAGAAACTTAACGCCGTCACTGAACGTGATCATTTTCCATTACCTTTCGGAGAATCCATCTTAGAAAATCTAGCAGGAGATGAGGCTTACTCCTTCTTAGATGGCTTTAGCGAATATAATATGATCCAAATCGTTGAAGAAGATCAACACAAAATCGCCTTTGCCACAGAATGGGGAACATTCTGTTGGAAAGTCATGTCTTTTGGACACTGCAATGCTCCTAGCACCTTCCAACGTGTTATGCAAGCGGCCTTTTCTCAGCAGATGGGCGATATCTTAAAAGTTTACTTGGACGATTTAGGAGCACATTCCGAAGAAGTACATCATCTGTCTGTGATCCAATGTCAACGCTTCGGTATCTTGCTTAATCCTGAAAAATGCCAGATTTGGGTAACCCATGGTATTGTGTTAGGACATATTATCTCACGAAATGGCATTGCCACTGATCCTGAAAAGATCCTTATCATTCAAAATCTACCGGAACCACGTACGATACGTGAAGTTTACTCCTTCCTTGGCCACGCCAACTACTATCGGTGCTTTATTTTTTATTTCGCTAACAAAGCCCGCTTAATCTACAAAGTAGTTGTAGTTCCCAAATGGACGGATGAACAACGTGTCACCTTCAATCAACTCAAAGAAGCCCTTACCAAAGCACCCATCCTCCGGGCTCTTGATTATTCTAAAGAATTTCATGTGCATACCGATGCATCCAAGTATGCCATTGGAGCAGTGCTCACCCAACCGAGAGAATTAAAAAAGGATTACCCAATTCGTTTTCTTAGTCGACAATTGATACCTACTGAGGTCAATTATACCACCACCGAACGCGAAGCCTTGGCAATGGTATATGCGGTTCAGAAGTTTCGCCATTATCTTCTAGGAAAAATCTTTGCGTTTTTCACTGATCATCAAGCACTGTTGTATCTCATCAACAAGACCTGCACCACAGGTCGTATTACTAGATGGATCCTATTATTGAGAGAATTTGAGTTTAGGATTGTGGTTTGTAAGGGAGTTCAGCATTTTTTAGCAGATCACCTCTCCCGAATCCCTAACCTTCCTACCTCTGATTAAGACGTCAACGATGATTTACCAGATGCAATCCTTTTTCGAGTTGACTCTGCACCTGTATGGGCTAAGAAAATTACCGAATATTTAACTTCAAGGCATATGGATCCTTCCTTCTCTAAACCCGAACAACGAGCGTTGGTCCTCAAAACTAAACCTTATACGTTAATTGCAGGACAACTCTACAAGCAAGGATTAGATGGAATTATCTGACGATGTCTTACTGAAGGAGAAATCCCCTCTGTAATTTCCCTCACTCATGAAGGTATTGGTGCCGGCCATTTCTCTTCTGAAACAACTGCTAAGAAAATCCTCTTGGCCGGTTTCTAGTGGCCAACACTCTTCAAGGATACGCACAATTACACTAAGGCTTGTGATGTCTACCAATGCACAAAACGCTTTCAAAAAACAGACTACATGCCTTTACACCTTGTACCCACTGATCAAGCTTTCCAAAAATGGGGAATTGATGTCGGACCTATTAGTCCTGCTGCTCGACACACACAATCTCGTTACATCATAGTAGCTATGGACTACTGCACCAAATGGGTTGAAGCAAGAGCTGTTCGCAATATTGACGCTCATTCCACCGCCAAATCTCTCTATGAACAGGTTATAGTTCGGTTCGGATGTCCTCTAGAGCTTATCAGTGATAGAGGAACACATTTTCTTAACTCTGTCATAGCAGATCTTCTTTTCAAATTTTTTGTGGTACATCGCAAAATTTTCCCATACTATCCACGCTGCAATGGCCAGGCATAATCCACCAATAAAATCCTATGTGGCATTCTCACCAAAACCGTCGAATCCAGCCGATCTGATTGGGAACTCAAACTCCATGCTGCTCTCTGGGCTTATCGCACTACCCCGAAATGAGATACAGGCTTAACCCCCTTCCAGCTCACATATGGTCAAGAAGTCGTTATGCCTGTGGAATTCCATATTCCCTCCCTTTGAGTAGCCTACAACCTTGAGCTCGATACTCCTCAGAATCTAGCAAATAGGTTATTCCATCTGGAGCAACTCTGTAAAACATGACGGATCATCATCCATGCTCAACAAGTCCACAAACGACGACAAAAAGCATGGCATGATCGATCATTGAAACTTAGAGATTTCTAGGTGGGCGATAAGGTCCTGCTATACTAGGCCAAAGCCTTCAAAGGCAAACTGAAATTTTCAGGCCAAGGACCTTACATCATAAAAAAAAATCTTTGCCTCTGGATATGTTCAACTCCAAACCCTTCAAGGCGATGTCCTCGACAATATGGTCAATGGGAGTCGACTAAGAAAGTACAACGAACCCTACTATTATCTTGATATGTATTAGCTGCTTCTTCTCTACTATTTATTTTTTTCTTCTTCTTCTCCCTTTTTATTATTTGTATGCCATTTTGACACCCATTTTGCTGTGATTTGTTGTTCCACCCATCAAGATACTATCAGATCAGTTTTCTCTGAGAAAACCACAAAAGTCATTAGTTTTAGACAAAATGTTTTCACATCATCTCAGATAGAATTTGCCTGACCTCTTTTTTACAAAGAACGATTCATTTTTGGCCTCCGCGAATTCTGTCTCAGAAGAAAAATGTCAAAAAAAATCAAATAAATGGAGTTTCCTTCATCAGCCCATGCTCAAAATTCGCAGACAATTCGCGGGAGCTCAAATTGATCCTCACGATTTCTCTATTACCTCCGCGAATTCTGATCAGATACATTTTTGCACTATCAAACATTTTTTTTTTGGCCAACACAAATCACTTACAGGAATTCACAGGCCCTCAGAATGTTGCCTCGAAATTCGTGACCATCATTACCAAATCGTGGACATTGAGGACAAATTCTGGGTGAAGTTGAAAATTCTTACCCAAAAAAGTCTATATATAGGTCTCCACCCTTTCTCCATGAGTTCATTTTAGATTGTTGCTCTCGAGCATGCCAAATTTTTGAAAAATTTTCAAAATTCTCAGAGCAATCTAAAATCACTTCTACCATGGCTTCCCGTGATTCCTCACTGAGCTTGCACCGTCGTAAACCCCCTCGTCCTTATTTAGGGGATATAATCATGATCTCTCTTAAGAATTACACCGAGCAGCTCACACTGGCCAAGGATATCCTCACCAACCTTGGGTTTGATCTAACACTTTTCCGGGGCCAGTAGGGTGAGAGTCTCATCCGAGCAGCTCACTCGACCTATTCGAATGAGTTCCAAACTTTTCGGCTTACAACCAAGACTGGCAGTTATTCTATTATCAACGTGTCTCTGGCGGATCTTCAGAGTGTCGACTTTCCTAATCTCGGAGAGACAATCCATGGCAAGGGCACCAGTTATGATGCCAAGTACTTCACCAAGTTTTTGACCGACGACGGCAAAACCATTGCCCAAACCAACGACGGGATTGTTATCCGACTCATCATGGATTCCCATCTACGGGTCGCCTCAGAGATCATCGTCACCATGGCTGCAGTACATACCACCAAGATGGATCGCATCCCACCAAGCGATCTCTTATCTCTAACCCTCACCATGGATGACTCCACTCAAAATTATAAGTGGGCTGAGAAGGTAGCAGAGAAGCTGTGTGGAGCCCTGAAAGCCCGCAAATCAACCACCAAATGTGGGTATCTCCTCCACATGTTGGTCACCAAGCAATTGGGGTCTAAGGCGGCTGCTGCCATCAAGGAGCTGAATGTTGTTTATCCAAGCACAAAAAAACGAGCCACCCCCCAACCGACAGCAAAATCAGTCTCACTAGCCCCACCTACTAAGAAGCAGAAAGGGAAGGCAGTCAGTACCAAAGTAGATGTCCCACAAGACATTCTATCCAGCGACATCGGGGTAGAATATGCTAAATCCGGAGGGATCCTTAAACCATCTCAGGTCCCAAAGGAGGTCCTAGAGCAGCAGGCGGCCTTACTTCACCAGGCCCAACAACGTCCGAAAAGCAGTAGCAACAGCAGCAGGCAGCTCCGGAACGGCAAGCACTTCTGGCTCTGATCCTATGGGCGTGATTCCGTCCACACAAGCAATCTCCTCTCCATCACTTGCTCTCACAGTCCCACCACCACCCCCACCATTTACTTTCACCTCCACACCCTCACTAACTCTCAACATGGGCTTCCCATCCACACTTTCACAAAAGTTCTCAACTGTACAAATCTCCATCCTACTTGACTCCACAGTCAACGTAGATGATTTTGCCTTACAATTACTAACTACACTCCCATCAACCACTGTCACCACTAATCCAATCCCACAATCTCTGCCATGTAGTCTCTCCCCACCCCTCAATCCACAATCACCCTTCCCTGTCTTTCCTACACCTCCGTCTAGCCCTTCTCCTGATTTTCTACCATTTAACCCCATGCCGTATCCTAACTACACACGTAACCTACCTGACATTGGTCCTTGGGAGCAGTTACCCCTTATAGCCCAAAAAACGGTATGGTTGGTGAATGAGCTCCAATACAATATATTCGGCACCCTAGGGGACAACACACTATGCGGCAATTCGACGATGGTGCTATGGCGGGCCTTCAGAAAAAAAAAGCAAGGCTGGGGGAGGAAACCAAACAACATCAGCTGCAGATCCAAAACCTCACGAATTACAATCAACAACAGCAGTAGATGCTAATCCATCTCTAGAATCAGCTCCAACTGAAGGTATCCAACATGCAGCAAACCATTGATACCCTCAAAGCCGAGAAGGATGAGGCTGTAGCAGATTCACAAGCAGCACGTTCCGCTATGAAGGAGCAGTTGGAAATGGTGGACTTCAATGACTTCGCACCACCAGCTATCCTTGAGGGAACTGCCATTCCAGTGGTGGCCTATCAAATGCTGGCCCAAAAGCTGAAAGCCACGACAGAGCAATACGCAAAATTACGACAATCATACATTGCTTTCGTCGAGGCCCTAAACCAGCACATAGCCACCCTAGAAGAACGCCTAAAGGTTGGTGCCCAGTCGACACCGTCGGTTCATGCAGAGCACGACCAATTTCATGATTTGGGACACCACTTTGATGGACCTGATGGTGGAGATGGTGCAAGATTTCAACAGCCTCCTCCTGCAACTCAAGGCTCTGCATTTCAAAGACAACCCCTGGGGCAAGGAGCTCAAACACCAACCAATCCATCGGGCTCTGGGGGTACCAACTCCCAACATTTTCTTTTCCCTTCCACCGCTTCTAACCCCCTCGACACACTAACCTCACCTTCATTCCACGACACTTTTCACCTGAATCACAACGCATTGCAGAAGCTAACCCCTCGCCTCCTCTATCTCCTGATCCCGATCCACAAACCCCACACGAGATTGCCTCTGAAGCCCCCACCATCCGGCACAGAATCACGCCCACATAACCAAGCAAAGAGTTGCGCGTATCTCAGGAGTTTGGAAAGAAGTACCCAACAACGAAAGAGCGAGGTGGCTACAACTGCTAGATTTGGACCAGTGTCAAACACATAAAGTAGCAGTCAAACTCCTGGATCCACAACCTCTCTGGCGCCATCAGCTCTTCCTGCAAAGTAAGACCTCGATGGCACGGTATCTCGAAGCTCCCTCCTACATGCGCACCAATCCTTATTACTATCCAGTAGCAAGGCGAGAACCGTTTCCTGCCACCAAGGTCAAGAACAGAATCTTTTGGCCTAAGCTCACAAGAGTCGATACCGGCAACTTAGCTGAAGACATGGTCACCAACTGCCGAATCTTCTACCAGAAGCACCATGGCAATCTTGATCGCGATGTCAGATATTTTGCGGATAATTGCGGCCTGGTGGCATTTTTGGCAGAACTCAGAGGTTTTTGGGATCGAGGGTTACCCCCAATTGCCCTTGACATCAATAAACCCTTGCGCATGCAAGACGACCATATCAACGTTGCAAGGCTCTATTATCGCGCTGCACTTACTTTTGCCTTGCACGTTGATATGGTGGAGCTATGGAAAACCCATAACTTTCTCGAGGATATGCTCCATTATTACAAATCCATGCCCTTCCTAAACAAATTATGGTGGCAAATGATGGAGGGCATCGAGACGACCATCTACCACTCCCGACAACAACAGTCTCACCTCCAAGAAGCACAAAAAATCCAGGATGAAAAAGTGTCGATTGGTGTGGGACCACCAATTCAATAAGGAGGGGGGGGATAATGTTAGCAACTATGCTAACACAGAGAAAATAAAAAAATAATAAAACTCCGTGGCATGTGTTTTGTAAGACCACGTATGAGTATCTGTCAATAAACTTCAAGCCATGGCATGTGTTTTGTAAGTCCAAGAGTAGAAGCTTAAATAATAATAAAATAGCTTAAACTTAGATTTAGAACTTAGACTTAGGAAACTTAAGATTAGAAATATTTTATCTTAAGTTGTCCTAAGTTAAGAAAATTGAAGTTCTAAATCCTAAGTTAGAAGTTCTAGAAAGGCTAGGAACAGATTAGTCCCATAAGTTAGTAGACACTTATGGAAGACCCTCCTTGCCATAAAAGAAGAGGTATTTGCATTGTAAATAACACTTTTGAGATTAAGCTATCTTGCTCTCTATTTTGGAAAATTATCATTCTATTTCATTTGTGTTCTCCTTGGGAAGGTGCATAGCTTGAGGGAAGGTGCTCGGGCCTCCTCTTGCCTCCTTTTCATCGGTTTTATTGTGGCATGTTCATTATTGCTTATTTGTTTAGTATTAGCCGCAATCTCATTTTATTACCCTTCGGGTGTTAATCTAGGATAAGTCTAGTCACCTTGCTAGTTGGGTAAGCCTTAGCAAGGATTTTCATTGTTGTTACTAATTAGTTTATTTTCGTTTCGGGCACTAGTTGGGTAAGCCTTAGTGCTCTCATTCCTTCATATTTTTGTTGAAGCTTTTGTAGAAACTTAAAAAGTGGACGAATCTCTACATCCCTATACTACACCCGTAAGTAGATCTAGCCACCACACTCACTAGAAATACTTCCAACAAGATATTGCATATTCTTTTACATTCCGGTACTTGATTGTTCTTGGGCATTCCAAGCATCAAGAAATGGGTGTTTCTTGATCCTTGGGTTGCTGATCTAAACCAAGCTAGGACTGGTTGCATGGCTTGTTTATGCTGTAGCTGAGTGACGAATCTGTCTCTCCCCAATGACAGGCTGGGGAATACTCTTTGTAATCTGAGAAAACGCTTATGCTTGGAAACCGTTCTAATAAGAAGGACAAACCGTAAAGAACTGTAACCTGCAGAAGTAACAAAAGAAGAAAGAACGGTAAAGAAACCGTGTTCATAGATTCAGTGGAATCTGTGAACATTTGGCGCCATTTCCACAACTACACAGACACTAAACTAAGCCAAACCTTTTCGATCTGTGTTGCAAAACCACTGCTCTGAAGTCTCACACACGCATCATTGTTGAGCTCGCTTCGTTGGTCCAGACCGACGTGCAGCTCAGTTCTCGACTGAGGCTTCACGCTCCTTACCTAGCCGAGCTCCACGACTCTCATCTGGACCGGACCACTACACATCAACTCTCGACCGAGCCACTACTTAAAAATCCTGCCAAGTCCTACGTCAAATTTCAACCGATGCTCATTGATCATATCTCAACTGACAGGATTCCTCTGACATCTCGACCGACAGCTTTCTCTGAAATCTTGACCGACGGATTTCTCTGAGATCTTGATCGATGCCTCTCGTCAGATCTCGACCGACGCCTCTCGTCACATCTCGACCGATGCCTCTTGTCACATCTCGACCGACGCCTCTTGTCACATCTCGACTGACGCCTTCTCTTGGATCTCGACCTAAGTCGTCTCTCAGATATCGACCAACCACACACACCCTTGCACCATAGCGACCACTGCCTTGAACCGTCGTGACCGCCTTCAACCAACCACAACACATTGCAACTACATTCGCCCTTGAATCGCAAACACACCACATTCAAACCACATCAGTTGTTGAACGTGCTCAACCACACACCAACCACATCAGTTGTTGCACCATAGCGATCGCACCCAACTGCATTGAACTGTACCCAGCTATCATTCCAACCGCATACACTGTTGCACCATAGCGACCACACTCACCCACAAGCAGATCACATTACCACCACATCTCCTGTTTTTTGACATTGCATTACATCCCACTACAACAGAATCAAAACATACTGCAACCCATCGCAAACAACCGCACCCCAGCTATCATAGTCACCCGTACCCCAGTTGCATTCACCCTCCAATTACAATAGGTCGTATCCAACTGCAACCCACCGTAAGCAACTACACCCCAGCTAACGTCTTCAACCGTATTCAACCGCAACAGACCGCATACACCCATAATATACTGCATCGACCACATTCCAACCGCAATCAACTGCAACGGCTGCACTCAACTGCACCCCATCTTCATTTGCCCTTAAACCGCAATAGAGCACATTCGTAGCACTCACATTCAACCATTTCAACCATATTCAACTGCAAACTGGTCGCATTCCAATCACACCCACCGTGGAATCAGAGCCACCGCATTCCAAACAAAGATTCCAATGAGTTAAGTTACCAACGAGTCCAAGAGGCCTATTTCCACAATCCTAAGGTACTCTAGAGTGCTATGGATCATCCTTACGATCCGAATTCAACAAAGGACTATCCACCAGAGATGGTCTCCCCATCCACCGAACAGGCTCGATTTAATCGATATTCCAGGATGAAATCCCAAGTCCAAGAGCCATCCACCAACCCATTCGACATATGGGAACCCATGCGTTTTGAAGCTCCATATGATCGACCACATTTTCATGCTGCCGAATCGTCACATGCACGAGCTCACTTAAACGGAGCTTTTGCAAATAATGTTTCGCGTATTGAAAAACCTACTCCAAAGCTAGATTTACCTAAGTATGACGGTAACACTGATTCTCAAAGATTTTTTCAAGTCTTTGAAAAATGCATGTGATGTCTATGGCAAGACATCACCAGACGTCATGGTACAACTCTTCTCGATGACCATGATCGATCGAGCACGAGAATGGTTTTTTAACCTTGATCGTGAAGATAAATGAGACTAGTCACTCTTGAAGGAGGCATTTATCAAACGCTTCAAGCCATTTCGCTTGATCGAAAGTCCTTTTGTCAAGTTCAGTAACATCAAAATGACAAAAGACGAGAAAGTACGTGACTAAATTGAATGATTTAAAAGATTTAAAAGTCAGGTACAAGAGCAACCCACTGAGTCTATGCTCATAATTTGGTTCTTTGTTATATAGTGAATACCATTTTGGTATTCAGGGAAAGAAGCGCAATAAGCATCGAGACAAGCAGAAAATAAGCGATATCATTAAGCTTGATTTTTGTAATTGAGAGACAAAAATTGTTGTTGCCTTCAAGCATTGATTCCTTCTTTCAGACAGATTGTTAGTAATAGGTTCATAACCTTTACAGTTTGTGATTAGCTTTGTGAAGCACGCGGTTACGTCTGCTATTGTCTTGTGCTCACTTGCATTATTGACTTATATATTTTGTTATACTTAATCTGATTACAACTCTGTCTGGTTTTGCGTTCAGATTTGTGTCAATACTGCAATGTTATTCTATGTTCTGTCTGGCCATCTGATTGATTTGTCTGGTTCATCGCTTCCGCTACCACCGCGCATTAAAAGCTGTAAAATTATTAAGTCCTTGTGTTCGCCTACTAAGTCACCAGTAGTGCACGCACCAAGAGAATATCGAATCGTTTTTCTCCATTTTGTCGGCTAACATTCCTTCCCTACCCTTGGAGGAAAATCCTCCACTCGGTCGAGATTTCAACCACCTCATCGACATACTTTGGTCACCTTCCACTTGGTCGAGATCACTCCTTCACGCATTTCCTCCCCGGCTCGGTCGAGATCCCACCCTTCTCCCTCACGACCTCCTCTTCCTCGCTTGGTTGAGATTCTATCTCACAACATTTCGGTTCACTCACATCAGTTTTGGCTCGATTGACATCTCATCTTCACGACCCTCGGCTCGGTGACCATCTTCATCCATTCACGCTCGGCTCGGTCGACTTCATACATAAAAAAATCCATTGAAATCATCGTCAAAAAAAAAAAATTTGCCATCATTTTCGTGATATTTTTTTTTTATTTTTTTTAATTGATGGGCACCAAAATATTTCATGGATTTCAAAGTCTATAGCATCCAGTTTGTAAATTTTTTTTAAAAAAAAAAAACCCTCATTCTAAGTTGTTAAATTCAATTTTGCTTCTCATTTTATAACTCTACATAACTTTTTAGTGTGGGCGTTGATTTCAATGGAGTAAAACTGAAAAGTGATCAGAACGACGAGTCTGACATTGCTAAATTATCGAAAGTTTGTAATTTTCTTTCCATTTGCTTTTTAAATCTTCATATCACTTTCGTCAGAGCTCGGAATTCGATGATATAAAAGCCAAATTGCTCATGGTGACAAACTGAACATAGCCACTACTTCATTTCAATTTGTTACATTTTCCATTCACAACCAATTTATTCTTCAAGGACTCATAATATTTAAGTGGATAAAGAAGAGCATTTTACAGCCCGTAAAATACCATTCTGAATAAATTTCAATTGATGAATTCATAGTCCACAAGTCTTCATTAGTCATTAATGAGGGATTGCTATTATAGTAATAACATTCATCTTCCATCTATTGGCGAAATGCAATTTGAAATCGCACTTTATGACCTTCCTTTTGATGGACAACCAAATTCAATCAGTATTGAAGATTGGTTAACTAAATTGGAGGTCCACTTACGTTCTCACCATTATTCTGAAGAGAATAAAATCTACTTTGCTTCATTGTGCTTTCAAGGACAAATTCGAGCATGGTGGGATACTCAAGCACATTAGAACACAAAGCTTTGGAGTCAATTTTAAAACTGCTTGCAGTGATAGTAATACAAGATTCTACATGAAATCATTTGAATATCTCCAACAAACTGGATCTGTAAAACAATTCAATTAACAATTTTTGGCATTGGTTCGGAAGACAAAATTTGATTATAGAAAATGTTTGAACTACTATGTGGGTTCCCTTCAAACGCCTATCAAAAATGTGCTTCAACCAATTCTTTCCACATCCATTTATGCCGCTAGTTTTATGGAGTTACATGATATGATGGACCGTGCACTTGCTCTGGAGCATTTATCTACAAACCTTATCAATGTATGGTGGCCACTGCTCAACGGAGTCCTTATTGTTATAACCAATGACTATCTGAATACATTAGTCCTACCTTTGATGGAAGCATTCACTCCATTAATGTAGACAATTGGCTAGAAGATTTGGATTAAAACTTCTACTATAGTGGATGTATTGGTGACAGTAGTATGGTTTTCTTTGCTTCATCGGGTTTCCAAGGACGTGTTCAGTGATGGTAGAACATCATTCATGACTTCCTTCTTGAGAACTGGTTAAATTTCAAAATAGTTTGTAGACAGGTTTTCAGTGATCCGACTCCATCCATTTTTGTTCCTTGAACTAGATAAATTTATGTATACACTAAAGCATCAGTGGATCAACAACCGCATGTGCATGAAAGAGAAAAAATTTCTGAAGATGATGATGGTTCAAACAATGAGTCTAATGAGCAAAGTGACAAATGAAAGTCAAGTCCCAGATCCAGATACAATTGTAGGCAACAAATTAAGTCCAATTTTAGACTCAGATCAAGTTACAACAATAGATGGTGAAAATCAAGATTTAGATGAAAGTCGAGATTCAGATCAGGATGTGAAGATAATTGAACATCCTTTTGAGTTTCACTTCAACCATCAAAGTCCGAAATTTGACCTACATCAATGCCTTAATCTAGTCAATGAACAAGCAACTATGGATTGTCAAACTGAGAATATTGCTATGCTCAAAGAAAGTGGATCAAGGCATTCACCAAACTTTCAAAATGAGGACTCTATGGCACCGATGTTCCATGGTTTGGAATTGAGTGGCTACTATAAGGATCTGATCCTACGAACCATTTCAAATTGATTTGGGAGCTTTTGAGAATATTTTTATTTTTGATAACAATCTATTGGAGTTTGAGGTATTCAACAAGGATATTGTCCACAATGAAGCGATTTCATTATTTCATATAGATCCAACTTGTATCAATACCTTGGATTATTGTTCAATGCCTCATAGATCCTTTTTACAGAATCTTCAAGTGACTTCAGTTGGAGAACCCTATTCCTATGGATTCTCTAGAACTCAAAAACCAAAGGTGGACTCTAATGTGATCAATCCTCAATTGGGTAATGTCAACAATGATTGTTCATCAATGGTTATTTGGAACAATTGAAACATCAAATCCTTGGTTTAACTTTGGAATGTATTTTTACTATTTGGGATTGATGCTTCAACGATTTATATGGGCAACTGCAAATTTTATATTTCAAAACGAGAGTCAATTTTTGAGGTCAATCAGGCCAATTATTCACAGCCACCTATGAAGGAGATATTGACCATTTGAAGAAATATATTTTGGTCAACAATATGCCCAGAGACGTGCTTCATCATATGAACAACAATTCATGACTACCGAGTCATTTTGTTAGGGTGACTGCAAAAAGTTCAGCACACAAGATATCAATGAAGGAAACTACACAATGAATAGAATACATTAGAGTATTGATTTTAAAATGTTGATGTAATGGACAAGATTTACCTCCAGACTAATGATATCTCATTTCTATGCCTTGGTATTCTCTATGAGAATGTATTTACAAATTGTCGGCAAGATCGAATCAATATCCTTATGAAAACTGCTAGTTGAATTCATCTTTACACAGAAAAATTTAATTACATTATCTACAGGTCTCTTGAAAGAGATCAAGTTTAAGCTCCAGTGGTCACTACAAAATAAAATAGACAGTCCACTAGATACAATTCTGAGAACTAATTTCAAATTGGAATGCCAATGATAAAGCTATTAAGAGCAAGAAGCAAATAAATTGTCTTACTTGGTATGATATCACACAAGCAGGTATTTGGTGAGTGGTGTGCATCTAGTAATCAGACACTCACATTGAAATCTCCTTTTTCAGGTACATTGAGATGTACACCATCCATATGCTCTTTGATAATCTGAGGATAAGATGTTCTGCAGAATATCCATGATAAAATATCATGATCTTCTTTCAGAACCTATCAACAAAAATGTACCATTAGATTCAGAAATCAACATAGCTAGTTAGTTTGGTTAAAACTTCAATCATATTTCATTATTGAATGAGAAAATATACCTGGAAAGCTGCCAACCACCAAATATCATTTTTTGACAGGACAATGAAGTTAAAATCTCCCTGATCGATTGATTGTCCAAGTGCCTTGTTCATGAGAGTTATACTAACCTTCTCCATCTTTTGCTCTTCAGCTATTTCTGACTCATGTAACTTAAGCAGTATGATTATTTTACCACTTACCTTTTCCATTGTGATTTCATAAAAAGCAATCATATATCTTAGTGACTGATTTACACCCACAAATAGGTTATTTGCATTTCTTTATTTAAGCTACTTCTCTCATGCTTCAAATGATATGACCTATAAGAACCTTTTTAATACAAACTTGCTTAAATGCTTCTCTGATAAGTTTAAAAATTGTATCATATATTTCCCTACTTATCCGGGCAAAATCACAAGCACCTTGTATTATAGTTTTATTTAAGAATTTTTGTATGTCCATTATCAAGCCCTCTACAATTCCAGACTTTATATGTGGACTTTTATTATTCACCAACAAAGATTCAATTGATTTACCTATTAAAATACAACCTAATGCCTTTCCGATTGAATCATTATCTCTGATATTTTGACTTGCAACCAATGCAGATCTGCATTGAGAGAAAATAGATTAGAAAACAAACCTGCATAAGCATATATGCCAAGTCAATAGGAATGTCCAAATGAAGATGATACAAAGTCGTCATTATAAAAAGTACAAAACCAGTGGCAAGCTTCAAAATACTCAAAATATAAATACTATGAAATATTTGAATGCAATTATATTCTTACCTGATGCAAGATAACCAATTTCTGATGAAAGCTTCTATAATGGTATCCATATTCAAATATGGATACGGTGCTAATATTTTAATTTTCACCACAAGATGGCACTCACATTTTGATTTCATGAGGGAATACACATTCAAAATCATACGCAGTTCCTGTTCGACCGAGACAATATCATCTTAATCCAAAGTACTCTTTAATGGTGAAGGATGAACTCAACAAGCATCTTAAGGCAGGTATTATCTATTCAGTCTGAAGTAGTGAATGGGTATCACCTATTGTTGTAGTTCCAAAGAAGAAGTCTGGCAAGATTCGAATTTACCAAGATTTCCGGAAGCTGAATGCTGTTACAAAGAAAGATCACCATCCATTACCTTTCACGGATTCTCTGATTATAATCATATCGGAGTAAGGAAAGAAGATTGACCATAGACTACTTCTACTACTGATTGGAGCACTTATGCCTACAATAAAATGCCCTTTGGTCTTTGTAATGCACCAGCTACTTTCCAGAGAATTATGATGCTGATTTGAAATTTGCATTGATGATTTCTGTGTTTACAAAGGTTGGCTATATATCATTGGTAACATGAGGTCTTTCACACTCTATCCAATATTGCTACCAAATTTTTGCAAATCCATCAAAGTATGTTCCTGCAAATAGAATCTTCTCATGGTTACTACTTGGATGTGACAAAAAATACCTGTCAAAGTTGTCCAACCATGTTCTCACATTTATGTGAGCAATTCTCTACCATAAAACTTATGGAAGACATATTGTCTCTGCACCATCATTGTTTCCACCATAGATTGGGAAGATTGGCCCAGATGAAATTTAAAGATTGATAATAGAAACAAAATACAAAGAACTTACAAATACGGTAGGAAAATACGGAAAATACATAGGAAAATATATCGAAAAATAAGACAGGAAGCACCGAAATTAAGACGTATAGGTGGGAAATAGGACGTATAGGTAGAAAATCAGAAAAATGCCAAAAGTAGTATACTAAAATTTTCAAAAATAGTGAATTGAGTACAGTGTTACTAAAAATAACACACGTGAGTAATTCTAAAACTGAAGATTGTGAAAATTTTAAAAACAACACGCAAATAGTAACTTATTAAAAATAGTAAAGGTGAGCAATGCCAAAAATAAAAAGTGCAAAAAATTGAAACATGGCAGTGGAGTAATCTACTTACTAAAAATAATAAGAATAAGTAATGCCAAAAATTAATAAGTGTGAAAATTCAAAAAAATGGCAGGTAAGAAATATATATATTTATTTAAAATAGTAAGTCAAATAAGGCCGAGTAAAAAACTTTTTAAAGATAGCAAGACAAATAATCTGTGAATTAAAAACCTCTTAAAAATAGAAATTGTGCAATTTTGGAGACGAGTAAAAAACTTATTCAATATAGTAAGGCTAATAATGGGTGAGTAAAAAGCTCAATAAAAATAGAAAGTATAAAATTTTCAAAAAATGGAGGGCAAAATTTAAAAAACTTACAAAAAATAAACACACTATATTAATTCAAGAGATGTATCAAAATAACATTGCATATCTTGCCACAATGGCGATAGACCCACACATGTGGTGAGTAATGGGCAACTTCCGTTTTTTTTGCCACAAAAACTCCAGAATGAAGAACTTGTACAAAATTTACAACAGAATCAAAACTTCACAATGAAGAACCGAAGTGCTTCTCTCGCAAATTTTTCCTCCAAAAACAAGGAATGAACCTACTCTTCAAAAATCTTCATAACTTTGCCAAAACTTAACCAAATTGGATGAAAATTGGTGCAAATTAAAGCTAAGACAGATATCTACAAATTTATAAAATTATAGTCAAGAAAAACAAACAAAAGGAGGCCAACATGGGGAAAAAAAAAAAACATACCACCAATAACTATAGCTAACTAAAATTGGAATGAATTCACTAAAATGGCCATAACTTTATCATTATAGCTCCAAATGAAAAAAAATTAGTACCTCCAAAAAGCTAAGAGGAAGAGCTACTGATCTAAAACAAGAAACTACACCCAAAAAAAGATGAAGATTAACAAGCTTTGGACCAAGTTTCTGAAATCATCTCCTAGACCGTTAAGGGCCACTTGCACAAGCTCACTATCCTTAATCTTCTCCGAGGCTAACTCTTTGTTGAGAGATTTATTTTTAGCACATAGTCTTGTGCATTTTCCTCACTTATTCTCATGCTTTGCAAGATTTGATTTCTAATCATGAGTAATCTAGAAGTGTTATTAGATTCATAGATTGATTTCAAAGAATCTCATGCCTCTCTAGAAGTTGTACAAGAAGGTACTTCTTTCAAAAGATCATTACTAGCATTCATCAGTTAAGTGCTAGCCTAGATTTTTTCTTGTATCTAATCAACTCTTGTGCACCAAGAGGTTCATTTTCTTCTTCAATCAGAAATTCATAAAGGTCTTGGAGCACCATTAGTGACTCCATCCTAACCTTCCAAATGGAACAATTTATAGAATTTAATCTTTCACTAGCTTCTAGAAGGAAAGCACCTATTGATCCCATCTTACTAGTGAATTCTACAAATAAAAAATTGGTTTGATTGATTCTAGAAACTCACAAAAGGTCTCTCTTGTAGTTATTCTCTCAAATTTGGTTTCTATTCCACCAAATGGACTTCTAACCATGGTTCTAGCACTTCCTCACAAAGATGAAATGAATATTAGATGAGATCCAATCAACCCACAATCGAATCAAGTCAATTTTGACTATTTTCGGACAATATAATGGCTAAATCTCACTCAAACTTCTTTATGGTTTTTCAAGACCCATAAAACACTTTCAGAGGACTTTTTTTCAGCCTAGATTAATTAGATCTCATGACACTAAGTCAAATCTAATCAATGGCACTCAATCTTGGTAGCTTTTTGTAGGATTAGCACCAAGAAACCTCGTCAAGAAATAATAGAATACATATTTATGGATCTAAGGCACATTGAGTATTAAATGTAGGCTTAGAGGTGCCCACACGTGTGGACAGTACGGAATCTGACCCTCACTAAGTTTGGAATCAAATCCCCTCCTCAAAGTTTAGATTCAAACTCACCATCTCAATTCTAGTTTCTAGCAACAAAACTTTCTAAAAATGGATTTGTCTTTTGATCAAAAACTAACCTCTTGTAATTGGCTTGGATACCATGTTAAAGTATAGTACTTTAGGACCCTAAATGGATCTACACAATATCCACAAGAGTGATTGGATGTTTGCTAAACAATCTATTGCAAAAACTAGACGGAAAAATTGATCTAGAATAGCAATTTTGCACTTAACAAGCAAGAACAATCATAAAGCATTGATCAAATATGGAAATACGAGTTCACATGTGTGTGGTACAGCCTACGGTATGACCTGTAAACAGAGAATGGAAGTAATACCACTTTGATTGCATTTGGATCATCAAAACTCAATACAAATGTGGAGTAGACTCGAGATGCCGATAAGCTCTCAAAAATAATTTAAGTGTTTGCTATGGAGGAACCACTACATAGAAAAGCCTCTTTCTTTGTAAAGTTAGGTAAATTTCCAGCATGTAATAAGGAAGTTGATTTGGCTTTCTTGCCCTAATTTGCCATTCTAGCCTCATTCCTAAGTCATGCCAAGTAGGTGGCTAGTTGGTCAATTTTCTCCATAAATCTAGGATTTAGGTCCTATAAAGTAGGAATCACTACCAAATTGATTTAACCCACTTTTTACACTTGATTTAATCTACACTAGGATAGGTTTCCCACGTGGCTCCATGGCCTCACACGTGTGGGACCACTTATTGACATAATTTATATTATCTGACATAGGCAATTTTTCACATAGGACTCTCCTTTGCAAATGAGCCAAAAGATCCTTAGAATGATGTCTCTTGCTTACTTATAGACAATGCTCTAACTTAACTAAACATAACTATCTTGAGGGATAGTTAGCCCATGTTAAGTCTTATTTAGTGTACATTGGGCCCTTATTGGCCTATTATCCTTATTTAATTGGTTTGGAGGGCCTAAAGAGGGAATCGCCTTGTTCTTAAGGCTAATAGCTCCTTTTGGGCCTACAAAGCTTATGTTGGATATTATATAGTGTTGGTAAGCACTAATGTACTAAAAGTACATGACAACATGGATTGAAATGCAACTTTCATCTCATCATTAATATTTGTAAGCTCGCTCAAAAAAGTATGTAACATTTCAATCTGTTTCTTTAGGCCTTTATTTTCTTTCAAACATTTTAAGTTTATCTGTGTTTCATGATACTCTCTTGATATTTGCTTGTATTTTTCTTAATATTTATGGGCATGCCATATTTAGAAATGGTGGCAAACAAAGTCATCTCTGGAATTACAGATTGTGGCATCATTAGAGATGGTGGCAACCACATCTTTGAAGTGGTGCTGGTTTTTTAAATTTTTCACCTTTACTGTTTGTAAATGTTGTTTTTCGAATTGTTCTAAACATTGGGAGAGAAGTATTTCAATGTTTCAATTGTGGTCAACTATCGTCAAGCACAATTTATTTTTGATGTGACCACAATGGTTAGATTGGTTGCATTGAACATAGTATGGGTTTAGGGTTTAGGGTTTAGGGTTTAGGGCATAAAGAACTTACGAAAATGTCATTTTAATTACTTTTTCTTATTATGTGGCATTCCTTATAAAGCCCTTTTTTGGCCCATTTTTTCTCTAATGAAAGAAAATTTTGAGTAAACTTTATATAGCTACTTGCATGCACCATGTAAGCGAAATTAATCTAATTATTACCATGTTTTCATGCAACCATTAAATAATGTTTCTCAACTTAGAAATATGGAATCTTAATTCCTCACATTCAAAAGTTTTGTCAGAGTAATGATAGCTAGTGAGATAACTATATGCAAGGGAGATGGAGCTAGCTTAGTAGTCAAAACATGAGCCCCTTGAACTAAGATTCTGTAGAAGTTGACTAGGGTTGTAGCCTTCACTTAGAATAGAAAAACTACAACTTGGAAGTTGGAAATGAAGAATGTGCTCAAGCAAAAACGCACTAACTCTCTTTTTTTGTCTTGTATTCGCCCTTGCATTGTGGACATGGAATCAAACCTAGGTGGGTTGAGTAATCTCAACATCAACCCTTGAATGAGAACACCACGAATATTGGTTTACTATAGAGATGAGTCTACTTTTTCTATTTATAAGACACGGTTGGGCATTTCATCTGATCCATAGAATCCTTGCCACATCAATTGTGACATGCTATTGTAAGCCAGACAACTTTTATGACAAGTTGACAAGAATAAATGACATCATGCGAAGTTGTTACACGGCAACAACTCTTTATTGAATCAATAAATTTCAACCTCTACCTAAAAGTTATAGCTAAAACTTGTGAACTTGTCAAAAACATAAAGTTGCAAACTGTGAAACTAATTTCAATGAAATACAAATTGATGCAATTTTTTTCATGTTGTGGTGCCATAGAGAATTAATCATGTGTATTATGTGCAAAGGTACACTCTACAACAAGTAGTAGGCCAAGCATCAACGAGATTTGAATGCTCCAATACGTAAATGAAATTTAGTAGGTGGGGTTAGTGATGCATAAACACCCCTACCCGACTTGCCTCACCCTTTTAGAGGGGTTAACTATAGGACAACTTTATGTATTCTGGAATGGTCTTTTTGGTGGCCTTTGCACTTGGTAAAACAATCGTAAAATTATGGCGAGGCCGTTTATAGGCCAAGCCATAACTAAACATTAATTGAACCTTGGTAAACTGGTCGTAAAATTATGGCGAGGCCATTAGGCCAAGCCTAAAAGAACAAGATATGACTGATCTTGGACCTGAGCATATCTTAGAGCATAGACAACAACAACTAAGAAATCGTTTGATCCCTGAGTTTTGATAACTTGGAAAGGATTACCATTATTTGGAAGCGACATGGGAGAGTTAGGTCCAACTACAGATGTCATGTATCAAAGAACACTATGGCATTTTACATTAATGCTGAAAATATTTTTATGACCCATAGAGTTTGACTTTTTACGAGGTGTAATCTACTGCCCCAAATCCTTTATAAACATTTTGTGAATTGCAAAATGCTTTTGAGAAATTTTATGGACTTCAAGATTTCATAATGTTTCTCATGTAGCTTTCACAAATGCTAATCTATTCTACATTTTATTTTGAGATCTTTTTCCATAAAACAACTCATGCACAAAGTTGAAACCATAAACTCTGTAGGAATGAAGATCTTTGTATAATTTAATGCACTTCAAACGTATGAAGTAAAATGCCACCACAATCTCTTAGGAATATTTCAAGAGAATTGCTCTCACACCTCAAAGTCCCCAAACAACATTTAAGCACCACAACACCCGACTAGTGGTTTCTCAAGTCTCATGCACATGCATATCCTTTTGCTTGGAACCAAAACCTTTGCACTGGAACCCCTACCATAAGGGCGTCTTGGTTTCCAAGGGGAGGATCGAACTTGGGACCAAAGAAAGTTTAGATGCCAAGATAACCAATTAAGCCAACACCATTGGGTAACCCTACCATAAGTGGAACCCCTACCCTAATGAAGGCTTTGTATGATCATCTTAACAATCTATTGAAAAGGAAAGCTTGATTCAACCCTACACCAACCATGTAAGTAAGGCAAAGACCAAAATCTGAAGAAACAAAATGTTTCTAATTACAAATCCTTGCTAGCTTTCAGCCCTCAGCCCGACAAAGACATTCGCGGTCCAGTACGAGAGAAGGCAAATGACCAAAACGAAACCAACGACGAAAACAAAACCTTCTCCTGTCCTCCACTCTCCAAAGAGTACCCAGCAAGATCATACAAGTACCATTCACTGATTAGTTGTAGATGCTTAATCACTCTAATCTCAGATTTACATAGAGCGACCATACTTACTGGATGATACTTGACATATAGATCAACGGAATACACATACAGTGTAATGTAGTAGTCTGATGCTAGTAAGCAATCAAGACGAAATACAGACAACAAGTCTGCTTGCGTGCAAGACGAGCTCTGTGATCAGGATCCATAGAGATCCAACTGTCCGCTAGTAAAGCGAGACGATTACTCATGAGAGAACTGTGTTTCTCCCACGCCAACGCACTGCGTGGATTTGTATGCAGTGCTTGAAGAAAGCAGAGGAAGATCACTGTATAGATAATTTCTCTTGTTGTGTCTGATCTCGAATGCAAATGCTTATGTTGTTAATCGTGTGTCTGAGCTTTCTTGTTCATTTTAATTCCGCACCTTGGTTGAAACTATCTTGAATGCTGCATTAATTTTATAAACGTAGATCAGCAGTGCCTGACTACATTCCGGAGGATTGTAGGAGTGATTCAGCTAGCAGTGTCCAGCGATTGCATCTGAACTCCATCCGAGTCGCAAGAGGATCGTGGTTCCTTCGCGAAAGCTTCGTGACTGCGAAATCCAAATCGCGATTCCTGATCCTCATCAAATTTGAATATGTGCAATGTTGAGAAATATTGATGGAATTTGAAGGATATATTCAAAATGGATAGCACAGAAGTAAGTTGTAGAGTAAATGTTATATCAAAAATATCTGATGAAAGTGGGTTCCAGCTTAAAATGGTGAAGGAGAGCTCAAAAGTTAAACTAAATGCTTCTGCAGTCCAAGCATGCAGAGTCATGCTATATCAAAGATTCTGATGAAAGTGGGTCTCAGCTTTAAATGGTGAATAAGAGCTCAAACTATACTAAAAGCTGCCTCAATCCATCTGCACCACTCTCAAGGAAAATGAGAGTGTTCACATGAAAATGAAAATGCTGATGAATTCTCGGAGGGCAGCATGTGAAATTAAAACATGTTACTGCTCTAAGTTTTTGCCAAATGCAGCAAATACAACTAGTAAACAGTCATACAGGTTGGATGCAATGGAGCTTTAACCAGCTGCATGACATGTTCCCAGTTACAGTGGCAATGATGATGCACTGACATAGGAAAACTGTTTTTGATGTGTGGCAGTTTGCTTGAGGTTATCGCAAGGCTAGCTTGGCCACGAACCTGGTGCAAATTACTGTCTTGAAAAGCTATAAATGCTGTTCATGCTGCTGTATTCACATATCTAGAAAATCAGGGATTTCCTCACACAATGTCACTGGTCTTGAGCACGCCCCTTGATGAAGCAATCTGGGGAAGCATTTTGGGGCTCAATGCTCCACCGCCCATCATAAGCCATACAGGAGGAGGTTGGTGATGCATCCCTGGATCCATCACTGCATTTTCATCTGATTGCTGGGCTCTTCCAACCAAAGGATTCCTGATGTTCCATGTTCAGATTGAGTTTTGGTACTACACGTACATAGAGCTCATTCAAATTAATGATACTGCTAGTTGCTGCAGGTGAGGTTGGACTGTGAGTTAAAACACAAGGGAGTATGTCATGTGCTGTCAACACTCCCTCGGCTCTAGTATTGATGTTGTCAGAAAAAGCATTCCCATGCTGCGGAGAGCCATGCTTATTTCTCCTACGTCCAGCGCCCATTGGCACATGTCGGAGTATTCCTCCTGCTGTCCAGTACCTCTGACAGTTCTTGCAAAAGTGGCGAGGCTGGTTGAGATTGTAATTGTTGTAGTAGCAGAACTTTGTACGAAGACTGCCACATCGAGGGCAAGGGACTGATTTCTCACACTGGTAGTATATGTGCTCTTGCAAAGCGCTGCGCTGAGGCTTCTTACGGTGCTTTCTTTTTGTTTGCAGCTCCCCAATTAGCTCTTTGGAGATTATTGTTTCTGAAGTTTCTGGTGGTACTGCTGAACCATTTGCAACACGAAACATCTTGGCCAGCCTGTTGACTTCTTCACAATCATCGTTGCTACCTGAATAGCTAATTATATCCTCTTGAAGAAACGAATTTGTGCTATCCTTTTGGGAGAAAGGAGTGGACTGCTGACTGTCGCCCTCCTGCAGGAATGCAAGCGAAATTCACTAGTATTAGCTGGACAAATACTAAATGCTTGTTTTGTTCCATATCGACGGAATTCTAAATCTCTCTTGTGCAGATTCATGCCAAAAACTACTCATCCGTCTACTCTGAGCTGTTAACAATGCCATCTGCAAAGAGAGCATAGGGTGCAGTTCATACCTGACCACCATCTGCTGAACCATTGGAGCTCCTTTCCTTGGAACTATTACATCTGGCTTGCACTTCATCCCAAGCTAATCCCGAGTGACAAACCTTGGGCAGCAGCAGGATAGTCTTCCCAAACAGCCTCACTTTTGAAATATTGAAACTTTCTGCGTTGATGCCATACCCAATTTGCCTCTCCATCTTTCCACAGTCCTACACAACAATCTTGATCCTGCAAGAGCTGAAAGATGAGCTCCAAGTGCTAGGCAGCCATTGAGAGAAGCTCTTGGATTATGCTGCTAAAACAAATGCAGAACAGGGTGATGGCAGAACAAAGAGGTACAGTGATGGCCGAGCAGAGCAAAGCAGTGAGGGAGCAACACTCAAGGGAGTTACCTCTATGCAATTGAGAAAGAAAATAGAATAGAATACTCTATTTATAGTGATAGAGATAGAGAGAGAGAAATCTAAAGAAAGCAAGAGCCTCACTCAATAGATTACCACAAAAGGTAAAAAAAAAAAAAAAAAGGGATTCAACATGTTGCCTAAAAGCACCCCAGAAATTTTGAAACAAAATATCTTAGCTATGGAGAAATCGGAAAAGACCCCACACCCGCCGCGGCTGGCGGGCTTTTCACATTTTAAGAATCTTCGCCTAAGGCCCCACATTTTTAAAACTTAGAAAGTTCTCAGGGCCAGGGGCTAGGACTTTCACGATGTAAAAGTATGTGCCAAGGTCTACTTTTGGCATGGTTATACTATTTTTCCTTGTTCATCATAGGGTAGAGGAAGAATTGAGTTGACCGTTTTATGCACTCTATGGACTTTATGCGGAATAATGTCCATTAGCTTAGGATTGCATCCAAAATGCAAATAGAAATAAAACACTCTAGCTTTTATGATATCAAGATTACTTGTTGCAATATCGTGTTTGTTTTTTTTTCAAGGAATATGCTTCAATTTCATCCTTTAGAATCGAATTTTCTCTTCAAAATCAATAGAAGATGTGGAGGTTTATGTGATTTTTTGTTATGATATATGCCAGTTCTCTTTGCAGTTTTAACCTGAGGACTTAGTTGAGTTTACCCCATGTTCCACAACAACTAATTCAAATTGAGATTTGCCCAGTAAATATTAAAGTTTGAAATTCTACCTGATTTTGATGAATGCCAAAACCAAAAAGCACATGATCCCATCAATTTGAACATTTCAAATAATGAACATTCCCTTTTATATTGCCCACACCAGAATTCTTAATGGATTCATGTCTAGTTAAAGAACCACTATTTTATTTTTCCTTGAAGAGTGACGATTTTCACTAGAAATCATCTATTCTCTAGCAACTATCAAATGAGCCCTACCACTGAAGCACAATCCAAATATCAAATTAAAATATATAAAAAATTAAATATGTTTAGTAGAATAAACATCTATTATGAGATTAAAATCTAAAATTTAGAATTTGATGGGGATCACGTTGTAGAAGTCAGTGATAGGAATTCCACAGCTAATAGTATGTGGTGGCATCGAGTTGACCATCATATCCACAAGTTGTGCCTCAAAAGGACCAAGGTGAACTCTAGTTGAAGGTTGTCGAGGAGGAAAAGGACACATTGATCTGGTGACCTAATCTCTTTCATCTAGAATGTGAATTTTGCGAACCACATAAATTTCTTATTTTTTTGATAATGAAAGTAAGAAGCAACTAAATAACAATGTTCTCAGACAAGCACATGTATAATCCACATGATACATGCTTTGACACAAGAAAGAAACTAAAATTCTTTTTGTTGGGAATAACTAGAACAACTCCCAAAGTAGTAAGTGAATGTAGGCAACAAATATCTATTTTTGGGTAGGAGAATGGCCAAATGTACCTAAAGTGGAACCTAATATTATCAAAAATATCAAGAGAAAAAGAATATGTGTAGCACAGTCTTAATATGGATGAAATATGGCCCACCAACCAAAGTAGATCAACACTAGCCTTATTGGTCAAACTGAGCATAAAGAAAATTTTGCCTAAAGCTTGAACAATATAAATAATCCCATTGATTATAGGCCAATTAGTAATATAATTTTTTGTCAAGCCTTAGAGGATGGATGCCATCCCATTATATATGCAACCACAGATGAATTTATAATCCAAAGAATAAGCTACATGATAAAACTACAAATCTTAAAGTAATAGGTAAGAAGCCAATTTCAAATTTTGGCATGTATCACTTTGCTGACCTGTTGCAAGCAATGATGCCCTTGAAGGATATCAAAATACTATTTTGCAAGCTCTTGTATGTGTCATTTTTCAAATGACATATTCTTGTATGGGTTGATTTGAGGATGCAAATGATGATATCACCCTATTGACTTCTAGTTTTCCTACAAGCTAATGGCCCCAAGATTGAGGTCATTACATGCAACAAATATTTATTGGGTAGGGCCAAAAATATATTTCATTCCTCATGCGCCTTCAAAGATAAGAAGATCAGACAATATTTGAGCACAAAATTATAACATTCTTACTTCTGATGTTTTAATATAAATTTAAACTCTTCTCTTATAAAACCAGAATTATTTGGACAAGGAGACATTCTATTATGCCACTAGTATGAAAATCAATGCAAGGGACAATATATGGTGGGCAATGCTCTCATTCACATACTTGGACACCAATCATCGTCCATTTGCTCACTACTTGAGAAGAAGGCAAAGGTCCCACATTGTATCCAAGTTGGATTAAAGTGATCCTAGTGGCAATGGATATCTTGGTTAGAAGTAGGGTTTGCATGTGGAAAAGGGACATCTAGTGCAAAGTCATATCATTAAGATATCAAAAAGAGAGGACAAATAACATGCTTGCAACATGGCTTTGAAAGGTGATTTCCTGATATGTTTCAAGCCATATTTGAGGTTACTCCAAATTGCATCTTACTAATATAATGCACATGTAGTAAATCATACATAAGTAAGACCACCATGATGTACTTGGCCTAGAGATTTTACAAACCAAATATGACAATTCTTTTACAAGATGTTTGTTCATCTTGCAACTTTAACAAACACCCTTCCACACCATATCATTCTCTTTATGATAGGATTTGAAGACATTGTGTAGATCTTTATTGAACGTGGAAAAAGAAAAAGATATATGATATTTAGGTATTTCCTTTCTATTGGACCATCTACGTATTTAACATAAGCGCACCATTTAAGTCTAGCCTTCCACATCTTCAATGGTCATGTTGCCCCATTATGTTGAAGTAAGGAAGACATTTTTTGCGTGAACACAAGAATGTGGTTTTATTTTCTTGTATGTCCCTTTCATAGTTGCACAGAAACGCGTTTCTGGGCCAGAAATGTGCCCAAAAAAATATATAATATTTATATTTTTTGCCCTAGAATTGCCCTAAGTTGGACCTTAACCATGTCGTGACCAACCCAACTATGACCAAAACACTTGGCAATCTATATAGATGTGATGCCCTTGGTTAGAGCTTTAATCTGATACCCATATTGCCCACACACAGACAAATTTAAAAAATGTTTCTCAGAAACATTCTCCCAAACCAGAAACGTAGTTCAGAAATGCATTTCTGACCGCGTTTATGGATTGGGGGTGCAACTATAGTCCCTTTATTAAAATAGCACAATCCCACCAATTGACACAGATGATCCTTTCAACCTTGCACAACAATGTTGCCTTTTAAGTTTAGGTATATGAATCTAGTCTTTTTTGGTAACCTTTGTTAGTAATTTGGGTCCCTTCAAACCAGCTCAAAAGTTATCAAAAAGACCATACCTTTATGTAAACAAACAAGGGCAATACATAGTGCAAGTTTGCATAAATAATAAATATTATTAACATTGAGATCATGACTTAAACCACTAATGAATGTCACTAGAAATTTTAATTTTCTTTCATTGAAGGTGAGTATAAATTTAACTTTCACTTGACCTTGATGTTCTTATGTTAAAATTTCAAGCAATATACATTACACTAATTTGATTTATCCGATTTAATTTTTCTTTGCTAGCAATTCAAAATCATAAGGCCATAAAGGTCATGTTGATTATATACCTTCAAAGCTCAAATATACAAGGCTTGTACATTCTCTAATATTGAGAATTTCACCATGAAATGGATTTGCATTTTAGTTTTGAAATTTTGAAAAGAATTCTATGTATACCTCATAATCTTAAGCAAGTACGTACTTTTGGTTCATTCACATAGGAATTATAATGATTGAGGTCCTCCTTAGGCCATTGTTTTCAGTCTGACCAACGGGGTTGGCTGAGTTGGTTAGCTTGACATCCAAAGTTTCTTTGGTCTCAAGTTTGAGCCTCCCCTTGGAAACCAAGAAGCGTTATTTTCACTCTTGATGGTATTCCAATTGAGACCTTCAATTTTGGGTGGACTTTGTGTGAGATTGAATTTTATGTGTTGTCGAAAAAATTGGCACGCTAATGTTGAAAATGAGCAAACTTTTAGATCTTCATAGGTACAATTACTATATGGGAGGTTTCTTCCTATTTTAGTAACATGCAAATGTAAGTTTGATTGGGATGTCTAGTGTGAGAGTGAAGGATATTCCATTGACATAAGAGAAATTAAGCACAAATGCCAAAATTTTGTCAATGGACTGCTCTCTATATGTACACATATTAGTGCATATGTGGAAGTGGTCCTATGACATCTTGAAAATGACAAAGGCTCACAATTAATGCATAACATGCAAGGCTTATTTCATTATGAAATATTTAGAAGGTCTTATACCTACTTTCAACTTGCCAAACACACATTTGGCTTAACACCCAAGGATCAAGTAGGTTTTGTTGACCAATTATGTCACTACAAGGTTCCATCCATTCTAGCTACTTCTTAGATGCTTTAGAAACTCAAGTCCAATTTGAGAAAGTATAGATGCCTCATTTCTATAATTATATGGTGAGCTTTGATTTACTAAATGTAGAAATTTCAACAATAATTGACCTCAAAGGTGTGAATTATCATTGACCTCATGCCTTCATGCACCTCTTAGCATTCAAAATTAAGAATAGAGAATAATATATTGTTAACATGGTCAATTTGGCATTTTATTAAGTCATGCTTTGTGTTATTTCATGACTTTTGTATTAGAAAAATATGCCATTAATTCCATAGATTTAAGATGTAAAAATTTCAACCATATTTTTTGTCGATTCTTAAACATCCACTCTACTTGAATGGGTTTCAACCTCCAAAAAGTTTAGAAGAGACAACAATAGGGAACAAAGACTTTTGATTTTCTTTTTCATTCATAATATCTATGCTCTCTAAATAAGGATAGACAGACTCAAATTTTGGCCTTTTCTTCCCAACTTTTGAGATGACAAGTTGGTAGTTTTGGGACATTTTAACTGTATATCTTTGTGAAGGGAATGACCCCTCTATTATTCTCTCCAATTAAACTCTTCTTTGGTCCAAAATTTCATTTTATCATGACGTCCTTGTTGATGTTTCTACCATTCCTAATGGATTTAGACATCACACATAAATGCATTCAAGAATAAGCCTTGACTTTAACTCCATTAGGCTTGATCATTTTGTAGGGAGTGTTGGATAGTCGGTGAGCAGCCCGCCGCCTATCAAAAGGGTTAGAACACTTGGATAGCTACCTAACTATGCTTAGTTGCTAGTTTAGATGCTTACTAACTCTACTTTAAACACTACCCAACCTTAACTCTAGCTCCAATTCCACAGAAGACTATCAAGATGGTGTCACCTTCAACTGAACAAGCCAGACACAATCGATTCTCTCATACAAAATCACAAGTACATGAGCCATCCACAAACCCATTCGAGAGATGGGAACCCACTCGAGCAGAAACTTCATATGATCGAGCACATTTTCATGCTGCTAAGACATCACATGCAAGAGCTCACCTAAATGGGGCTTTTGAAATCCATGTACCTCGTACTAAAAAACGTACACCAAAGCTAGATCTTCCCAAGTACGATGGTAATTCCGACCCTCAGAGATTTCTACAAGTTTTTGAGAATGCTTGCAACATTTATGGAGAGACATCTCACGAAGCAATTGTCCAACTTTTCTGGATGACCATGATCGATCGAGCACGTGTGGTTTTTCAACTTGGATCGTGAAGATACACTTGATTGGTCACTCTTGAACGAATCCTTCATCAAACGTTTCAAACCGTTTCGTTTGGTTGAAAGCCACTTTGTCAAATTGAGTAATATCAAGATGGCAAAGGACGAAAAAGTACGCGACTACATTTAATGATTCAAACATCTCAAGAGTCAAGTACAAGAGCAACCTACTGAGAACATGCACATCATCTGGTTCGGACTTTTCAAATGGATAAGGCATGAGCTACGATCTAACGATGAATACACGTCCTTAAAAACAAAAATGTCTGATGCCATCTGAGAAGAAGACGAAGGATCCAATGTTGAGGATTCTAGAGGATGGAGAGCACATCATGTTGTCCACGAATCAAAGCCGATTGAGGACACTCGAGATCAGCTTTGGAAATCCCAAATGGAGTTGCTGAATCAGCAACACCAAATGCAGATGGAGAAACTCACCAAAGAGTTTCAAAATACATTGAAGTCTATCCAAAGCTCAATGTTTGGTCAGCTACCCCCTGGTCAGCAGGTACACCATAGACGAGAAATCACATGGTGTCCTCATTGCCGAGGTGCACACACTGGTAACGAATGCCCATCCAATCAACTAGTTTATGACAATTCCCTAATCAAATGTGAAATCTATGATTTCATGAAGTACTCCATGTCAGAGCAGCTTGGGAAAGTGAACAAAAAAATATCACCCTGTCGATACAGCACAGGCAATTTCCTAACAAAGCAGCCGTGATAGATGGCGGTTCGGGAGTTAACCTGATTTCTACAAAGCTATGTGCAAAGTGAGGCCTTACAAAGATAAAGCCTGCGACTTTTGCCATTAAGCTGGCTAATCAAACTATAGTTTGTCCACGAGGAATGGTTGAAGATATACATATCAGAATTGCTGAAGTACAGTTTGTCATTAATTTTGTAGTAATGGACTTATCGGAAGCACCAAATATTTACCGAGTCCTATTGGCACGCCCATGGTTATAAGTTGCGCAAGTAGTTCATAATTGGGGTACTGGTAAAATCACTTTTGAAAATCGTGAACGTGCAGTCAAGGTTGATCTTGTAACTTGGACTATCAGACCAGTGGCTCAAAAGGAGGATGTTGATTCATCAACAACAAATCATACTTGTGACCTACTAGTAAAAAGTTGGGGAGTTCATTACGACTCTCAAACCGATACTGTCAACTGGAATCAAGCACTTGCAATGACTGACTGTATAGCAGGTTATATGTGTCAACAAGATAATCAATTAGATTTGAGCGAGATTTCATTATGGGATCGAACTTTGGATACACCGATCACTTTTTCATTGAATGTGTTGAATGTAGCTTGGATATCAATGGAGCCTATACCAGAACCGATTGAAGATGAACTCATTCTTGTGAGTCATGCCTTGACTTATGATGACAATGCAACACTTATTGATGAGAAGATTCTAAATCATATGGATCCGACCAGATTTGGAGTGCGTAATATTCCTGATGAACCAACAATAAAACCGCCAAAAGCAGCTATATTGAAAGAAGACAGGATCACAGGTTCAATGACGAAGAAACAAGCCAAGTAACATTATAATACGATTCTGAAATGGGAAAATACTCCTCAAAAGCTTGATTCAAAGAATGTGCCACCCTTACTGGATAAAGGCAAAGGAAAAGTTGATGAAGATTCCTCAAGTCAGAGTCCTAGCAAGACATCACCGTCTAGGAAGTCTTCACCTTCGAAGAAGAGTTAATCTTCTCGGAAGTCATCACCTCCACGATCAATTCCTGCTAAGAAGGCTAAGCAAAGATCCAAGACAAATCCTTTTGACAGAGAACAAGCAGATGGAGTCCAGCATGAAATGCCCGAGCATTTTAAATGATATACACTAAATGATGTGGTTATCATGTTACCAAAAGCACATCGTGAACTCGAAGAACAAGTGCCAGATGGCTCAGCTAGGACACAGCCTATGAATCTTGCTGAACCACGAGATCCAGAAAAGATTTTACAAGTTGGATCACAACTTAATCCTGAATAGTCTCAAGCTCTACGAACATTGCTTGTTAAGTATGAAGATTGCTTTGCATGGACTTATAAAGATCTCAAGGGTATTTCGACGTCAATTATTGAACATACTATACCTTTATATATATATATATATATATATATATATGAATACTTGATGCAGTTCCAAAGGTTACAAAGTTCTATCGTTGTAAACCTAATGTTGCGGATCTGATAAAGAAAGAGCTTTAGATATTTCTTGACACTGACTTCATTTATGAAATCGAACATACCGAATGGTTTCACCAATTGTCATTGTTCCTAAGAAGAATGGTAAATTGAAAATTTGTGTGAATCTCAAGGCCTTGAACAAAGTTACGTGAAAGGATCACTTTCCGTTACCTTTTACTAAAAGCATTTTGGACCGCCTTGCTGGAGCAAAAGCCTATAGTTTTCTGGATGGATTTAGTGGATACAACCAAGTCAAGATTGCACCTACAGATCACCACAAAACAGCTTTTGCAACAGAATGGGGCACCTATGCTTACAAAGTAATGTCATTTTTTTGGACTCTGTAATGCACCAAGCTCATTTTAAATAGTAATGCAATTTGCTTTTAAAAATTATCTACAGAAATTCCTTGAAAATTACTTGGATGACCTTGGAGTCCATAGCACAGATACAAACCACCTGGATCAATTGGAGAAAGTATTTGAATGTTCTCGCAAGTATCAAATTTCCCTAAATCCAAAAAAGTGTCAGATATGGATTTCTCATGGAGTTGTTCTTGGACACGTGATACCAAGACATGGCATTGCCACGAATTATTCCAAAATCAAGGTTATTATGGAATTGCCACTGCCAACAACAATTCATGGAGTTTATGTGTTTATGGGTCATGTGAACTATTATCGAATTTTATTATCTTCTTTGCGGATTTAGCAAGACCTATATACAAACTGAATATTGTTCCTATTTGTACAGTAGAGGCATTAAAAGCCTTTGAAAAATTAAAAAAATCATTAGCCTCAGCACGGATATTGCATTCTCTAGATTTGACGATTGTATTTCATGTTCACACTGATGCCTCGAAATATGCAATTGGATCAGTTTTGATGCAACCAGGTGAATATAAGGAGTATCCAATACGATTTGCAAGCAGACAACTTACAGATTTAGAAAAGAACTATTCAACAACAGAACGTGAAGCGTTAGCCATGATTTTTTCTGTACGAAAATTTCGACATTACCTCATGGAACAGCACTTTGCATTTTATACGGATCAGGAGCCGTTACTTTACTTGGTAAACAAGATGTGCAATACTTGGCGTAATGCAAGATGGTTACTGTTATTGACTGAATTTGACTTTTGAATTGTGATTCGTAAGGGAAAGCAACATTATCTAGCCGACCACATTTCGCAAATTAAATCCGCACCAGTTAATACTGAAGTGGATGATGAATTACCAGTTGCTGCATTATTCTATGTAGAGGCAGTACCTGAGTGGGCAGTGGATATAGTTGAGTACATGATGCTAAGATAACTGAATGACTCTTTGACAAAAGTATAGAAGAGGCAATTGATTCATAAGGCTCAACCTTATCAATTAATTGCAGGACAATTGTATCGTCGTGGATCAGACAATATTCTATGTAGATGTGTTTTACCGCATGAAATATCAGATTTAATCATGTTTTCACATGATGGCATTGGTGGAGGACACTTCTCTACAGATATTACTGTTCGCAAACTTTTGCAATCAGGTTGTTGGTGGCCTACGCTTCATAAGGACACAAAAAATTATATTCAGACATGTAACATTTGCCAGCGAGCACGACGACCTACTAGACAGAACTATGAACCCTTACATCCGGTTTTATCGCAAGCGCCATTTGAAGGATGGGGATTGGATTATGTTGGTCCTATTCATCTTGTCGTGCGAGGATCTCAGGCCCGATACATTATCGTAGCAACTGATTATATGACCAAGTGGGTTGAAGCCAAAGCTGTCAAAGTTGCTGATGCGAAATCTACGGCCAAGTTTCTCTATGAAAATATTATTATCAGATTTGGATGTCTGATTGAGATTGTCAGTGACCAGGACACACATTTTGTTAATCAAATGATAAAGTGTTTACTGGAAGATTTTTTTGTACACAGATTTAGTACTCCATATTATCCCAGAGAGAATCTTCCAATAAGATTCTCTACACTATTATGACAAAAATAGTTGAAGCAAGTCGGTCTGATTGGAAACATAAACTAATGCAGCATTATGGGCATTCAGACTTACTTACAAGAGTAGTATAAATCAAACACCCTTTCAACTTGTTTATGGTCAAGATGTTGTCATGCTGATTGAATTTTTAAAACTATCTTTACGCATAGCAGCAGCAGAGCGGTTAAATGATGACAAGTCTTTACAACTATGTCATGAAGCTTTCACAAACTATGTGAAACAAGATTGATGAGCCCAATCACTTGCAACTAATCCTACATTCCATGCAAGGAGCAAACACATCGAAATTGCTCATCATTTCATGAGGGAGAAAGCGCAAGCCAAGGAGATCAAGCTCCAACATGTGCCATCATCAAGTTGCTTGGCTGATTTGTTACTAAATCTTTATCTAAAGATTCATTTGTCAAGCTTAGATCTTCAATTGGAGTGATTAATAAAAGCATTGTGGTTTAGGCTAGGGTTTTCACATTAGGGCAAGAAAGTTAAGTCTACTTCCTTATTACATGTTGGATTTTCACCTAACTTTCCAAAGGAAGTGTCTTTTACTATGTATTCTCATTCTCCATAGTGAGGAGATAGAAACTTTTTGGAGCCTCAAGGAGAAACTCAAGTTTTCTCTCATTGTATGGTGATTGTTTTTTATTCCAATGAAACCCAGCTTTGGCACACTCTAAACACTGTCTACAGGCCATACTATAGCCTCATTTTCACACGTGTGAAGTCGGATTATAGTTATTGATCAATGCTCTGATTGTCATGCTGGATCCACATCACCCCGTAATGCTCTCCATGCCCTCAGGATATGTACCACCATAGGTACACTCCCTGCCACCTACCTCCAAGTAGGCTTGACTCGTCCCTAGGTCACCACATGATGCACCAGCTGAAGATCATCATCCATACATCAAATGACATATCATACCTGAGCAACTGTAGCATCTCCCTGATTGCCACCCCAATGGACTCGTCATCCACATACTATGCTCACCTGATGTCTCCGATCCTGGTCACCATCCTGCTAGACAAGCCGAACTCCAAAGCATCACCTGCTCCACCTGGCTCCTAGCATCTGCTCGCTCTCCCTGGCTATGTGCCACCCGACACCATGTCAATGCAAGCCCATCCAGCTATCCTAGTTTTCAGATTTCAGCATTGTTTGAAGCAGGATTTTAGCATCATCTTGCCTGTGCAAGCAAAAGTGTCAAGGCTGTAAATGCAAGTAGTTATCTAGGGAGATACACTGAAACAAAAGTGTTACTTGCAAGTGAACAACTAGAATCTTTGGCAAAACCACAGAAGAAGAAGCTTGAAATAAACTTTTAAGTTGAAGTGTGTTTCAATTATGTTTCAATGATGCAATATTGAAAAGTGAAGCCATGTGCATAGGAAGTACTACACTTCATATTCTAGTTGTTATAACTTCCAAAAGCTTAAAAGTATGAGTGATATTTAGAAAATTAACTTTGGAAATTTTGAGATGCTCACATATAAAGAGAAAATGCGTGGAAAGGCAACGAAGGTATGTCTGCATGTAATAGCAAACTGTCCAGCTTAGTAAGTTGCTAGCTAAATAATCAGCTTATGACTTGCTGTGTTCTTCTCCTGAAGATCATATACTAGTTCCATGAGATTGTATCTATTCAATCAGATTATCATGAAATTTTCTTATAGAGGCAATGGATTTAATATGTGTGCCCATTAGTTGCAGTTTAATCTCATAAGCATAGCGTTAGTTCTTAATGTCTGCAGTGATTACTTTCTTGTTCCTTCATGACCTTTGAAAAATTCTCAATTACCTCAAATGACCTCGGGAAAACTTTTCATCAGGCATACTGTTGAGCCACTCAAAACTTCTGAATTCTTTGGTTTGGCTCTTTTAAGAGCAGTGAAAGGAGCTATAATTTTATAGTTTTATAGCTCTGGGCAGCTTTTGTTGTAGAAAAGTCTATAGACAGGAATGATAAGATGCTTAACACTAAATAATTGCAATTCACTATACCCATGAAGCTGAAAAAAAAATCATAGCAATATCATAATTTTCAATGTTGGTTAGAGAAATTTGTTCTTAATTTATCCTATTTTTGTGAGCTTTTGGTTCTCTCAGATATGTCATGACACCAGGTGAACTAATAAATCATCTGCTAGAAACAGTGGCAACACAAGAGATAAGGTCAATTTTTCTTCCTTTACTGTTGCTTTCCTCTCTTGACTTTTTGTCACTTCGCCTACATCTCACACCTTGTTTCATGCTTTTCATTCAAAAGGTTGTCTATTCACACAATTTAAAAGAAGCTAAATCAGCCACGATATATATTAACTTTCAATTGAAACAAAATGTATATTATGGGATATTGAAACAAACGTGTCCATCCAGAAAATTTCGGTGACCGGAGTTGGTCAAAACCCTGAAGTAACGTGGCCCAATCAAAATGCATAAAATGCTGTGGGCCTTGGGACCATGTTTGGGCCTTGGTACATATCATTAGGACATCTTTGGGCCTTGGGACTGATGTTCTGTGTTATTTTAGGGTTTGGGCCTTGAATAGTAGTGACATCTATTTATTATTACTGGGCGTCATAGTAGCCTAAAATTACCAGAACAGGACTCTGAGACATTAAAAAGGGCCCCAAGCCCCTGCTCTAGTTGGCTGACTACTTGGAGACTAGCCTGCTTAGATTAATTAGTACAGATCAGTGTAGCATAGCAACATAACTTCAAATTACATTCCGCTTAGACATTTCAGTATTGTCATTGAATTAGTGTTCTACCTATTATTATGATTCTTTACATTTACTATGCCTTCTCTCTAGTTGTTATATGCTGTTTTGATTTCTTCGTGATTATAGCCAAGAATTTCACTAAGTTAATAAACATCCACCACCCAAACTTCTACTGTCTGATGATCCAATCCAGCCCAAGTCAGATTTAAATGGCTAGCTTATCTCTTTAATACATGCCCAGCCTGAGCATGCATTATCACAAAAGTCAGCACTATTCATCCTGAGAGTAGTACTCATAATTTTTCAAAGAAAATCAAGTACATGATAAACATAATCATAATGCACTCATGGAAGACACTCGATTAGAATTTCCAAAATATTAGACAAAATGTACATATGATGAGCATTTGATGATAGGTACATCGCAAAGATGGTATTACGCTTCAAAGACGAATAGTCCTACTCTAAGCTTGTAATCTGGTGTTACACTCAGTGGTGCCAGATAACTCAAACCACTTCTGCTCTTCTTGATGCATTTGCTGCTTTTTCAAAAAATTATTTTCCTTCCATGATGACCATGCATACTGAAGCTCGGATATCTCTGCTGCGGGAATGCCACCATGTGACTCCAAGGTCTCTACCCAGGCACTCCAAGGAAGGTTTGATGCATCCATCAAAGGAAACATTCTTGGAAGGAGGGTATTTTGCCAAAATGTTTGAGCCTTGCTTGCAACCAGACTCGACATTTTTAACCGGCTATTCTCAGAATCAGTTTTCAATTTAGTAAATCTATCACTTGAAATATGACCACGTTTGAACGGTAAAAACTCACTGTTTGACAAAACAAGACCCTCGGCAGGAGCCAAAGGTAAGATAACTCGGGAATGTCGAGACAACGAAACTTGGATAATATCTACTGGCAACACATCTCGGAGTACTGCAACTGCAGTTCCAACCATTTTTCGTACCTGCCAAATATGTATGGTTTCAGATGATTTTGTGAAAAAAAGAGCTGCAACAAGTAGATCAAACTCCAAGCAGCAATGCTCATAGCCAAGAGAAGAATGTTGTAGTTTAATGTGATATAGTGTTGTAGAAACTCTAAGAATGGGGTTAATGTATTGATGCAATCTGGAGAAGTTCAAACTCTTGTTATAAGGTGATGCAAGCTTAATAACACTTATGAGCAGTCACAACAAACTGACATAGAGAAAAGATAACAGACCAGAAATTAAGAATCGTTCTGTACTCAGGTGCATTTGGAAAGGGCAAGCTCACCACATCCAAAGTTTATGACAAAAAACTTACCAAAATTGACACCTATGTCCTGTGAATTACCTCTAAGGCTACAATGCCATTTTTACCTGGCGTAACATGAAGGATTCTCCAGTTATGATAATTCGGACAAAACATACGTCTCCATATACTTCCACTTGACCACAGCTGCAGGAATAAATTTTTCGAAAATGTGCTGTTCCAATTTTGTCAACACCATCTGGCTCATGCACCCACCACGCCTTCCGGCTAGTTGGGCCTCTATTATCAATGTCAGACACAAGATCCGAGATTGCTTCATCCCAGGAAACAGAATCCATTTCTTCTTCATTGATCATCATTCTTCGAGTGCCATCAGCTGTTCTGTTATTCCTAAGAGTATCGTTGGCTTTTGTCCTGAAACCAAATTCGTTTACTGACTGCTCTTCATCCCCTTCATTTAAGTCTTCCTGTTCAAGAAGATTTTCACCTGGTCTTGAGACACAGGTGAATGGCTTTTTTGATCGATATCGATAGCGACTACGCACCGTGTAGTTATGGAAGGGATATCTACCCTGGCATGCATAAATCTCAGTTCAATAGATAAGAACACTAAAAATAAAACAATCATCAATCACAAGTTGCAGTGGCTAGAAAAAGTACCTTGAAACACAATTCACTAACAAAAGATAGCTGATAATAGTCAGAATTTTCATGGTTGCACAATAAACTGAATTCAGGACACATATACCATGCATTATATTTTCATGATAAACATGAAGTTTTGAACAAGATTAGAAATGGATCCAAAGAGAAGAAAAATAATGCAGCACCTTTCTCCAACAGTCCACCCAAGAAGTCTTGGAAGATCAAACACATGCTCTATATGGTGTATACATGAAAAAGTACACTGGTGTGCATGCTATGACACTTTTCCAAACTAATACTTCTCAATCACAGCTACTAATGTGGTGTCCCAGAAGATCATTGGAAACTATCAGGTTCACAGCAAATTTAGCCAGATTTATGGTAAAAAATGACAACTTTCTTAGATCAATTCAGCCAAATTACAGTCTCAGCAACTTTGACTAAGCAAATATACACTTTGACATTCAACTCCCCAAGACATTATAAACTATTAGAGGCTGTAAATAAGCATACATCATGCAAACTATGTGCTAAAAAATAGATTAGGTTCAGAAGTCAAGTGAGGAAACAAAAGATAATATGAGATCATACTTGCAGTTCCGAACCCCGAATTGCGGTTCGAACCACGATTCGCAGTTTTTGTGGGTTTAGAGAATCCCTATCGTTACTATTCCGTATAATGAAAACATGACTTCAAAAGAAGATGTTAGTGAAATTGGGAATTTATGAGAAGGGATATATGGTCACACACATAGTGCCACCACTTCCTAAATCAATAGTAAGTGAACAAAGGAATTAAATTCACAGTTCGTATCTTGTAAACACCATAAAAACACGAGTTGCTCAGATCATTGAAGGCACATGTAACTAAATCTCCAAATTAGCATAAAGGGAACACTAATAGAAGAATAGAAGTCACCACAACTGATCTGGACAAATTTCTGAACTCATGGGAGATCTTTGAATGTGGTGGTCAGAGGAATCAGCAATCTTGGTGTTTGATTTTGATTTTGAGTTTTATCAGCTCTAAACTTTGTTTCCTGGACTGTGCGCTTTTTTTACAAATAGGGATGCCTGTGCCGAATACGCTTGTAGATTTGTTTGCTTTGCTGAATTTTTTGATTTTTTTTTTTGAAAAACATCCTTTTCCGCAAATCGTGATTCATAGGGATCATGATTCGTGAATCGCAACCCCACGAATCGCGATTCACAGCAACGTTGTATGAGATCTAGGGAATGAAAAACTATCACAAAGTCACTGCCAACTAGCTGAGATTTGAAGCTAGTTGTTGTGGACTTGATTCACATAATGAACCTGAACTCACATGAACTACCTTCACTATTCCATGCATAATGTTTATCAAGTAGGGTATACATGGCATGTGGACAGACGTCCATAGAGTCATAGCTGGATCAATGCGCTATCTCTCTCATTTTGTTGAGAAGTAATGTGATTGCTCATCAACGACTAAGACAGGATTGATATTAACCAACTTCTTACGCTAAACATTACAATTGCTCAATGTGGAGAGAGATCCATTGCTTTTAACAAGCATGACAAAATCAACAGGAACAATCACATTTTACTCACATATATATGAGCTCATTGGACAACAAAAGAACGCTGTATTCTATAGAAAAAAACCTAAAATTAGTTGCATCACAGTTGTCATGAAGCTAACTACAGCTAGATTGCTTTGAATGCCAACTGGAAATAGAATTCCTAATATTCCAGTCAGCTCGAGTCCTGGAGGGAAGTAAATAAGCTTGTAGAAGGCTGCAAATTCCTTGTAAGAGGATCAAAAGGATCTCTTCCATCACTGGTAGACCCAAATATAGGGACCTAGTTAAGAGTCCACTGAAGGACTGCCATGTGCTACTTTCCACTTTTCCTTTTCTATTATCCTTTTTGTGGCAATTGAGAAATTGAGAACAATATGCTTTGAAAGGTAGCCAAATGAGCTCAAGTCTTGGCATTACAATCTATAAACAGTATCCTTCATGACGCACTTCGAAAAAGATTTGTTACAGAAGGTAGTAGAGAACTCTCCGTTTCTCCAGTTGCCACTGAAATTTGCAAGGGTGCATAAGTTGAGAAACCATTGTTTGCTTAATGGCTTTACAAAGAAGCCAATTTACTCCATTGACAGTGTTGGACCATGCCTTGTAATTTAATAGCAGTTATATACCTAAATACTCAAAGTGCGTATTTAATGTCAAAGCTACACAACCACATCCCTGGACTACCGTCTTAGGACCGAGATCACAAGTCACAGGGTAAATAACATTGTGAGGGTACTTTAAATTAATGGGACCTTTTCCTATATTCTCAATCTGAAAACTATTCTGAAATCCAGAAAAAATAGGTGTCAAATTTGTGCATGGTAATAGCCTTTCAATTAGAGGTGCTTACTCCTCCCCATGTATACAAACAACAAAGTATTCTGGCGAGAGAGTACAAAAGCTTCTTGCGTCTTGAAGATAAGGCGTGGACTGCTGAAAGGAGAGGAGCTCAATTTCATTTCCTAGCATTGAGTCCACTGCTCTAAAAGTAAGAAAAAATTTCTGTCTTGGTATTAATTACTTTGTAATTTGCTTAGCTTGACCCTTAAATTAGGGTTTCTGCTATACACTCCAAGTGCGTTCCTAATTTGGTGCAGTTAATCAGCAAACCTGGAACATTAGAACTTTACTCTCATTAAGAATACTAATTGTACAGCTGTTGTGCCATTTGAACCCATATGCCGCCAAGTTGCATCTCCAAACAACTCTTCCAGTTTGTTGATGAACCTTCCAGTCATCTCTTTCTCTCTACCATACCCCTTTCCACTAATATTAACATTAGAAAGACAGCAACTTCTCTAAAATCACCTGTCCCTTATGTTGCTCAGGGGTTCCAGCCTCAATCTCCAATCATCTCTAATACTTTAAATGAGTCTCCTCAGATTTTGCTGGTTTCAATCCTTGCAAACCCCAGTCCCATGCATTAATTTTCAAAACTTTTATCATCAATCTGGGGGAACTATCATGATTCTACCTGGTTTTAGCCTTCTATGTGATGGCTTGTTCTTTCAGAGGATGTTTCCCCATCATCAGTTATCTTGGCTACAAAAAGTAAATCTTTCTTTATTGATGGAACAAAGAGTGCATCCTTAAGGACTTTTATGCCTTAAACAGTTTTCAGATTGATGTTGCCTAGACCAATAACTCTATGTTTGTTTCCATCACCTAAGATTACATGTCTTTGGTCATTGGCGTATTGGAAGTTGGACAATAAACTTCTATCTGAAATAATACATGAAGTAGCACCTGAGTCTAGTACAACATCAATGTCTCTGTTAGAAGATATATAACAAGAGTCATTAGTACAAATAAAGGCTGAAGTTCTCCCTCTTTTTCTCCATCTTTGGAGCATTCTGCATGACCTTCTTGTGCTTCTTCTTTTTGTTCCTTTACTATGTGAGCTTTCTCTTGTTTCTTTTGATTTTTCGGATTCCCGAAGCAATCAATGGCTGCATGTTCCACTTTTTGACAATGACAGCAAGGGATTTTTGGATTGAGCCAACATTTGTCAATAGCATGTCTTTTTCTGTTGCATCTGGAGCAAATCACTTTATCTTTGTCTTCCTTTGCATCATTCATGCTTGAAGGCTGAAACTACTGTTGCTGATTTGGACCTTTTTTCTTTGGATTCTTCAGGAATCCTTTCATTGTACTCTTCTTGACATAGAAGGCTTTCTCATTGTTGGAATGATCAGCTTGCTTTCTCAGGGAGTCCTCCTCTTGTACAACTTTAATTGCTTCTTCAAAGTCTAGATGCACAGTCCTACTTATAATAGTCCTTACTATAGAATAAGTATTAGGCAGAGATCTCAAAAAGATAGTATACTTTTGAGAATCTGAAATTTCATGCTCTTTTCTTGCTAGCTTAAGGGATGAGAATAATGTTCTCAATTTCTTGACATGTGCATCTAAATCTTTTCCATCCCAAACAGTATTGTAAAGTTGATTATGAAGATGTACAACTTCACCTTCAAATTTCTTTTCAAATTTAGATTGAATAGCATTCCATACTTCCCTGGCTTTAGAAAATTTTGAAATATCAAGCAACAAATCTTCAGACAAGGAAATGCTTATGATGACAAGAGCCTTGTCATTTTTGTCTCTCCAATCCTTCAATTCTTTACTTGTAGATTGAGGCATCTCTTCTGTGCCATCAAACCATGGCCACAAACCTTCTCCCTTAAGAAATAAGTTTGTCTTGATTTTCCAAACTTGATAGTTGCAGCCTGAACTGTCAAGCATTGAAGTAATTTTCTGTTGTACAGTACCAAATGTTGACATCTCTGAAATCTCATGAATCAACCTGCTCTGATACCACTGTTAAGAATTTATTAAGGAGAATATGTGATAGACTATTTTGTAGTCTATGAAATTATCAGTCAAACAATGGTCTAACGACACGTAACAGTTGTCAAATATAGATCTGAAATTATTGAATGAAGATTCAGATGTGATTTTAATCATAAAGATCACTACAGAATACTGTGTACTGACTTTTGCTCAGTTTTCTGTTTCTGTATCAGCTTATCCACATTGGACAAGTATCATACTGACACGTGGCATGAAGTTATGGACTCGGCTCATTACATTCGCCATGTCCATTTACATTTACTTTACTTTATGCATAGGCAGGCTTTGGGCCCTTTTTTATTCATTATTTGACATTTAGACTATATGGTTGGCCTTGGGCCCTATTATTGACATTTAGACCATATTGTTGGCCTTGGGCCCTATGATTCACTATATTGGTTATTTGGTCATATTACTGAGAGTGGGGGCCTTCTTGGAGGGTGCACTATTTTCCCTCTCAGTTTGGCCCTAGCCACTGGAAGCTTCCTTTTAGGGCTTCCTCTTGGCTATAAGTAGGGATTCTGTGTCATTTGTTACTTGGCTTATGATATGATCTCCTTCTTTAGTCTCTTTAAGCTTTCTCTCTCCTGCTTTCTAGGGTTAAGTCTTGCTTATGTGATGCTTTCATAGACTAAATCTAGATCAGTCGTGGCTACGTTCATAACTTGGTATCAGAGCACTTTCCTGAGCATCTCCATTGAGCAGATTTTTCTCTCACAGGAGGGCGCCCATCTTCAGCTTGGATCTTCACCATTTTTCAGCCGGATCTTCAGCATTTCTCCACACTTGTCTTGCAGATTTTCACGACGGATCGGAGGAGGACAGGCGCCCACTTGCTGCCCATTTCTAGCGCCCTCTTGCTGGCTGCCTACTGCTGCATTTTCAGCCTTTTTCCTCCCCTATTTTTGGCGCCCTACTGCCTCCTATTTGCTGCCCTATTGGGCGCCCTCATGCTTGCTGACCAGCGCCCTACTGCTCCTTCCTTTGCTGAAAATTTCCGCTTTTTGCTGCCCCTATTCGCCACCTTCCATCAGCCACTGCTAGCGCCCTACCAACCCATCTTTTTGATCCAATTTTTTTTTTTTTGCCGTTTACTACCTCTCTTGGACGCCCACACTCCACCATAGCTGGCGCCCTACATCCGCCTCAATTTCAGCTCACCCTCCTACACTGTTGCTACCCCGGACAACACAAACACGCCCAGATGCTTAGAAAGCCACTCCCACCCAACTTCATCGCGCATCGGGATTGCTCCCCGTCTTTATCGCAAACTTTTTTTTACCCTTGAAGGGCGATCTCTGATTTTTCAGCCTTGTTTCCTCGCTGCCCATACCTCTTTTTTGTTATCACTTCCTTTCCTTGGCTGCTCCCTTTCCAGCCCCATAGTCCATTATTGTTTCCCATACTTTTACCCACCGTTTACTCCACGTTGTCGGGCCCTTAGCATCTTTTTTGGAGGCTGCCCGGTACCTCGACATATCGCCGATATTTTTCAGCTCACTTCCGGTTGCGGTTACGAGGTATTTCTTACTTAGTTGTCCTTTCCGTTCATCTTACATCGCGAGTTCTATTGTGTCTTTTCATTGGCGTGCCTGTTGTGACGACTTATGTCCTCTCCTTCAGTTCGTCCAATTGTTTAGCACATTTCTTTTCTCGCTTACTTTTTCTTCCTCATGGCTAGCTCACCCACTACACCTGCGAGTCATTCCGGACCTTTAGATGAACAGTTTGCTGATATGCGTGACTCTCTTACTCTCCTCAGTAGTCGTTTCGACCAAATGATGACCGGTTTTACCACTCTACAGACCGGCTTTGCCACTATGCAGTCACAGATTGATTCCTTACAGCCACATGGACCTGGCAAAGCCCCTGTTCATTCATCATTTGGGTCTCCATTTGGACTTCCATCCTCGTCTACTTCCTTTGGCGGTGGGCCTCATTTTCCACCTAACCCACCACCCGGTTTTCCACGTCCTACAGCTCCTGAGTCACATTTTCCACGACATCTAGCTCCTGAGCCACATTTTGCTCGAGATTTTCGTGATCGGGTACAGCCTGCCACCTATTCTGGTTCCTCTGACGGGAACTTGTTAGAGAATTGGTTTGCAACGCTTGATACTTATTTTCAGCTTTACCCTAAGACTGATCCTCAGAAGATCCAGTTAGCCGCCGTATATTTAGATGGACGTGCTGCCACTTGGTGGCGGGTCTACCGACTTGACCATGATCGGGACGGTCTCCAGTTATGGCCTACCTTTCGTCGTGATCTTTGTCATGCTATGATTGACCCTCAGTGGCTGAGCCGCCAGCGTGATATATTCCGTAGTCTTACTCAGACTGGTGATCTTTCTTCCTATACATATCAGTTTATGGACCTTTCCTACCTCTTTACAGATCTTCAGCCCACCGAGCTTATTTCTCGCTACATTGCTGGACTTTATGGTGCTATACGATATGATGTCTCTTCTTTCCGTCCACCCACACTTGTTGAGGCCATGTCCCTTGCTAGTACTTTACAGCATAAGTACCCTGATCCTGCTCCCTTTCGCTTTTCCCGACCCCATCCATCTCTTTCACCTCTACCATCTCCGGCCCCATCTGCCCCATCCACTGTCGTCCCGACCTCCTCTTACTTCTCCCGCTCCTCGCCCTCCGCCTCCTCGTCCTGCTTTTGTCCGACGTTACACGTCTGCAGAGTTCGCTGACATTCAGCAGAAGCGTCTTTGCTTTTGTTGTAAGAGTCCTGACCACATTGCCCGTGATTGCCGCCAGCCCCTGCCTACTTCTACTGCTGTTTTCTACCATGAGGGCACTACCCCAGATGAGTTCGATATCTACATTCATATATCTGATGAGCCTGATCTATCTCCTGAGCCTTCTATTGATTTACTTCCTGCTACTTGCCATGCTCAGCTTGCTTATGCTAACTGGACAGGGTGCCCTGGTCCTCGCTCCATTCGGCTACGTGTGCGCATTACTGGTCGTGAGTATATTGCTTTAGTTGATACCAGTAGCACTCATTCCTTTATCAGCAGTTATGTTCTCAGCCAGATACGCGCTTCACCTATTCCTGCTCCACAGCCTCTCACAGTCGAGGTTGCCAGTTCTCACTCATTTCCTAGTTCTCAGATGTTTCAGGGATTATCCTACCGCATTGGTGATTTTTCTAGACAGGCAGATCTTTATATCATTCCTCTGGAGCGCTATGACCTTATCCTTGGTGCTGATTGGTTTGCTTCATTGGGAGCGGTTACTTTGGACCTGGCTCAGCAGACATTGACATTTGTTCATGATGCAGTGACCCACTCACTTGCTGGTATTGATTCTCAGGCAGATTTCCAGCTGATCAGCGGGAAGCAGTTTATCCGCAGCCTACCTAAGGCTCATTGTGCAACTTTATTATGTGTTCAGCGTGTTGCAGCAGATTCTCCAGTGACTACCTCTCCTCCAGCAGCTGGGCAATCGCTGATTGGCCTGTTCCCACAGATGTCCACCATGTTCGTATGTTTCTTGGTCTCGCTACTCACCTTCGTCGTCCTGTTCCTCACTTTGCCACTGTGGCTGCCCCTCTTCATGCCCTTTTGAAGAAGTCTAGTGCTTTTGTTTGGACTTCTGATTGTCAGTTCGCCTTTGACACTCTTCGTCGTGCTGTTGTGGAGGCCTCTGTCCTGTGTTTACCACAGTTTGATCATAAATTTATTGTTGAGACCGATGCTAGTAATGTTGGTTTGGGTGCCTTGCTTCATCAGTCTCAGTGTATTATTGCTTATGAGTCGCGTCGTTTACGCTCTTATGAGCAACGTTATTTTGTCCATGAGAAAGAGCTTCTTGCCATTATCTATGCTCTTAAGAAGTGGCGCCATTACCTGTACCGTGTTCCTTTTGATATCGTTACTGATCATCAGTCCTTACGTTATCTCTTCTCCCAGCGTGATCTTAGTGATCGTCAGTTTCGTTGGTTGCAGTTTTTACAATCTTTTGATTTTTCTATTTTGTATCGTCCTGGTCGTGCTAACACTGCTGCTGACGCATTGTCTAGACTTCCTGCTTTATTGAATACCCTTGTTGCCACGATCCCTTCCTGGTTTGATGATCTTCCATCTGCTTATCTTACATGTTCTGATTTTCGTGATGTTTATAGTTCTGCTCCACCTATGTCGTCTTCACCTCATCAGGCTTATTCCATTGTTGACCACCGTCTTTATCATTATGGTTCTCTTTGTATTCCTAGTTCTTTGGGTATCCGTTCTCAGTTGTTGTCGGATGCTCATTCGTCCCAAGTTGGGGGTCATTTTGGTTTTCAGAAGTCTTATGCTCGTCTTAAGGATCATTTCTATTGGCCATCCCTTAGGAAAGATCTTGTTGTACTTATTCGTACCTGTCCTTTCTGCTTACGTAATAAGTACTCCCATGCTAACTCCGCTGGTTTGCTTCAGAGTTGGCCTATTCCTCACCGCCAGTGGACTGATATTTCTATGGACTTCATCATTGGCCTTCCCCGCACCCGTCGTGGTCAGGATTCATGTATGGTGGTAGTTGACAGGTTCTCGAAACAGGCACATTTCATACCCGTCCGCAGTACTATCACAGCAGAGCAGTGTGCACGCTTGTTCCTTTCAAAGATATTTCGCCTACATGGGTTTCCTCGTACTATCCTTTCTGATCGGGATAGTAAGTTTACATCATTGTTCTGGACAGAGCTTATGCGTATATTGGATGTACAGCTTTTTATGGGGTCTGCTTATCATTCTACTTCTGATGGGCAGTCTGAGGTCCTTAACAGGATCCTTGAGGATTATTTGCGCCATTTTGTTACTCCTTCAGGGAAGGATTGGGATCAGCACTTATGTTTGGCAGAGTATAGCTATAACAGCTCTGTTAGTACCAGCACCGGCGTTGCACCATTTTTATTATCTCATGGTTATGTACCTCTTTTACCTAGTATTCCTCTTCCTCCCGAGGATACACCTGTGACACTGTCTTCATTTCTATCAGGTGCTCGCGAGCTTATTCTCCATGCCAGTTCCCATTTGCAGCAGGTCCAGCAGCGTTATCAGGCTTCAGTTGATCGTCATCGACGTCATGTTGAGTTTCATGTTGGTGATATGGTATATCTACGCCTACGGTTTGCACGTCATCATTTTATTCAGGGCCATGCTTCTACTAAGAAGCTTGCACCACGTTATTATGGGCCTTATTGTATATTGGAGGTTCTTAGTCCAGTTACATATCGTCTTCAGCTTCCTGCTTCCACACGTGCCTGCGATATATTCCATGTCAGTTTATTACGTGCTGCTATTGAGGATGATGCTCCTCGTGATGCTGAGTTTCCTACTTCACCGGATCTCTTTCCTTTATTACCTGCTGCTATCCTTCAGGTGCGTTTGCATCATAGTCGACGTCGCCGGCAGATTCAGTTCCTAGTCCAGTGGGATGGTCGTCCTGTTGAGGAGGCCACATGGGAGCCTATTGATGTCTTTTATCATACACCGTCACTTGCGGATCAGGCTCGTGCTCTTGCCGCACTTGTTGATTCCTCTACATCAGCTGTTGCTCCAGTTGTTACTACACCAGATGCTGTCCCAGTTGATCCTCCAGGGCTTGCTGTTACTTGATCCAGTCCTTTATGGCAGTTGGGTCTTATTTTTGTGTCGGGGAGAGTTATGGACTCGGCTCATTACATTCGCCATGTCCATTTACATTTACTTTACTTTATGCATAGGCAGGCTTTGGGCCCTTTTTTATTCATTATTTGACATTTAGACTATTATTGACATTTAGACCATATTATTGGCCTTGGGCCCTATGATTCACTATATTGGTTATTTGGTCATATTACTGAGAGTGGGGGCCTTCTTGGAGGGCGCACTATTTTCCCTCTCAGTTTGGCCCTAGCCACTGGAAGCTTCCTTTTAGGGCTTCCTCTTGGCTATAAGTAGGGATTCTGTGTCATTTGTTACTTGGCTTATGATATGATCTCCTTCGTTAGTCTCTTTAAGCTTTCTCTCTCCTGCTTTCTAGGGTTAAGTCTTGCTTATGTGATGCTTTCATAGACTAAATCTAGATCAGTCGTGGCTACGTTCATAACTCATGACCTCTGTGACTCAAAACAGTCCTAGTAGAGTAGAAATCGCCCTATCTCCACTTTACAAAACTTGTTTTGGATCATTCATCAATAAATTATGGATAATCATTCACAAACTCTTGTAAAAAGTAAACTGATGATTGATTCTCATTCATGTGAGATAAGTATTGATGTTTGAATATCATCTACATACTATTAGAATAGTACTTATGAAATGAATCAAACAGAAACATTAGATATTCAATGTACGATGGATTTCACGAAGGCGATTTACTGATCTGAATCTTTCTCCATTCAGTTTTGATCATTCTCCACTCAAGAATTGTTGGTTCTCCTAATAGACTGCACACAGAAAAATTTCTCCTCTCTACGTTCACTCTCTCTCTATATCAAAGCACTCAGCAACAGCAGCAAAACAAGCCATATCAAAAACAAGAGTCATGTCAACATTAATTGATATCTCTTGATCAAACTATACCATTTGAAACATCCATGGTGCTTATGTGGGTCAAGTGTACCACTTCTATTGAAGATTTGTTTTGCTTCATTGCGTTTAACTCTTGTTGTATCTTTGTGAATGCTAGTAGGAGTGAGTTGTTCCATAAAGTGTAATTGTTATTTTGTCACAAGTTGTACACCAAATTTTTATTCCATATAAGGACCCTTGGATCTATTTGCGCATGTTTGTCACTTTTTGTTGTTGTTATATGGCAGTGGAAGATTGTGATTGGTCAGTCAAGTCTTTGTGGCACATGTAGGCAGAGCCTTGTTTTTCCTACTTGGTCGCAACATTAATAAATACATGAGTAGTTAAGTTCTTATTGTGCAAATTAGTAGAGTTTTATTACTGGTATCTTGCAGCAATAAAGTAGATACTTGTGCAACACCAGTGTTCTCGAGTGGGTGCCACGATGTTCACATGAATGCTTATTGGGACTCTTGGTCCATATGAGTAGCATGCAGCATACTTGTTTCCAACATACCTACTGGTGCAACACCATTATGCAATGTTGGTGCCATGATATTCATCTGGATACCTTTATTTAGCATGCTTAGTCTATAACAACTCAAATGGTGTATATGGGTTTGCAAAAGGATTCCTATCTAAATCATTGTTAAGATGCTCCTTACGATGCCTTCTTTTAGCATTGTAGGCCCATCGGACAACCAATAGCTTAACAAAGTTTCATGCCAGCGTTCAACGACTATTTCTTCTTTTGCAGCCTCCATCCTTGTGTTGCAACGTCCAGTTTAGTAACAATACTTTGGCGCTACTCATTCTGGATATGCATTATTGTGAGCAATTAAATGACATCGACATTCTAAAATAGCATCTTCTACGAATGTATATTTTGAGTTTTATATGTTGCAATAGCTTCATCCCCTTCTACCATTATCTCAATAATTGCATCTCTTCTACATAATGCCAACATTGAGAGCAATGCTTTTGTTTGTAGGGGAGAATTATGGATATATAGACAATACTATGGCCAATATCCTAGAACATTCTAGAAAATCTGGAATTATCTTTTATTCAAGAACATTCTAGAACTTTAACAACTCTAAGAGGTTATACATGGTACTCTTAAACTTCTAAAATAGAAGTTTTAAAATAGGAGTTTCCAGATAGATTCCTTTGGACATAAGAATTATAGAAGTCTCGCAAGCTTCTCCCTCAACTATATAAGAGTGAGCAATCCCATTGTTTAGCATTCATCACTTGAGACATGGAGCCCATGCTTGTAGTTTCTCATCCTACACTCTTGTACATACTCTCTTTAATATAATGCAAGGATTTCTACATAGTTTCATTGTGTTTTTCCACTCTATGAGCTTTTTTTGCATCCATTTAGTCTACCATTCCTTCAAGCACTTCAAGCCATCCATGAAGTATGTGGTTCTTCGATCTTCTTCCTCCACCCAAAGTAGTTAGATCTTTCACATGTTTCAAGCTAGTGATAAGTCGTTCTTATATCAAACACAAACAATTTTGTAGTGCTTATATGTAACCGATCATGTCATCACTTAGTCATTGCCTTCAAATTTAAGACTGAAGAGTTTGGACAAACTAACTTATGTACAATGTTTTTAGTGTCACAGGGCCCAAATTAGGGCTAGGTGGACATGTCTTGCTATTAGGTGCCCACCTCCCTATTTCGATCCAATTTTAACGAGCTCTTCAATCTTCTTAATTTATAACATTTGAGCATTGAAGCTGCTGATCTAATATGTACTCTTTTGTTTCGACAGAATTTTTTAATGCTCTTCAAATTTCGCACTTCTTGAGTGATAACCTACAACACTAAGAGCATTGAAGCCACTAAATTGTTGGGAGACAAGACTCAAGATATATAGTCTACATTGTACAACGGTGGGATTGCACCTTAAACCCTAGCCAGCACTAACTTCTGCTATAACAAAAGGTCAAGAACATAAACTACAAAAAAGAAAACCTTAAATGATTTGGTGATTCACTAGGCCAATTTTTTCCCAATTAAAACAACTAAATTGGCTAGGTTGAAATGCACATTTGAACCGCTCCCAAAATCCGAACAACAATAGTAAGGATCACAAAACTTTACTTTCTTACTTTGACAAAGTAATATTGAATGAAAGAAAGAACATCAAAAACCCTATAATAGTAAAAAATTTCAAATAAATCCAAGCAACAAGCAATCATGTTTCTATTTCAAATATTCAAGGTTAGCAAAGTTGGATCGAATATTGATTTAAATTTTTTATGACTTCAACCCTCAAAACGTGCAAACCTAGTGTATGCTTGACTATCCAATACACACCATTCAACTATGTTTCCTATGCTCAAATGAGATGAAGTTATCTAAACCAAATATCATGATGACCTTCTGATGCCTCTGAACATGAATGAAGATTGCATTCAAATTTGAGCACTATGTTTTGAACTTCATTCCATTAAAGTTTTGACAAACAACATGAATGGTCGTGAAATAGCTCTTATGAATGCAAGCATGTAAAGCATCTTCCATTTGGATGCCTTCATATTACCTCAAATAAACGTAAGATTGTTTGTAACTTCTCAATACGCTCCTTCCTTTCATTAATAGAAGTAGATTGATTGATGCCCAAGATTGCAGCTGGCAGTAGATAACTGTAAGTGCGTGAATAACAAGACCACCTTGCATCAAAGGATCTACACATGACAAGAGTGATTTTATGGTGAGGATATAATATCATCCATGAGGTGAACAAAAGCATGCATGATGGGGTTTCATCTAAAGTTAGACAACTTCTGTTGATAAATTTAGAAGCCACCAATCTCTCTCTCTCTCTCTCTCTCTCTCTCTCTCTCTCTCTCTCTCTCTCTCTCTCTCTCTCTCTTTGTGCCTTAAAGTTGCACTACACATAGCCCTTACCACTCTCAAGAGCCATTTTCTTGCATTGCCCTCTTGCCTTCAAGGTTGTCATCTTCTTTAAGAATGCCTTTTCTTTGAGGTACTCCTTGTGTTGTAGCAATTATCCTCTTACTTCTTCAAGGCTACCTTTATATTTTTCAAGGGCCAAGATTTTCTTCTCCTAAAGGCTATTCCTTTCAAGGCTGCAACTCTTGATTGACTATTGTTTAAGAGGACACAAATTTATAAACCCCTACAACCAGCCTAATGCTTTACAAGTTTAAGATGTCAAAATCGACACAAAGATACCTTGAAGGAGAACTATTTCAAAACAACCCAAAATAGGAAGAAAAATGTCCTGATCCTTCAAGAAGTAGTAGCCTTATGGAAGAGAATGAAGAACTATTTGAACATGTTCCAAAAGTAGATACATCAAAACAAGCCCAATTCTCGGGAGAGAATTAGAGCAACACAAAGATGAAATCAAGTCTTGGATGGCAATGGGAGCTGGTAATCTTGGGAAGACAAAGATACCTGTGTTGAGATAATTTTGGACATTGATTGAAGGAGAAGTTCAGGGAAAGTAAAGCCCTTAACATTAGAGTACTCTCTCTCTCTCTCTCTCTCTCTCTCTCTCTCTCTCTCTCTCTCTCTCTCTCTCTCTCTCTCTCTCTCTTTTTGTGCCTTAAAGTTGCACTACACATAGCCCTTACCACTCTCAAGAGCCATTTTCTTGCACTGCCCTCTTGCCTTCAAGGTTGTCATCTTCTTTAAGAATGCCTTTTCTTTGAGGTACTCCTTGTGTTGTAGCAATTATCCTCTTACTTCTTCAAGGCTACCTTTATATTTTTCAAGGGCCAAGATTTTCTTCTCCTAAAGGCTATTCCTTTCAAGGCTGCAACTCTTGATTGACTATTGTTTAAGAGGACACAAATTTATAAACCCCTACAACCAGCCTAATGCTTTACAAGTTTAAGATGTCAAATGAAGAACTATTTGAACATGTTCCAAAAGTAGATACATCAAAACAATCCCAATTCTTGGGAGAGAATTAGAGCAACACAAAGATGAAATCAAGTCTTGGATGGCAATGGGAGCTGGTAACCTTGGGAAGACAAAGATGCCTGTGTTGAGATGATTTTGGACATTGATTGAAGGAGAAGTTCAGGGAAAGTAAAGCCCTTAACATTAGAGTACTCTCTCTCTCTCTCTCTCTCTCTCTCTCTCTCTCTCTCTCTCTCTCTCCCTCTTTGTGCCATAAAGTTGCACTACACATAGCCCTTATGTTACGAGCTCGTAACCAGTGCCGAACCCTAGAGAACACAGATAGGTCAGATACCAACAGTCAGGGTCGTGTCCAGCGTACATGACCAACAGGGCAAGACAGTGTGAGTAGTGTGCCCCAGCACGGTCCATAGCTATGGCGGGCCTAACACAGCCTAGGGACCCTGTCAGCAGGATAGGGCCCCCAGTTGGGTCCCGACGTGCAGTCGGCCACGTCAGTGCCACGTGGCCGACACTTGGCAGTAGCATGCTACCAGTCCTCACACTGGGCTAGGAGGGGCTTACTCTATATCAGGGAGTAGGCAAGGTTGGGTGGATCAGTTAGGTTTGCCCTACTGTGGTGTTAGGAACTATTACACTGGTATCATAGCCATCTCCATCCTAGGGAGTTAGGAGCAGCAGTAGAGAAAGCTATCAGAAGATAGGAAGTGTTTCTCAGATTCTCAGAGAGGAATAGAGGAGGAGGATCGCTGTAGGAGCAGCCTTCAAACTTCTGATTTTCACTGAGAAATCACAGTAGCAAGGAGTCAGATTCCAATTGTAGGTAACTCGCTGGAAAAACAGCTGTTTCTCACTGAGTTCAGAGGATTCTCCATAGTTTTCCCAGCAAAATTAGAGAAGGAAGAAGCCAGCACCTCCATCGCTGTATAGCCAGAGACCTGCATCTGATTTCCAGGGAAAAATTTACTGGTTCTCAGCGAGTTTGAAACCAAAAAAGAGGAGCAGGGCCAGCGCTGCCAGTGCTTCTGAAAATCTGGTTTTTGGACAAGTTTTCGGGCCCCAACGTCAGAGATTTGGAGCAAGAGGATTCCTACCAGATCAGCGAGCAGGAGACTTCTGAAATTTCAGAATTCAAAAGGGTTTTTGGACTTCAGACTTGCCATTTTGTGGACAAATTGAGATGTTGTCAGACCAGCGAGGGGGGATAGCAAAAGTTTCAGATCTTGTTGCACATTTTCCAACCTCAAATCAGTGGAGGAAGAGCTGAAAGGGCTTCTCTTGATTCTCTCTGTGGAAGTACAATCCTCAGAAACAGCTAAGTCAACTTTCCTTTTACTTGTACAGTTGTAAATTAGTCTTTTAGACTTTTTTTCCTTCAGAAGTTAAGGTAGCTCTCTTTCAGTTCCGAAGATGACCACTCCTCAGGGACCTGATCAACCCCCGAAGAGAGGCTTCGACGAACTTGAAACAGAAGCCTTGGCTTACAGAAAAGGGAAGGAACCCATGGAAGTAGAAGAACAGGAACAGTTCGCCGAAGAACTCGACGAATTGGTTACCAAGGAGCAGTTCCTCCAATTGGTAACAGAAGTGGATGAACTGAAGTTGGCATTAGCCAATTTCAAGTCCAGTGTGGACGACTCGTTCGCTGAACTCAAAAACTTGATTTTGAGTTCCGCGAAAGGAAGCCTTCCCTCCACTTCTCAGTTATCCCCTTCTCCACTTCCATCAGTTTCGGGTGAGACTTTACGGTCTCACCCCAGTGTTTTTAAAGATTTAAAGCCTCCCACTTTTAATGGGGAAGAGAAGGATAGAAATGCAGATATTCTACAAACCTTCCTCAGCAAATGGAAGAACATTCATGCTCTTAAACAGACCCCTGATCATTTGCAAGCAATTGAGGCCAGTCTTTCTTTAGGGCCTATGGCCTATAGGTGGTGGTTAAATCTCCAGGAGACTGGGCAGACTCCCCGGTCACGGAAAGCTTTTGAAGAAGCTTTCCTAAGAGAATTTCTACCAGAAAATGAACTGGATAGAGCCTGGGAAGCCTGGGAAAGAGGATAAATCCCTCATCCAATATATCTCGCAGTATCGAGAAGCAATTTTAAAGATTAAAAATATGGATGACTATCAAAAAATCAAGGGATTTGTCCATGGCCTCAAAGATGAATATAAAGTAGAGGTCCAGAGAAACTCGCCTACTACCCTTGAGCAAGCTCTCAGATATGCTCAAATCTATGATGATTCAGTGGGTAGGAAGAAGGCGAGACAACAGCCACTTTCTGAGCAGCCTTCTCAGAAAGACTTTCAATTTAAAAAGAGATTTTTAAAAAGAAAGAAAGAAGACAAATTTAAAAGTGAAGCTCCTCAGAAACGCCCTTCACTCATACAGCCCTTAAAACCAGATGATTTTGAGAAAGCCAAACAAGAACGTTTGTGCTTTGTGTGTATGGGCAAGGGACACACAGTCAGACAGTGTCCCAAGGGGCCTTTCACTAAAAAAGATAAGAAAGATAAAAAACAAGTTCATCTTGTTCAGACTGTATGTTTCCCTAGTGACTCGGCAGCTTCCGAGATCAAAGTGTATCATGAAGATCATGAACACTGTTGCCAGCTGACCTCTGCAATGCTAGCGAGACCCTTCAGCTTTGGGCCGCATGACCTAGTACGTATGCATGGGAAAGTTGGTAACCAGTCAGTAAGAGTCATGGTTGATGATGGGGCAACCCATAATTTCATCAACCACACCCTGGTTAAAAAGCTTAAACTACCAGAAGTACCTAGTCAGCATAGGTACATAGTTTCATTAGCTAAGGGTGAAGATAAAAAAATATGGGAAACTATGGTAAGTAAGTTAAATCTTGGTATTCAGGGGTACCAAGATGAAATAAACTTTCAGATAATGCACCTGGATCGAACAGACATTGTTCTCGGGAGAGATTGGCTCTACAGTTTAGGACCTTCCCTCCACAGAAACTATCAGGAGAACACCCTCAGCTTTCAGCATAAAGGCCGAGAGATCCAGTTGCATGGGGAGCATGATGTTCCCAACAGCCCTATGGTCTGCAGTTCAGAGCTCTGTCAGCTAATCGGAGACGAAGACCATCAGGTATTCTTATGTGACTTTCAGTTTATTCCTGAAGTTTCTATTTCCAGTTCTATTCAGCAGAAAATCAGTAAATTAGAAACTTTATTGTCTAAATTTAAAGATGTTTTTCCTGAAGATTTGCCACATGGTTTACCACCTAGCAGAGAGGTAGATCATGTAATAAACCTAGTACCAGGTACAGCACCTGTTTCTAAACCTCCGTATCGGGTCAGCCGAACAGAGGATGAAGAAATAACTAGGCAGTTAACAGACTATCTTGGGAAAGGCCAAATTCAGACCAGTAGTTCACCATGGGCCTCACCAGTCCTATTGGTGAAAAAGAAAGAGAGGTCTATGCGTCTTTGCGTAGATTACAGAGCCCTCAATAAAGTCACAATTAAGAATAAATACCCTATGCCTCGGGCAGACGAGTTGTTTGATCAACTCGACGGGGCTAAGTTTTTCAGCAAAATAGACCTCAGATCGGGATATCATCAAGTCCGTATAAAATCGGAAGATGTCTCGAAAACAGCTTTCAGGACTCGTCACGGTCATTATGAGTTTAAGGTGATGCCATTTGGGCTCACAAATGCTCCAGCTACCTTTATGACCTTGATGAACAGTGTCCTCAGACCATACTTGGGTAAGTTTGTAGTCGTATTTTTAGATGACATCCTCGTCTACAGCAAAACGAGGAAGGAGCATCTAAAACACCTCAGAAAGGTGTTTCGACTACTCAGAAAGCATAAGCTTTATGCTAAACAATCCAAGTGTGAATTCTTCGTTGAAGAAGTAGCATATTTGGGTCACATTATCTCTTCAGATGGGATTAAGATGGACCCAAATAAGGTTAAAGCCATACTCAGTTGGCTGAGACCTCAGAATATTTTGGAACTTCAAATCTTTCTTGGTCTGGCGGGATATTACAGACGATTTGTCAAGGAATATGCTCAGATAGCAGTCCCTATGACAAATCTCCTTACGGGGAAGGGAAAGGAGTTCATTTGGGAGTCCGCACAACAGGAGAGCTTTGATGCTCTCAAAACAGCCTTAGCTACAGCACCAGTTTTAAAAGTCGTCGACCCCAATCAGCCATTTGTGGTCGAAACAAATGCTAGCGACTTTGCAGTAGGTGCTGTGCTAACTCAGGGTGGACGACCAGTTGCGTTCGAGAGTAAAAAACTCAAGCCAGCTCAGACTAGGTACAGTGCCTATGAAAAGGAACTCTTTTCTATAGTCCATGCCCTTAAGACTTGGAGGCATTATTTGTATGGTGCCAACTTTGAGGTCCTGACAGACCATGAGAGTCTCAGATACCTTTGCAATCAACCTGAGCTTAGAGGTCGGAAAGCTCGTTGGGCAGAGTTGATGCAAGAGTTTGACATGTCTATCAGATATAGGCGTGGAAAATTCAATACAGTAGCAGATGCCCTTAGCAGAATGCCTATGATAAACGAGCTGAGTTTTACTCAGATTTGTAATGAGTTACTCGAGTCCTTGAGAGGGAAATGCCAGCATGATGCATTTTTCTCTATTATCTGGAACTCAGTCCAGAACAGACAGTTACAGACTCCAGAACCAGTTCCCGGGGCTGGTGCCAGTTCATCTAAGAATACGGCAGCTTCCGTTGAGGATGATGATGAGTCCAAGTATACGTCGTCAGATGACGTTGAGGATTCTGAGCCTGTATTACCCAAGCAAACCCCAGTGGTTGAGGGTCAGTTGACTCAAGGATTCAAATGGAAACAGTATTCCATTCAGGATGAGTACTTGCTCTATAGAGATAGAGTATGTGTCTCCAATTCAGAGGATTATAGGCAGCAGGTCCTATATGAATGTCATGACAATCCTAGCGCGGGACACCCAGGCATACAGAAGACCTATGAGCTTCTTCGTAGGCAATTTTTCTGGCCCAGTATGAAAAAGGACGTCCACCAGTATGTAACCAGTTGCCAGAAATGTCAAGTAAATAAAGCAGAGCGTTTAAAGGCAGGAGGGTTGTTGCATCCCTTAGAAATACCAGCTGGTAAATGGGAAAGTATCTCCATGGATTTTATAGTAGCCCTGCCTAAAACCCAAAAGGGTAATGACGCTATATGGGTCACAGTTGACCGTCTGACCAAAATGGCTCATTTTATTCCGACCAAAACAACCGTTAGAGCTCCAGAGTTAGCAAGGTTGTTTGTAGACGGGCTATTTAAATTGTACGGTCTACCTTCCGGCATAGTCAGCGACCGGGACAGTAAGTTTACTGGAAATTTTTGGAGGGCAGTATTCCATCATCTCCATACTAAACTTAATATGAGTACCACCGACCATCCACAGACGGACGGTCAAACAGAAAGGGTAAATCAAGTGCTGGAGGATATGCTTCGTGCATACGTCAGCAAGAAGCAGACTAATTGGGAGGAGTATCTCTCGATATTAGAGTTTGCTTACCAAACATTCAGCTACGGGATACAGCCCATTTATGCTGATGTACGGTTTTCAGCCACGCTCACCCACAGCTGTAGGGTTTAAACAAGAAAAAGTTGAAGCAGCCAGAAACTTTTTAGAAGACCTAAACCAGATGATAGAACATGCTAAGCGTAGCATTAGACAATCCTAGGATCGAGCCAGGCCTTATGCAGATCCACACAGACGGGATGTGCAGTTCTCCACTGGTGAGAAAGTCTACTTGAGAGTCCCAGTTGACTCTAAAACCCTCAAATCAGGAGTGTGTGCTAAGTTGTCTCCAAGGTATTGTGGTCCCTTTACCATCAGTAGGAGACTAGGCGAGGTCACCTATGAACTAGAACTCCCACACAGCAGTAAGGTTTTTCCAGTCTTTCATGTAAGTCAGTTACGAAAAGCCTTAACCAGATCAGATAATCTGGTAGGGGACAGTGTTCTAGTTCTCCCATTGGATCCTCAACAACCTCCACATGAACCAGAGGAGATTCTTGATAGTAGAGAGACGCAGACTCGTCATACTCTATACCGAGAATATCTGGTTAAGTGGAATGATCAGCCTGTTGAGAATGCCACTTGGGAAAGAGGCAGCGTCCTTCGCAAGATTTTTCCAGACTTTGTCTTAGAGGACCAAGACGGTTCTTAAGGGGGAGGGAGTGTTACGAGCTCGTAACCAGTGCCGAACCCTAGAGAACACAGATAGGTCAGATACCACAGTCAGGGCCGTGTCCAGCGTACATGACCAACAGGGCAAGACAGTGTGAGTAGTGTGCCCCAGCACGGTCCATAGCTATGGCGGGCCTAACACAGCCTAGGGACCCTGTCAGCAGGATAGGGCCCCCAGTTGGGTCCCGACGTGCAGTCGGCCACGTTAGTGCCACGTGGCCGACACTTGGCAGTAGCATGCTACCCGTCCTCACACTGGGCTAGGAGGGGCTTACTCTATATCAGGGAGTAGGCAAGGTTGGGTGGATCAGTTAGGTTTGCCCTACTGTGGTGTTAGGAACTATTACACCTTACCACTCTCAAGAGCCATTTTCTTGCACTGCCCTCTTGCCTTCAAGGTTGTCATCTTCCTTAAGAATGCGTTTTCTTTGAGGTACTCCTTGTGTTGTAGAAATTATCCTCTTACTTCTTCAAGGCTACCTTTATATTTTTCAAGGGCCAAGATTTTCTTCTCCTAAAGGCTATTCCTTTCAAGGCTGCAACTCTTGATTGACTATTGTTTAAGAGGACACAAATTTATAAACCCATACAACCAGCCTAATGCTTTACAAGTTTAAGATGTCAAAATCGACACAAAGATACCTTGAAGAAGAACTATTCCAAAACAACCCAAAATAGGAAGAAAAATATCCAGATCCTTCAAGAAGTAGTAGCCTTATGGAAGAGAATGAAGAACTATTTGAACATGTTCCAAAAGTAGATACATCAAAACAATTCCAATTCTTGGGAGAGAATTAGAGCAACACAAAGATGAAATCAAGTCATGGATGGCAATGGGAGCTGGTAATCTTGGGAAGACAAAGATGCCTGTGTTGAAATAATTTTGGACATTGATTGAAGGAGAAGTTCAGGGAAAGTAAAGCCCTTACTCTCTCTCTCTCTCTCTCTCTCTCTCTCTCTCTCTCTCTCTCTCTCTCTCTCTCTCTTTGCCTTAAAGTTGCACTACACATAGCCCTTACCACTCTCAAGAGCCATTTTCTTGCACTGCCCTCTTGCCTTCAAGGTTGTCATCTTCTTTAAGGATGCCTTTTCTTTGAGGTACTCCTTGTGTTGTAGCGATTATCCTCTTACTTCTTCAAAACTACCTTTATATTTTTCAAGGGCCAAGATTTTCTTCTCCTAAAGGCTAGTCCTTTCAAGGCTGCAACTCTTGATTGACTATTGTTTAAGAGGACACAAATTTATAAACCCCTACAACCAGCCTAATGCTTTACAAGTTTAAGATGTCAAAATCGACACAAAGACACCTTGAAGAAGAACTATTTCAAAACAACCCAAAATAGGAAGAAAAATATCCTGATCCTTCAAGAAGTAGTAGCCTTATGGAAGAGAATGAAGAACTATTTGAACATGTTCCAAAAGTAGATACATCAAAACAATCCCAATTCTTGGGAGAGAATTAGAGCAACACAAAGATGAAATCAAGTCTTGGATGGCAATGGGAGCTGGTAATCTTGGGAAGACAAAGATGCCTGTGTTGAGATAATTTTGGACATTGATTGAAGGAGAAGTTCAGGGAAAGTAAAGCCCTTAACATTAGAGTACTCTCTCTCTCTCTCTCTCTCTCTCTCTCTCTCTCTCTCTCTCTCTCTCTTTGTGCCTTAAAGTTGCACTACACATAGCCCTTACCACTCTCAAGAGCCATTTTCTTGCACTGCCCTCTTGCCTTCAAGGTTGTCATCTTCTTTAAGAATGCCTTTTCTTTGAGGTACTCCTTGTGTTGTAGCAATTATCCTCTTACTTCTTCAAGGCTACCTTTATATTTTTCAAGGGCCAAGATTTTCTTCTCCTAAAGGCTATTCCTTTCAAGGCTGCAACTCTTGATTGACTATTGTTTAAGAGGACACAAATTTATAAACCCCTACAACCAGCCTAATGCTTTACAAGTTTAAGATGTCAAAATCGACACAAAGATACCTTGAAGAAGAACTATTTCAAAACAACCCAAAATAGGAAGAAAAATATCCTGATCCTTGAAGTAGTAGCAGCCTTATGGAAGAGAATGAAGAACTATTTGAGCATGTTCCAAAAGTAGATACATCAAAACAATCCCAATTCTTGGGAGAGAATTAGAGCAACACAAAGATGAAATCAAGTCTTGGATGGCAATGGGAGCTGGTAATCTTGGGAAGACAAAGATGCCTGTGTTGAGATAATTTTGGACATTGATTGAAGGAGAAGTTCAAGGAAAGTAAAGCCCTTAACATTAGAGTACTCTCTCTCTCTCTCTCTCTCTCTCTCTCTCTCTCTCTCTCTCTCTCTCTCTCTCTCTCTCTCTCTCTCTCTCTTTGTGCCTTAAAGTTACACTACACATAGCCCTTACCACTCTCAAGAGCCATTTTCTTGCATTGCCCTCTTGCCTTCAAGGTTGTCATCTTCTTTAAGAATGCCTTTTCTTTGAGGTACTCCTTGTGTTGTAGCAATTATCCTCTTACTTCTTCAAAACTACCTTTATATTTTTCAAGGGCCAAGATTTTCTTCTCCTAAAGGCTATTCCTTTCAAGGCTGCAACTCTTGATTGACTATTGTTTAAGAGGACACAAATTTATAAACCCCTACAACCAGCTTAATGCTTTACAAGTTTAAGATGTCAAAATCAACACAAAGATACCTTGAAGAAGAACTATTTCAAAACAACCCAAAATAGGAAGAAAAATATCCCGATCCTTCAAGAAGTAGTAGCCTTATGGAAGAGAATGAAGAACTATTTGAACATGTTCCAAAAGTAGATACATCAAAACAATCCCAATTCTTGGGAGAGAACTAGAGCAACACAAAGATGAAATCAAGTCTTGGATGGCAATGGGAGAGTGTATGTAGCATGTCCATATGGGAATTTCTTACACCATCTTCAAGCCATGCAATGCGATGAGCAGGCACAGCAAATATAAATTAGGCTTTTGGGATGATGTATTGATCTACAAAGAGATGTATCTATTGCAACATACCATATCCAAAATATATCATCAAACATCATCCCCTTTCTAAGACAAGACATGGTGTACTCCTAGGCGATTTAATTGTCGCCTTGTTTATGAAAATGATGTGGAGGTTGGTTAGCCTCTAGATCTATGTGCACTCAACAATGAGGAGCTTCGTATGCATTGATCATCGACAGACAAGGATGGTTCAACTAAGCACTTACAACATCTAAGAGAGTCTCATGAGTTGGTCATATATAATGGCTGAAGTACATGGCATGCATGAGGCGCCATCAAGTGATTTCACATGTATGACCATTACCCCCACTACACTATATGATCCTCCTCTCTAATTTTGCATTCGGGCTCTATTGTGTAAAATGACCTGACCATTACCCCCATTACGCTATATGATCCTCCTCTCTCATTTTCCAATTCAGCTCTATTGTGGATCAGCCATCAAATGTCTATGATGCTCCCTGTGCCCCACGATAGACCTTGTGTACCACACAAATCCCTCTATACCTCAATTCTTTGCACCCAATATTTTCTCTTATGCCATTTGATGCTTCACTTGAAACACAAGCCCTAGTTGCAGAAGTGCCACACCCCCCAGTGTCCCAAATCCTAACCACACTCAATAATCAATACATGTGATCAAATAGCAACCTAAAAACAAAACGAAACACTCGTTTTCCCAGACTATTAATCCTTTCAATAGACCAACTGTGAAGATCTACCAGAATCAGCTCACAAAGAAACTCGAAAGGACACCATGGAGCCAAACCACCTAGCTAGCAAGAAGCTCAAAATCAATCAACCTAAGCTTTTATAATCCAAAATGGTCCACAATATCTAGTTCAAATTCTATATTGTTATAACCCTAGAATCTTTCGGAATTCTAAGACAGACCCAGTCATCAACCTTAAGATATTTATGAGATCTCTTGAGATTAGCATAATGCTTAGCCCTGCCTTGAGCACTACAAATACTCTCACAAGCTAGTTGCAACATTTCTTGCATCTCATGCAAGAAATCCACAACCTTCTGAATCTTACTAGATATAGTCTCCACAACAAGAGATCTAGGTTGAAAACCATAAATAAGCATATAAGGACTATAACTTGTAGTAGAATGTTTTCTACTATTATAAGCAAACTCTATCAGAGGAAGGCAATCTACCCATTGAGATTGCCTGTGAGAAACATATGTACTCAATATATTTTCCATAATGTGATTGGTCCTTTCAATTTGTCTATAGTTTAGAAGTGACCTGTAAACTTCAGATCTCTATTACTATTGATATCCCCTGACAATCCACACCACCTAAAATAATAATCTTTCAATAAAGAACTGGAATCAATTTGAAGCCTTTGCAATTGACTTTATCAACATGAATGTAGCTAACTTAGTTAATCTATCCACTAGCACCCACATAGAATCATTCTATCATTGGGTCCTAGGAAGTCCAAGTACAAAATCCATAGATATGCTTTCCCATCTCTATCAAGGATACCTAAGGGATGCAACAAACCACCAACTTTAAAGCGTTCACGACCTACACTGGGTTTGTCATGATATTCAAAAAAGATCTTCTTTATCATTGCATCATCCCCTGGTATGAGAATTTTCCCATTCTGATTCCCAAAATAGCAATCCATTTCGGATGGCATACTTTTCTACATTCTTGTTATCGCTCTTACCTAATTAAGATCCTTGTGAGTTTGTCTCATTTTCTTTCTGAATTAATCTTGTCTGAATGATGGTCCAATGAGGGAATCGTTTTTCTATAATCCTCTACATGAAATATATAGATCTATAGTAATCTGGGTGAATGAAAGTTCATTAGATTCACCTATCCAACTAAGGGCATCCACAAGATGGTTAGAACTGCCTTTAGTATATAAGATCTCATGATCAAACTCTTGCATCAATTCAACCCATCTAGCTTTACGACTCCTAAGACCATGTTGATTTCGAAAATACCTAAGAGGTTGGTGATCCATATACACTATAAACATACTACCACATAGGTAGTGTCTCCAAGTTTAAGTGCCTAAATCACAACAAATTATTTCTTTTCCTATGTTGTATAATGTAACTAACGTCTAGTAAATTTCTTGCTTTCAAATGCTATCAGCCCTCTGGAATTCCGCAAGTTACTCTACAAAAGAAGCAATGACCCCCCTTTGATTGGAGGAAATACCATCAAAGAATTTAGGCATTGAAGTACTCTATGGAAGCCGATCATGCTATCGCCTATTTTGATAGGAGGTACTTAATCTTCATGGGATACGTGAACTTGTTATATGCAATGGGCTGCATTTATGGCCATCCTTATATGAGTTTACATGCTCACCTTTGAAATGTGTTAGTGTTGTGAATTATGTCTCGATCTCCCTTGGTACAGTTGGGTTGATCGGAGATATGAATGTTGGTCCTCTTCTATTAGAATTGAACCACCATCCTCTTGTTCTGGAGCTAAACATGACTGAAACCTCTATGTAAGAATACGGAAATTTGAGCAGAAAATTCAGATTTGTACCCCACAAAAAAGGACCATTATCTGGTCCATTTGAAGCAAATTTTCACATGCAATTATGAAGGTGACAATGTGACTAGCAAGTATAAAAGTTTTTACAAATCAATTATATAATGTGCAAAGAACTCTTTCTAAATCTAATGGCAAGTCACGCGACGTTGTAGATTGCAAGCTGAATTTTTCAAAATAGATAAAGAGGTTCTTGCTCCCTTTATTACAAATTTATTCAATCAAGCTTTGATTGAAGAAGGTCTTGACATGGCCTCATAATATAATTGCTCCTTTGTTCAAGAGTGGTGATAAAAATGACCCTTCCAACTATAGTACAATAATGATAGACATACTTTGAGATAGCTTTGTGGGAGCTGAATGTGATTACACAATTGTTCAAGTTGTCAATACTTGGATCAATTTCATTTAGACTACATAATCCATGCAATAAAAAAAATAGTACTTGGCTGAAAATCGATGGGCTACATGCAAAAGAACAAGCACGTTATCAAAGACCGCGCTCCACTATTGATCACTTGATTACTTAAAATTCTACTATTGAGGAAACTCAAAGGAAACCTCTATTGTTGCTTTTTGGATTTCCGTACAGCATTTTGACATTGTTCCAAGGAGTAAACTATGGGATTAATGGGAAAGAATGAAAAAAATGGGCATCGCTGGAATTAAATCATGGATTCAGACATCTTTAAAATAAAGTGATAGCAATGGTTTGTTCTTCTCAAAGCTTCACCATTGAAGTTCTCAGTAACATCGGTATAAAATAAGGGTGTCCTCTATCCCCTACCCTATTTAGTATTTACATTGATAAGTCAAAGATTGCCTAATGATAACGGAGGGGTGGTGGTGCCAAGCTCTTTCACTATGTTACAGAACTTCTCCTTTGTGCAGATGATGTGGCACTTTTTTAATAATACTATACATAGTTTACAGCAGTATTTTGATATGCACCAGAGATTTTGTGAGATTTTGGGTCTTTTAGTTGGACAAAACAAAGTATATGTATGGTCTTCTAAGGAATCTTGCAAGAAGACAAATCCTTGGGTGTTGAGGCCTCCCATAACCTTCATTGGAACTTGTGTTGATAAAAGACTAATTTGTCATTGGAAAGCCTTCTTTGATATGGAAACCTCATGAAAAATGAGATGGCAAAAAGAAAAATGCTACTTGAAACTTAGGTGACACTAGTTTACTTTATACTAAGTTCCAAAGGGCAGCTTATCTCGTTCAAGTGGCTGAAATTGAGCAGCTTCAATTTTTTAAGGTGGTCTAGAAGATGGCATATTCTTAAAGGTGGATGTCCAAAACTGTATGCTTCCCCCAAGATTGAGCAATGGATGGTGATTGGATATTGTCAAAAATTCTCTTCTTAGAAATACAAGCTGATGAATGGCTCAAAAACTCCTAAAACTTGAAATCATTTGTGCATAAAATTGGTTTCATTTGAAAGAACCTTTGAAGAAGAAAATGCATTAGTCCAAAAAATTATTTGATCCTAATGTAGGAAGATCAACTTAAAGGTTCATTGAAGAAAACATTGTTAGGAGAGAAATAGGCCATTTCTCAATTTTGCACGAATTCTCATGAGCTAAGGTCGGAAATCAAAAAGATAATGTAGCCGTGCTAATTTGGGAGGCACACATGTCATGTACTCTCAATACATAAGCGCTCACTAATGTATTACATGAAAGACCTGATGTACCTTTGCGGATTCTGGCAAAGCCAGCTGGTACGAAGAACTTCCAATTCTCTTGAGTATTGTGAATGGACCACAATACCTCGGGGACAACTTAGGACACTTACTTGTCCTTAGAGTGGTAGAGTCTTCAGGAACTTTCAGAAACACTCAATCACCTTCTTGGAAGGTAACATCCCTACGGGTTTTATCCGCATAATGCTTAGCTCGCGCTTGCCGCTTGCTTCACATTAGCTTTAGCTATCTTCATCATGGTTTCCATATCCTCAAGACACTCTCTAACACTCTGTACTTTTTCTTTCCTAAGCCCTACGGCCATGGGGGCTCTAGGTTGAAATCCATATACTAACATGAATGGACTGTACCCTGTAGTGGAGTGTTTAGTATTGTTATAAGCAAATTCCAAAAGTGGAAGATACTCTTCCCAATTGGTTTGCTTCTTACTAACATACGCTCGTAGCATTTCCTCTAGAACCTGATTGACCCTTTCCGTTTGACCATCCGTTTCGGGATGATCAATGGAGCTCATAGACAACTTAGTGTCCAACTTGTTAAACAACTCCCTCCAAAGTTACCTGTAAATTTCAAATCTCGATCATTGACTATATTGGGCGGGGAAGCCCATATAGCTTATAAATATTTTCTACAAAAACCCTGGCAACTTCTAGGAGTTGTAACAATTTTCTTGGTCGGAACAAACCGCACCATCAATCGGTCTACAACTACCCAAATCGAGTCATGGCCTATCTCTAGTGGCTAGAGGAGCCCGCCTACCTTGAGGCGTTCAGCCTTTATGGCCTGGCATGTGGTGCACCTTAGCACGTACTCTGATACGTCTTTCTGCATACTAGGCCATAAAACTTATTCTTTGCAAGAGCATAGGTCCTCTTTATCCTGGGATGCCCTTGCACTAGGACTGTCGTGACTTTCCTCAAGAATTTGGCGCTTGAATTCACCGTCCTTGGTACACAGTACCCTTCATTAATAAAGGAGGTACTCGTCCTCAACGGAGAAATTCTTCCATCGAGCATCCGCAACACCTGTTGATGGCACACCCACTTCGGATGTTTCCGCAACTTCTTCAGGCGGCACGTCCCGTTCCGATGCAACTGCAACATCTTCCGATGGCCCCGCAACATTTTCTGATGGCCCTGGTGTGGGCTGTGGAATTCCTTTGCTCAATAGCCTGCCACACAAGTGCGTAATGAGAATCACTCCACAGAGGGTAAGCCTCCATTTCTTAAGACATAGACTATCGCAAACAACTCCTTCTCATAAGTGGAATAATTCAATTGGTGTTTATCCAGTTTCTTACTTTCAAACGGCGACCGGACGATCATGTTGAGTGAGAACAACACCAACTGCCTAATTACTGGCAATCCGTTTCTACTACAAATGCTTCATTTGGATCCACTAAACTTAAGACAGGAGCAGTTGCAACTGCAGCCTTTACATCTTCAAAGCTCGCTATGTTGTTTTAGGGCCCCCAACCTAAAGTACTTGCCCTTACCCTTGAGCTGATCCGTCAAAAGAGCAGTCAAGCGGGCAACTGATGGATAAACCTCCTGTAAATCCAGCCAATCCGAGGAAGATCTGCAGCTCTTCCATCGAAGTTGGTACTGGCCACCACATAATTGCGGCTACCTTTTCAGGATCCATCCTGATCCCCTCAGCGGAGATAATATGGCCGAGGTAATGAATCTCTTCCTTGAAGAATTCACATTTGATTCCTTTGCACACAAGGAATTCTCTCTCAAGACTTGGAACACTTGGCAAATGATCAAAGTGTTCTTCTTTAGTACGACTAAAGACCAGGATATCATCAAGGTAGATTAACACAAACTTGCCCAAGAGATGTTTGAACACATTGTTCATTAACCTCATAAACATTGTTGGGCATTGGTTAATCCAAAGGGAAGAACCAAAAACTCATAATGACCATTCTGTGACCGAAAAGCCGTCAACAGAACGTCATCTTCTTTAATACGTACCTGATGATATCCAAACCTAAGATCTAACTTAGTGAAATACTTTGCCCCTTTGAGTTGATCAAAGATCTCATCTATCTGGGGCAAAGGATATTTATCCTTAAAGGTGACTTTATTTAGAGCCCTATAGTCCATGCACATACGCATAGACTTTTCTTAACCAACAAAATGGGCGCAGCCCATGGTGACTTACTAGGGCGTATAAACCCTTTAGTTAAATACTCTTGCAGCTGCCGCTCTACCTCTAGGTGTTCCGAGTGACTTAACCTATAAGGAGGCCTACTAATAGACTTAGTCCCAAGTACAAGCTGCTGTATAGGATGATCTACCTCTCTTCTCGGGGGTAACCCGGAAGGCAAATCACTAGGAAAAAACGTCTTTAAAATCATTCAAAATAGTTTGCAAACTCACATCTCTCTCACTTCTCTCAACAGAAGAAACACATTTCTTTGAAAATGGAAAAGA